>JANAVB010020999.1:4103254-4203254 GCA_029216955.1 Iris pallida
CTTGAGGTCCTCCGGGAGTCGAGCGACGCTTAAGAGACGCTCCATATGGTCTAGCCATTCATCGGCGTAGATGATACCCTCGGTTCCTTTGAAAGGTCGAGGGTCTTGCTTCTTAAAGCTCTCTATATCTCCAACCTTCATGCAATAATACGCCTCTAATCAAAAGAATGGCCTTAATGAAATATAACTAACTCCTGAATCATGCTTACCTTGGCAGGTCGTGGCCCTGATGAAGTGGTTCCTCCTCTCTCGAGGGCAGCCATAGCCACGTTGTGGACATTCTCCATGCTTTCTCTCATAATCGCGGCCTGCTCGCGATGGGCTTCAACTTGGGCAACAGTCTGCTCTCTGTGGGCTTCTGCTTGAGCTCTCTGTGCTTCAAGCACTCCTCGTAGCATTCTCACTAGGTTAGTGGGATCCACGGGCACCGGTGGAGCAGCTGGTGCGGGCACTACCGCAGGGGTCTGCGGCTCAGCCCAGGAAAGTGCTGGTTCTGTCGCTTGTGCTGTAGAAGCGTAAACGGGCCGGGGAGCTGGTGCAGCATGGGGACGGTCTGTCAGCTGCAAGGGAGGTGGGTCCCGGCGTGCTTGAGAAGGGGTATGATCAGTTGATGACACCTCATCTTCAGCAGGGTCGGATCGGGTAGTCTTTCATTTGGCCATGATCTGGAAGGTTTAGGGTACATACATAAGCAATGTATCCTACCAGTCTATAATCAAACAAAAATATTTATTTATATAATTCGGTCCTATGTCGTGACAAATCAATGTTCTAGTGTTCTAATTGTTTCTAGGTATGTTTTCCTAAGTTGTTGTACGATCGACCTGCATGGGCCACCACTGAAAACATGTCACGACCCGATCCCAATAATCTGGGTCTAGTCGGATCATGCCCAACCTGCACCGTTGTTGAGACGGCGGCAGTAAGCTGTTCAGTAGCAGATAACCATACAACAACACAACTATTTGTCACAACTCAACTTCGGAAATAAACTTTATTGAAATGAAATTTAAATACAAATGAAACTGTTCTGAAAGGAAATACAGAATTTGAAATAACAAAATGCGAAAAAAGGAAAATCTATCTATCGGCCTGATCATCGGCCTCAGTCCCATCGTCCTCCTGTGGGGACTCTGGCAGCACAATCGGGTACAACACAGGGTCATAGTAGCTGTTGTAAAACCGATCTGTATCCTCAATATCCCCTAAAAATATATCTCCAGTCAGGAGGGAGCAAAGTACAATTCATGCTAATTTTTAAACAGTTAAATAAGTAATAGAATCATACAGTTCTAAACAGTTTTAAAACAGGAACAGTTTGTTACAGTAAAAACAGTGATTTGAACAGGCAATAAAATATGACCGGCTTAGGTTTGTTACAGGAAGGATAAGGGGTTTTTGTTACAGTAGTGGTCATAATCATTATGCTATTCCCCAGTCCCCAGTAGTTACAGTACAGTACTCTCGGAGAGAGTTTCGTGTTTGTATCGTGGTTTAAAATTGCAGTAAAGCGATTAAATAAATAACTGTAAACTAACATAAACTATACTTGCCTCAAGGAAATGACTGGAGAGGTAGAAGACTTCGAGACGGGATGTTAGAGTCGTCCTCGAATTCCTACATTCGAGAAATTGACTCAGCTTTCAGGTTAACCAATCTAGCTACGCTAGTTGAAATCTCTATTTACGTCCTAGTCTAATTTTAGTTCTTAAATTAACCAAACACAGAAAACACGATTATTGTGCGTTGATTTAATACGAGGAAAAAATGATCATTTTAACTTTGAATTCAGGAAAAACACCGTCGCTGCCAGATTATTTATAAAAACTTGGTAATCTTTATAAATATAATTATAAAGCTAATCTTTCTTATTTTAGTAAGAAATACGTGATTTTTAATTATTAATAAACTCGTCAATTTTTACGTGAGAAAATATTAATTAATTTTTGTACAAAATACTTTTTAATCATTTTAATCGTTAATAGCAAAAACTCGAAAAACCAGAAAATGACAGAAAAATTCTAAGCTGTTACAGTTACAGACCACAGCCAGCTGGGCTTATGCCCATTATAATTATTTACATAAATTGAAATAAGATAAGACTGACGTTAGTCCTAAACTAAAATATTAAATAAAATTAAATAAAAATTAAATATAAAAATAAGGTAAATAGTAGAGTCTCAGATATGGTCCAATCCTCATTTTGGCTAATTGCCTCAACGTCCGGGCGGGGCCGGTTTCGTTTGCACTTAGCCGGGTCCATTGACCGATACGATCGTCACCCAGAAATCAAATATCGAATAAAATTCGAAAATCATTTTAAATTCATTTTAAAAATAATTCAGGATTTACGGAAAAAATCGGACAGCATCTCCTCTGTTTTGGTCAACCCAAAAACTGGGAATTGGCACCGATAATTTCCTGCAAATCCCAAACCAGGGAAAAACCCGAATTTATATATATAAAATATCTACAACCAATCCACAGAATAATCGGGACGACCCGAAATAATTTCGGAAGTCCGATTCCAATTCCACAAATCACAGAATGTTCCCGGAAAAATCCGGAATGCTAAAACATACTAAAAAATCCATTCCCGAAATATTCTGGGAATCCAAAATAATTCACAGGACCTTTTCGAAAGTCCCAGAAAAATACGACGTCGCTAAAACTGAATTCCCAAAGGGAATCGGGGACCATTTTATCATCGACAAAATAATAAAAATAGCGGGACAGGGGATTATACCTCGGATTGCTCGGCTAGAGCTCTCAGATGAATAAATAGAAAGAAAGATAGCTCTGAACAGCGACAACTTCCGAAAACGGCGCTGAATAGCAACGTCGTCGAAAGAAATGCCGAAGAGAGCAGAACTACGGCACGACAGGAGTGCTGGCCAGAGAGGGATCGGCCAACAGGGTGGATCCGCGTGTTCTGACTTGGATCGGCAGGGAGTGGGTCGCACGGGGTGCGGCCAGAGGCGGATCTCGGTCGGCAGGGGCGGTCGGCCAACAATGGCCGGAGGGAGAGGTGCGGCGAAGAGGGAAAAAGCCGGCGGGGAGAGGGCGGCGCTGTCGGCGGGACAGCGGGGTGGTGCTGTCGGGGAAGACGGGCGGCGCTGGAATGACAGCGACCAGAGGGGCCGCGAAGGGGCGCCGGCGGGCGCGGGCTCGGGTAGAGGGGTTGGTGGAGTAGAAGAGAGAGAGAGGAAAGTGTTTGAAGAAGGGGGTTTGAGTGTTCTTGCTCGTGAGGAGGGTTGAGGGAGTGTGCTGTGCTCCAGAGAGAAGTTTGTGGGTTTAAAAGGAGAAAGGAGGAGAAATGGTAAGTGGTGAAGTGCTGAGAAGAGGGAATAGAGGAGTGGGTTAAAGTTTAGTGGTGTGAGAGAAGTACGTGGAGAGAAAAGGGGATCGTGTGGGAAGGGGTTGGTTGAAACGGCAATAGCTGGTCCAAATTGGACCAGCACCCCACGAATATATATATATATATATATATATATATATATATATATATATATATATATATATATATATATATATATATATATATATATATATATATATATATATATATATCTATTATATATATATATATATATATTTCTCTTATACTTAAACCAAGTCAAAAATTCAGATTTTTAAGAAAGAGGGAAAAGGATTTGGTTTGGCTCAGGCCTGGGTCTGGGTTCGGACTCGGGTCTGGGTCTGAAATCCAAAAGTCCATGTTATTTATTATTTCAAAATAATTTGCATCCAAAAATAATAATAATAAATTCACTAATAATAATAATACTAACACACTATTTAATGATTAAATATTCACAGAATATGGGTTTCACACAAAAACATCACAGAAATATCTCCGGAAAATTTGAAGTCACTACGTCGCTCTAAAATCGAATTTTCGGGAAGGAATCGGGGACCAATCTCATCATTGACTACCGAAAATGGGACGGAACAAAGGAGTTATACCTTAGGTTGCTCGGCTAGAGCTCTCAGATGAAAAATATAGAAAATAAACGCGGGCAACAGGTCAAAAAAGCCCGGGACAGCGCTGGACAGCGCTGTTCGAAACAGCGAGGGCACGGGAGGCTCACGAAAACCACGCCGGAGCGGTGCGAGGCCGGTAGAAGGGTACCGGAGGGGCGCTGGTACAGAAGAGGGGGCCGGGCTCGGGGAGGTCCGAGCGGGCGGAGGGGTGCAGCGCCGGGGAACGGCGCCGGAGCTCGGGGGTCCGACAGGAGACGTGCGCCGGAGCTAGGGCAGCACAGGGGCGCGCTGGTCCGGGGATCGGGGCCGGGCTGGACAGCGCCGGAGGCGCGCCGGGAGTCGGCCGGAGCGTCGGGGTTGCGGGTCCGGCAGGAGAGGCCGGGGGCGGCGCTCGGCAGGGGTACGGAGGAGACGGGCTTGGTGGAGAGGGAGCTTTGGGAGGGAGAGTTGAGAAAGAGAGTGGAGGAGGAGTTTGAGAGTGTGGGGGAAGAGAGTAGGGTGCTGGTGCTACTTGTGGAGAAGTGGTGGTGGTAGTTGATCAGGAGAGGGGTTCAACGTGGGGGTAAAGCTGGTGTATGGTTGAGGGGAGTGAAGTAGTGGGGTGTGGGTTTTAAGAAGGGGTGGGGGGTTATGTGGTGTAGAGGGTGTGTAGGAGAGAGAAGTGAGGGGGAATGGGAAAGGTGCTGGTCCATCGGTGGACCAGTTCGGTGGGGGAAATATATATATATATATATATATATATATATATATATAATATATATATATATATATATATATTGTTTTTAAATGATTAATAATCAGATTTTAAAAGAAATAAAAGGGTAGGTTCGAATCGGGATTGGATTCGGGTTCGAACTGGTCCAGGCTCGGGTCAGGTCAGCAACCAAAAATCCAAATTATTAATTTTGAAAATAATTTCGAACTCAAAATATAATAATAATAATAACAATAATAAATAACATTACCAATCCTAAAACTGGGTTTCACAATCTTCCCTCCTTAGAAAATTTCGTCCTCAAAATTAAAGGCAGGGTTAGGGAGTACCTCAAGTCTCAAACACGTACGGGTATTGCTCCCACATCTGGCCTTCTCGCTCCCAGGTCGACTCGCCTGATGAGTTGTGCCGCCACATGACTCTGACTATCGGCATCACAGAATTCCTGGTTCTCTTCTCGCCTCTGTCCAATATTGCCACTAGCTTTTCTGGCACTGTGAGGCTAGGTCCAATTTCCAGCTCCGAATGGTCCAAGATGTGGCTTCGGGTCCGGGATGTAGCGTCTCAGCTGTGATACGTAGAAGACGTTGTGCACACTCTCAAGATTGTTGGCACATTTTATTTTGATTATTAACAGCATTTTCGTAGTTTAGTTTTCTGTATCTTCAGATTCAAATATTCTCAGAAGCTCTACTACATGAAGTACTTCCGTTCAAGCGCAACCATCATTTACATCAAAGACTGAAACAGTTACCGACGTTCCTTGCATAAGACGGCATCTCCTGCTTAGAGTCTTCGTGTCTGTACAAAGTCTAGGTATATCTGTAAACACCTAAGGACGGATGACAAGTAAAAGAACAAGTCAAAAAGCAAATACCTACAGAGCGGCATACCGGCGGCATGTTTCGGCATACCGGCGGTATACTATTTTTAGAGTCCAAAAAGTTGCTGTGACAAATTGTCGGCATACCGACGGCATGCTTTCGGCATACCGGCGGTATACCAGTTTTAGTGTCCAGAAAGTTGCTGTGACAAATTGTCGGCATACCGACGGCATGCTCCGGCATACCGAGGGTATACCATTTTTAGCAACCCAAAACTTGCTGTGACAAAATAGTCGGTATATCGAAGGTATGTCGCTGCATACCGACGGTATACTGAGTTTTAAATATTTGGTTTTTGATTTGCTCTGACTAGCATTAATGGCCGCATTTAATGCTCTCAAAACGGTCATTAATATGATCGTTACTATTTGGCCGGTATACCGACGGTATGCCGCTGCATACCGATGGTATGCCGGTCTGCCTATATTCAGAAGCATTAAATGCCACCAACTCTTGGTTTCTCTATAAAAGAAAGCTCTCTCTCTCTTGAGACTTTCACCAACTCTTGCCATAAATTTTCCAACAACCAAGAGCTCCACCATTAATACTCTTCCAAGCTTTTAATTGTCATCATCTCCCAAAGTGATAGAGTATTTAAGAGTTGTAAATTTCAATCTTTACGTGTTAGAAGATCAACAAGTTTCTCTTCTCATTTGTTTGAAGTTGGCGAGCCTTCGTAAGAAAACTCGTGTGTTGAAGTTGGCGAGTCTTCGGATCCAAACTCGTGTTGAAGTTGGCGAGTTCTTCGTACCAAACTCGTGTGTACTATTTGATATAATAGTGGATTTAAGCCGGAGAGAGTTTCGGGACTGGATTGCCTCAAGCGAGGATACCAGGATACATCTTGTGTTTGATCTTCTCTCTCTTTACTTTTATTTGTCATATATTGCTTCTGTTGTACTAGTTAATTTTTATTTCCCTATTCACCCCTCCCCCCCTCTAGGGTTCTACAATTGGTATCAAAGCTTTGTTCTCTTGATTTGGATTTACACCCTTTGAGTGATCCATGGCCTCTAACCCTAGTATCAACACCTTCCTACAATGAAGGACACTCCACAAATAGGCCTCCCCTATTTGATGGAACCAACTATAACTACTGGAAGATTAGGATGAGTCATTTATCTGAAGTCCATAGATTTCGATTTATGGGATTGCGTGATAAATGGTCTGCCTACTCCTTCCAGAGTTATTGAGGATATTGCTTCTGACACCCTTCGGGACACACTTACTGAAAACACCAAGAAGCTTACGAGTCGAGATGCCAAGGCAATGAATGCTCTTTATTGTGCTCTCGACAATAGTGAATTCAACCGAATCTCTACTTGCAAGACTTCCAATGAGATTTGGAAGTTACTTGAAGTCACACACGAGGGAACTTCACAAGTAAAGAAATCCAAGATTAGTAGACTCACTGCAAGAATATGAGTCCTTTAAAATGAAGCATGATGAATCTATTACTTGTATGTTTACTCGTTTTGGTGACATTATTAACCCTCTCTCTTCTCTTGGTAAGGAATATCCTGCTCATAAAAAGATCAGAAAAATTCTTAGAGGATTGACGAAACTTTGGAGTCCTAAAGCTACCGCAATCATTGAGGGGAACGATCTAACAGTCATGAACCTTGAGACCCTCATGGGTAAGCTAATGACTCACGAGCTCGATATGAAGGATCAAGAGGAATCCTCCATACAAGAGAAAGAGAAGGAGAAGACCAAAGAGAAGGAGAAAACTCTTGCTCTTAAAGCGACAAAGTCCTACTCCAAGGATAGCTCCGACGACAATGAGTCGGACGACGATGAAGAAATAGCTCTCACAGCTAAGCACTTCCAGAAGTTCCTTAAATTCAACAAAGCCAACCACTTCAGACGGGACAATGAAGAAGATCCGGCGTGCTATCAATGCAGAAGACCCGGACACATCAAGAGGGATTGTCCGATAATAAGAAAAGACACAAGCAAGTACGAGAAGCCTAGCAAGGGAAGCTCGTCCTCCAGAAAGTTTGCAAATACAAGCATTTGGTGTGAGAGTGACGCGAGCGACTTCGACAACGACAAGGAGTGCAAACACAATGCCAACGTCTGTCTCATAGCAACCGATGAGGTACTTGATGATTTCTCCTTAAACACTCTTACCTATGATGATTTGGAGAAAGATATTCTTGAATTGCATGAAAAGCACAAAGGTGTTCGGAATAAATACAAGAAATCTCTTAAAGAGGTTGAGGCTCTTCAAATTGAAGTAGAGAGGCTCTCAAGCATCATTATTGATGTGAAAGGAAAATCTCTTGCTTCTGACATAGATGAAATAGAGTCCTTGCGACTCAAGTTTCAAGAATCTCTTGACACCATCAAGAAGAAGGATGATGAGATTCAATCCATGAGAAGCTCTTATGAATTTGCTATGCACAAAGTTCAAGATGCTAATAGGAGAGAATATGATACTTCTATTAAGTATAATGATCTTCTTATACAGTGTAAGAAATTTGGTAATACGGACACTACTCACATGTATGCTCCTAGACATCTCCACACTCACCATAATGCTAGGCATACTTCATACATGAATACTACACACAAATCCTTTCCTAACACAAGGAAAGGACCATTTGTTAAGAAAAATACTTCGCATCATGCTTTTAATTATCATCATCACAATACTAATGCTAGAGCTCCTCGCACTAGAGATTCATATATGCATGATTCTCACATATCTTCTTCTAAATTCTCTATGATTTGTAATTACTGTGGCTTGCATGGACATACGACCAATTATTGTCATACAAGAAAACTTGTTGACAAGAAAATTTTTATGTGGGTTCCTAAGACTAACCCTCAAGGACCCATAAGATCATGGGTACCAAAATGTTCATCTTCAACTTATGTTGTAGGTGAAGAGTCCTTATCATGCTAGAAGCAAGTGGATTCTCGATAGCGGTTGTTCACGGCACATGACCGGGGATGCTTCATTATTTACAACGCTATCGATGAAGAAGGAAGGACACGTCTCTTTTGGTAACAATCTCAAAGGTCACATTATAGGGAATGGTAATATAGGTTTCCCTCCTTATCCTTGTATTAAGAATGTGTGTCTTGTTACTAATCTTAAACACAATCTTTTTAGTATTAGTCATCTTACCGATAATGGTTATGATATCAAATTTGTTAAGCTCAAATGCTTCATTACCGATAGCTCTAATGGATCTATTGTTTATGAAGGCATTAGGGAGAATAATATCTATGTGTTATATCTTGTTGAAGACACTAACAATGACAGGTGCTTAGTTGCTAAAAACGATGAGAGCTGGCTTTGGCACATGAGGCTTGGACACGCCAATATGGATACCATCTCTCGTCTTGCTACAAAGAAGCTCGTAAGAGGACTCCCGAGTATCCCGTTCAAAAAGGATATGGTGTGTGAAGAATGCGAGAAGAGTAAGTTAACTAAGTCTTCTTTCAAATCAATCAACTCTGTGAGTACTTCTAGACCTCTTTAACTTATTCATATGGATCTTTTTTGTCCTAGTAGAGTTGCTAGCCTTGGAGGCAAGCTTTATGCTTTTATTTTAGTTGATGATTTTTCAAGATTCACTTGGGTTATTTTTCTTGCTTGCAAAAGTGATACTTTTCGTAAATTTGTTGGCTTTTGTAAACGTGTTCAAAATGAGAAAGATTTTTCTATTAACAAAATTAGAAGTGATCATGGAGGAGAATTTGATAATGCCAATTTCAAAAGATTTTGTGAAAAGAATGGTTTTGGACATAATTTTGTCTGTTCACGAACTCCTCAACAAAATGGTGTTGTGGAAAGAAAGAACAGAACCCTTGGCGATATGGCCCGGGTTATGTTAAACCAATATAAGCTCCCCCAATATTTTTGGGCGGAAGCCGTTAATACGGCATGTCATGTTATAAATAGGGTCTTGATCAGACCTATTTCTAAAAAGACTCCTTATGAGCTTTGGTTTGACAAACATAATTCGATTGAAGGATTTTGTATTCTGGACACACTAAACAAATTTTCATTCATATGAAATTCAATTTCAGAAAGTCCAATAAAATATTGTTTCACAAGAAATCCAATAAAATACTAAGTGGGAAATACATATCTAGATATTTAGATGGAAGACGATTTCCCAAACTCGGGGATACTGCTGGAATGGAATTGGATTAAAGAGAAGATACAATTCTAGATTCAAATTGGCAAACCTTGGATAAAACAAGATAATTGAGAAATTTAGAGAGAAAGCTGAGAATTTGTAAAGATAGATATATGAAATTTGATAAGGATGGGGACGAGTCAAGATTTAGGGATGGATAAAAATCAAAACTGAGGAGTCAAGCTATACTTTAGAAGTTATATATATATAAAATATATAATATGTATATCATGTCTATACCTCAAACAAGATACTACTAGTACTAAAGTACCAATATCCCTTCTAAGCTATATTTGTATATATTTTCCTCTATTGATTATTTTAAAGTTTTTGGTTGCAATTGTTTATTTTGAATACCATGGATAACCTAGGCAAGTTTGAAGAAAAAGCCTATGAAGGAATATTCCTTGGATACTCTACTCATAGTAAAGGTTTTCGTATTTTAATAAAAGAAGTCTTGTTGTCGAAGAGTCAATCAATGTCTCTTTTAATGAACTCAACTCTTCTACATTCTCCTCTTCCGAGGATATTGATGACATCTCGTTTGGGTTGGAGAACTCTGTTTGCCATTGATTGTAAAAGTACAGAACAGTTTTATGGGAGGACTGAACTTAGACTCACAATACAAACTCGCTTGTACAAAGAAAACCTAGGGACAAAAACCTAGGTACAGCAGTCTAAGTATAATTATTTATTTTAGATTCTGGGGGGTGATGATAGAGGCTCGGGAAGGCGATGGCAGCCCTGCCTTACTCCTTGGACGATTGGTATGCAGCCTTGGCTCCTGTGAAGAGATGGTTGGCGCTGATGAAGAAATGCTCTTCTTGCTCTCCCTCTATTATTCTTCTGGCTTCTCTCTCTCTGTGTGTATTTTCTCTCTGATTATTGGAGGAGTCTCTCTGTATATCTCGCAAGGGAATGGCACCTTGCTTATTTATAGGAGTGAGGGCATCATTAGGGTTTGGATGATTACCCATTCTCCAAGTGGCGGTGGCCTGATGTTTTAATCAATTTGGACCATTAGTCTTAAGCGTGAAAGATCTGGGCCATAAATGTGGATAGTATTGAATCCTGTGAATGATTAATGCTGATTGCTTTAAATCTTTATGATTGGTTGTGTCAAGCTCGGATCTCTCGTCACGTGTCCCATTGGCTTGATCACGAATGATATGCCCTGATCTCATTAATTATGAGGATAACGTTAAATATGGTTATTGGGATCTGGTAAATCTCTGATTGATTTAAAGCCACGCGTCCCATAATCCCCCTGCTACCGGCTGTCAAGTCATGGGGGCAATTGAATCTCTGCCACGTGTCTTAATGGTGGACCCTGCCAGAGCCGCATGATATTCGTGAACCGCATGAGACAGCGTCTCAGTGAGCCGCATAGGTATAGTACTTGCGAGCCGCATGGAATGGCTTCTTGGTGAGCCGCAGGAAGATGATTCCTGCCAGTCGCATGAAGCTGTTCTTCAATTGAGCCGCATGGGAGTAGCCACGTGGCAATCTTGGATTTGTGTCAGAGATTTTCTCCTGTTCTCGAAGAGTCTGTCATTACGACAGGATCATCATGGCACTTTATGTCAAAGCACCGTCAGCTGTCAAATCTGGGCAGAGCATTAAGCATTAAATAAGGCCATTACTTGACGGCCAGCTGTGTGAAGGGATCCCACAGGGACACGTGGTGTTGATCGAGCCGCATATCTCTGTTGGTCGTTTGTGAACCGCATATACTTCCTAGCCGCATGAGAGTGGGGGACTCTTTGAACCGCATGGGACTGTCCCTATGTAAGCCGCATGGATTCTCCTGCTCCGAGCCGCATGAGACTGAGAGTCTCTCCGAACCGCATGGGACTGCCCCTGTATGAGCCGCATGGAGTTCTCCTATTCCGAGCCGCATAGAGCATCATTCTGTTATTTTTTATGCTTCTACAGGACCCCCTTCAAAGTTTTCAATTTGTAAAATTGAAATACTTTGAATAAGAAGCATGGCCTTTGCTAACCGCATAGATGGTTCAGTCGCATGGATTTATCTGGCCGCATGAACTGTTAGGCCGCATAGACTGTTTGCCACGTGTCCCAACCACGTGTACAAATCTTCTGCATTAAATGCCCTTGATTCATTTTTTGAATTAACGTCGCCTTTTGGGGGAGGAACCCAAGGGTCAGTTTTGCTTTGACCGAAGCATTTTGCTTTTATTCTTTTAGGCGACGTGCGGATCGAGGCGTTTGTTGATTTTCGAGCCTTCTTCGCCTATAAATAGGAGTAATTTTATTCTTTGAGGGTTCCTTTACCTTCTCTCTTCGCTCGAACTCCTTGTTGTCGACTTCCTTTTCGTCTTCTCCCATCAACGATCGGCAATGGCTCCCAAGAAGACTACCACTGCTACGGGCAAGAAGGCCGCGTCATCGTCTGCGGCAGCGAAGGGCAAGAAGGCCGCGCCTTCATCGACTGCTGCGGCGAATGTGGCGGCTCCTTCATCGACTGACGTGCCTATTTTTTACCCCGACGTTCACCCGCCTATTGCTGGTAAGACCATCAACATGAACTGTCATGGCTACGCCGCATATCTTATGCGCGAGCCTGTATTTCCAAGTGTGCTGCATGTCCGACTCATGTTCGGACCGCATGGGATATGACCCAGGCCTGAGCCGCATGAATAGTTGTTGCTTACAGCCGCATAACTACTTCATCATCAGGGCCGCATAAGCGCATCTGGACTGGACCGCATGAGCTTTTTTAAACTGAACCACATAAGTCTATTTTGAACAGAACTGCATAAGCTCATCCGTACTGAACCACATAAGCCTATTTCGAGCCGAACCACATAAGCTTATTCGAATTGGGCCGTATGAGCTCATCCGAACTGAACCGCATATGCTCATTTCGAACCAAACCGCATAAGCTCATTCGAACTGAATCCGCATGAGCTCTTTCAAACTGAGCCGCATGAGGCTATGCTGAGCTAAGCCACATAAGCATCACGTAGTTTGTGTTTCGGCTATCTTTTTGACCTTGTTTCTTTTATCTTTCTTCAGTGAATCTGCCAGTAAATCCTGCGGGGGAACTTCTGGTTGGCTCGAATCAGTTCGCCTTGGGCGTGCGTCTTGATGACTTAGTTAAGCATGTGCTGAATCAATTTCCTGCTAATGAGCCTTCGGAGAGGTTGAACGCCATCGAGAATTAGACCCTCCATTATCTCCGTGGCATGATGAATACTGGAAAGTTGGATGGATTATACCTGAAGCCTTCATTCCTCTTTGGAGACGCTTTAATCATAAAGAATTCCCGAGTATTGGAGATTTCTGAGAACTGAGATTTTTCTTTAGATGGGATGGCGATCCATATTCCTCTCATGGAACGTCATTATCCTCTGTCGTGGTTCAATATGGTGTTGTTGGACAGGAAGATGGTGTGTAACTTAACTCCTACCCAATCAGGGATGTTGATGGGCAACATCCATTATAACCCGAACAAGCGGTCAGCGTACGAGGGTAAGGATTCCGTCCTCCGGTACATGATGGGTCTGGCCCCAGGCTCTTTCATGAATGTATACGGTCCCAACTTCACACTCACTCAAGCTGATACATTCTTGAATCGGCTCGCTCGCAAAAAATCTTATCCCGTTGGCAGACTGGCATTGCTGAACTAGAGAAACCCCACTTCTACGTGGGCCCAGTTGACCACTTGGGTACTGCAGACCTACGGACCATTCCTGCGGGAGGTGGGACTTTATCATGCCATTCGGGGCACTTGTCACGGGCTTTCTATCAATAAACCATTGTTCGTGGCGCTTTTGGAGATGTATAACCGGCGAACGGGGACGTTCTTTGCACCCAGAGGGGAGTTGGGGCTTGCTCTCTATGGGATGTATACTATCTCCAAACTTCCGTGGGGGAAAGAGCCTTTCGAGGTGTACACCCCATCAAATGAGGAGTTCGAGGACTTGAACCGCCGACTCCCAGGTTTTGTTGCGGTGTATCAGGAGTTGCTGTGCCATCATTGTGCTTGTCACCCGATGGCTATAAAAAAGGAGGATAGCTCAGAAGGTACCGCTTTCCACACCACATCCTGGATCAATTATCTTTTTAAAGTTGATCCTTCTGGCGGGGTTACTCCTCGAACCCCTCGAACCCAGGGAGAGATAAAGGACCTGATGTTGAGTGTCAAGAAGTCGCGGTCCAAGAGCGACATATTCGGGTGTCAAACTGACTCTCTTAGCTATTTTTACTACGGCACCAGGCAAATGTCAGAGAAGGCGCTCCAGGCTGGATTTTTAATGATATGGCTACGGAACTGCGTAGTCTCGGGAGGGGCGGGGTTCTATTGAGAGGATCAGCCGCCACTTCATTCTCCCTGCCGTTAAGCTGGTATTTGGAGTTAGACTGGCCCTTCTTCCTGCTATGGTGTGTAGCATACACCATGGTCTTCGAACATTCTCATCCAAGGTCATTGCGCGCAAGAAGACACTGGACTTTGAGCGCATAGAGCTGCCTTTCCACTATTTGATGGGGTGGTTGGCGATACACTACAAGTCTTTAATGGGACCTGGAATAGCGGAAGATGCTACAGATGAAGACGCTTTCCTTTTCAAATGCCATCGCCAGTCTTGGGAATACAATACTATGCCAGCTTGTCGGAGAGCGCCGGCGAGGGTGGATGGGTGTAACTTTTTCGTGTCTGTTCCTCATTTTTCTGATGAGAAAGTGAGGAATGTATACCTTGATGGTACCGGACCTTCTCACTTTCTGTCTCCGAATATGCTCACCTGGTTGCGCAACATCCGCCCCGCGCATCTGGTTTATCGTAACCGCGATAATGTGTACTTGGAGCCCTACCTGCCTAGTAGGTTTTCCCGTCAATTTGGCTATAGCCAGTTATTCCTCGATTGTCCCAGCCCTTGTTTGGACTTCGAAGGCAGCGTCCTTGATGGTGTCAGGGCGTGGAATTATTATGACGCTTATCATACTCGGGCCAGCTTCTCAGTCCCCGATGCTAAGGCGCCAAGGGAAATTTTGTACGTGGCTGCTTTGTATCATGTTATGGCGAACAAGCCTCCTGTTAATTTCGATCCGAGTACCAGTTTCATCGTGGATACCGGTTTAAAGGAGAAGCCTAAGGTGGCTAAGGCTAGAAAGCAACTAGCGCTCCAGGCTCCCCTCCCTGAATCAGAATCTTTCGAATCGGTTGAGGAGGATGATGATCATGATAGCGAAGACTCCCTTTCTGGTGGGGGTGAAGAAGTAGCGGGTCAACCGCTTACCACAACAGACGTACTGGCGGAGGACCCGTTACTTGCTACACAAGAGGAAGTAGTGAGGGAAGGACAACCTCCCTCTGTGCCTGATCCCTCACGCAAACGAGTCAGACGTGAGTCTTCTGACGGCAGAGCGACCTTTTCTGTGAAAAGAGCCGCCGTTAGGTCTCGTGGATTACTTATTACCGAGGGGGGTGAAGATGCAGACGATGTTCCGGAGGTAAGACCAAGTCGGAGCCATCTCCTTGTTGTGGTTTTCATTTTTCTTGGAGATATAACCTGACCATTTTTTCTTTGTAGGCATCTGACGAACCAGGCTCTCCTGAACCGTCTGCTGCCCCTGGAGTTGATCCGGCCCTTGCTGCTTTGATCAGCGACATGTGTGCCACGGTCCTTTCTGTGGGGGCTCTCTCAACGGCGGCTGGGGCACCCAGGTTGCTGAGGCCTCGGCCCGGGGTGACGAAGGTTTCCTCGGACCTATCTCCGAGATCGCTGAACCTCAGCAAGGCGACGCCGATCTCGTTGCATCCCCTCCCGAGAGTGCAGGGGCGGAGGAGCCTATTATCCCTGACTCGGAGACTGCTGGTGAAGAGGCTGCGGTAGCTGTAGGCGAACCTCAGCCTCCACACTCCTCCACTGGTAAGATAAGCCAAATATTGACTAGTGAGGGGGCTTATTTGCTCTATCAACATATCCTTCGGGTCAAATCGATTCATGGTTGCCTTGGCCCTACAGGTCCTGACCCTTTACTTTCCACCGCGGATGTTCTTGGGGAAGGCTCGGTCTGCCGCGATCTGGGAGAAAGAAGCGTTTTCTCTCCTTCGCCGTCCCATGTCGAGGGGCCTCCCGCCAGCCCCGAGCTGATGGGAATGGAGCTGGCGACGGTCTCCGCCTCATCTTCTGCTGATTATACGGTTCCGGAGATTGACCTCTCGACCCTGCCAAGCATTCAAGTTCTGCGGGCTGCTGAAGAGGAGTTGGCCGCTGTTCATGCGTCCTTCCGTGCGGAGTTTGTTTCTCTTGTGGCAGGAGCGGCAGATTCTGTTGCATCTTCTTCAGCGTTGCCGGCTACACTTCCGTTGACACCGGCTTCCTCGGAGGCTCTGGACGAGGTGATGCAGGATGTGGTCGACAGCTTCTATCGCCATTTAAAGAGGGGCGTAGATGTTGCTGTAGAACGGGGGACCCCTTTTACTCTGTCTCTGCGGTGCACTCGGGGTCAGGTTGCAACTTTGAAGTCTCTTCCTGGCGGGGTGGGGTTGGCTGCATCCCTGGAGCCTAAGTTGGCGGAGGCTGATCAGCTTGTGACCCAATTGCTGGCGATACGGCAGGCGGGCTTGCCTGCTACGATTGAAAGGGAGCGGGGCTTCCTCATTGCTGCTCGGGATAGGATCAAGATTGCTCGAGATACTGCCGGACCAGTTGTGCAGGGGGACCTTGACAAATTCTCCGCTTCGTATGACAGGCTGGGTCGTCGGAGTCAGGCTTGTCGGGCTCGGGAAGAGTCTACTTCTCGTGGAATCGCTGATACGAAGGAGCGGATTCTCGCACTCCAGAGGGAGTTGACCTTCTTAGAGTCAGGGCTGGAGGCTGCTCGTGCGGAACATGAGTCGATCGCTCGGAAGGCCGAGAGGGTTTCTCGCTCTTCTGTCAACCTGGAGCGGGCCTTTAAGAGATTCGAGGATAACTGGCAAGCCCATGCTCAACTTGAGGACGAGGCGGTGCTGACCCAAGAGGCGGAGCGTCGAGCTACCCAGAGGTTTGAGCGGTCGGTTTCCTTGCTGACGGACCGTCTCAGGGTGTTATGTGCCCCGGAGCAGTGATCAGCTTTCTGTTTTTCTTTTGCTGTTGTTTTTTTTCGTCTTTTTGTTTTGATTTTGTAAAGGATGTGATCCTAAATGATGTAGCACTTTAAATTTTGAATGAATGAGCTGTTTCAACTCATCTTCTCTTTCTTGTACTTGCGGTGTTTGTGGAATTAGACTTGCTGGAGGATTATTTGTGGACCTGTTACCCCAGGCGTACCTTGGTTTTAGGTACGGATAACAATTTTGGTCAGGATATCGAAACAGCCATGGCAAAGTGGTCATGGGTGCTCTCGGTATTGGGGGAAAGGAATGCCGTAGAGCGGCTGGGCTCCTGGGGCATGATGAGATGGTAGATTTATGCTAAGAAACTTAGCAGAGGATATTTGCGGGCCTATCATCCTTGGCGTACCCTAGTTTAGGATACGGATAATAGGATGAAAGGAAACCAACATATTTGCTCAGAGGTTATGAGGACATGACAAGCATGAGGGTTTTATCGTGGAATCTTCCTGCTCAGAGGTAATGAGGACATGGCAGGAGTGACTTCACGGAAGACATTTGTGGTCAACAGAGGACATTTGTGGACCTATTATCCTTGTCGTACTCCGGTTATGGGTACAGATAATAGGTTGAAAGGGAACCGACATACTTACTCAGAGGTAATAGGGTCATGGCAAGCATAAAGATTTCTTCGACGGAGCCTTCCTACTCAGAGGTAATGAGGACATGGCAGGAGTGGGCTCAATGAAGAGGGGGTACATAGAACGACTCAGAGGTAGGAGAACGTGGAAGTTCTATGCGAGGGGGCGGTTTGTTTTTGGTGGAAGTGAAAACGACTCAGAGGTAATGAGGACATGGCCGTTTCGGGAATTTGTGGATCGATTACCCTTTTTGTGCACTGGAAGTGCGGGTAGTGGATCATGAGGAAGGATCTCTTCCAGCAAGAAAGTTCAGAGGTATAATCATACGTGACTTACTATCTGAAAGAGTGACCGAAATGTGAGTTTAGAGGCACCAGCGGGTACATAACTCGGTAATTTAGAATATTGAGAAAGTGTGAGTTCAGCGGCACCAGCGGGTACATGACTCGATAATCTGAAGGGAATGTAGAGTTGAGTTCAGCGGCACCAGCCGGTACATGACTCGATAATCTGAAATGTTGTGGATGTGAGTTCAGCGGTACCAGCGGGTACATGACTCGATGATCTGGAGAGAATGTCGTTTAGACATAATATTTCTTCAGGAACTTGCCGTTGACGGGCAACATAAGCAATTCTCCGTTTTATTTTGCGAGGCGGTAAGCACCGTTGGAGAATACTGCCTCAATGATAAATGGGCCTTCCCACTTTGGCTGAAATTTACCGGCGGTCTTGTGAGTCATGACCATCGGTCTCCGGACTGCTAGAACGAGATCGCCCACCTGGAATGTTCTGATTTTGACCTTCTTGTTGATGGCTCCGGAGATGCGTGCTTGGTATAGCTCGATCCTTTGCTGAGCTAGGAGACGCTTTTCATCTAAGGCCTCCAACTCTTGTAGTCGACGTCGGTAGTTGTCATCCGTCGTCAGTTGATAAGTGAGGGCGACGCGGAGTGAGGGTATTTGACTCTCTAATGGGAGAACTGCCTCACTCCCGTATACTAGAGAGAATGGTGTGTTCCCAGTAGCTGTTCCGACTGTAGTACGGTACGCCCATAAATACTCGCCGAGTTTCTCGTTCCAGTCGCGTTTGTTGGAAGAGACAAACTTCTTGAGGAGTTTGATGATTGTTTTGTTGAATGCCTCTGCCAACCCGTTCACCGTCGGGTTGTACGGTGTCGAAGCGACATTCTGAATACGGTGCGTATTGCAAAACCGATAGAAAGCGTGGCTCGCAAACTACGGACCATTATCATGGATGATCCTTCGGGGCAGTCCAAAGCGGTAGATGACGTGATGCTTAAGGAAACTGATCACGTTTGAAGTTTGACTTCTGCGAGTGGGACAGCTTTCGCCCACTTTAAGTAGTAATCAGTGATCGCAAGTATGAAACGATGTCCTCGGGAGGAAGGTGGGGTGATTGGACCAATGATATCCATTCCCCATGCTTCGAATGGACATGATGCCACTGTCGGATGTAAAAATTCGGATGGTTGGTGAATGAAGTCCGCGTGGACTTGACAGGCTTTGCATTTTCTAGCATAATCTATCGCATCTGCCACCATCGTGGGCCAATAGTAGCCCATTCGTCGAAGACAGTCTTACAATTTGGGACCGGGCTGGTGGGCCCCGCAGACACCGTCATGAGCTTCTCGTACGGCTTCTTTGGCTTCTGCGTTTGACAAGCACCGGAGTAGTAATCCATCATAGGAGCGGCGATACATCATTTTTGTCTCTGTATCGTAGAAGAATCTGAGAGAACGCCGTCTGATGGAAGTGGCTTCCTTTGGGTTCTCGGGCAGGATGTCGTAGACGACGAAGTCGATGAATGGTTGTCTCCAATCTGGGGCATCATCGATCGTCTGTACGGAATAACTTGCCATGAATTGCACATTGTTCTTGGGACAGACCAATTCGTGGCCTATCACATCCACTGATTGGCGATCATAGTTCGGAACTGCTAGGGAAGCGGCAAGACCAGCTAAGGCATCAGCTTCGATATTTCGGAGTCTGGGGACATGTTCGATGAAGAACCCCTCGAACGACGAGATAATGTCAATCGCTATTTGGTGATAATGGATCATGTCTTCGTGGCGGACCTCGTATGAGCCCCGGATCTGATTGACGATTAGTTAGGAATCGCCGTATGCTTCAAGGTATTCTACCTCCAGCTCTCTTGCGAGTTGGAGGCCAATGACCAGAGCGTTGTACTCGGCCACATTGTTAGAGCAGGGCTCTGTGAGGGAATAAGTGCGGTTAATCACCAATCCGGAAGGGGAGATCAGCACCACCCCGACTCCGACGACTATATTGCCTTTAGGTCCTGTCCTTGAAGCACCGTCGAAGAACATTCGCCATATATTATCGTGAGAGGTTGTATGCGAGTCGACGACCTTATCTGGGATCTCTTCATATATTCTGGAAGACTCCGAGCCTGGGTGGGCGGCTAAGAAGTCTGCCAGGACTTGACCTTTGACTGCCTTTTGTGGGACGAAGATCATATGATAAGGGGACAACAATATTGCCCATGTAGCGAGGCGAGATGAGTGCCCCTGGTTTAGTCATGAGGACCCTGAGAGGGTTGACTCGTGAGATCACATGTATCGTTTGTCCGGTGACATAGTGTCACGTTTTCTGAATGGTGAACACCAGGACGAGGTATTCCTTCTCTACCGCGGTGTATCGGTGCTCTGGCCCAATCATCATTCGGCTGAGATAATATATGACTTGCTCATGGCCTGCGTCGTTGTTCTGTGTCAGCAGAGCCCCGAAGGAGTGTTCCATTGCTCGTACATAGAGCAGGAATGGTTATCCAGAAACCGGGGCCACCAAAACTGGAGGATTTGACAAATATTCTTTGATGCTGTCGAAAGCACGCTGACATTCCTCGTCCCATACGAATGAGACTCCTTTCTTCATGAGGTGCGTGAACGATCGGCATCGCCCGGAGAGGTTGAAAATTAACCTCCTGATGTAAGCTAGCCTCCCTTGAAGGCCTCTAAATTCGCGGAGATTTCTCGAGGGACCCATCTCCATGATTGCCTTCGTCTTCTCAGGGTCTACATGGATACCCTGTGCAGTGATGATGAATCCCAAGAACTTTCCGCTGGATACGCCCAGAAAGGACTTCGTAGGGTTCATTTTCAAATTGTGCGCTCGTATTAGGTCGAATATCATCCTTAGATCCTGCAGATGGTCTTCCTTACAGCGACTCTTAACGGCTATATCGTCAACATAGCACTCCACTGTCTTGCGTAAGTGGTCTCTGAAGATGATGCTCATGCTCTTTGATATGTGGCGCCAGCATTCTTTAAACCGAAAGGCATAATTGTGTAGCAGTATGTGCCAATCGGTGTTCGAAATGATGTATGCTTTTCGTCGTCAGGAGACATCTTAATTTGGTTGTACCCCGAGAAGCCATCTATGAATGACATACGTTCAAAACCGCAGGTATTGTCAATCATGATGTCCGTGATAGGGAGGGGGAACTCATCTTTGGGGCATGCCTCGTTCAGATTGCTGAAGTCGATGCAAATTTGAATCTTTCCGTTCTTCTTGAGGATGGACACTATATTGGCGACCCAATCAGGATGTTGTTTCTTATGAATGAAACCGCTGGCTATCAGTTTGTTGACTTCGACTTCGATCGGGTCCATGATGCCTGGGCGGGAGCGTCGCTGTTGTTGCTTGACTGGCTTCGCATCTGGCCGCATGTTGAGTTTGTGAAGTGCAATGTCGGGATTTAACCCTGGCATATCTTCATAGCTCCAGGCGAACACATCAATGTATTCTCTGACAAGTTCTAGCAGCGACTCCCGCTCTTCGTCTGCTAAGCTTTTACTGACGAAAATTGGTTTTGGATAAGATTCGCTACCGAGGTCAACCTGTATGACTTTATCTTCAGTAGGAGGTTCTCTCAGTTCGAACCGTTTTTCCCATTGTGTATCCAATTGCTGGACCCACGGCTCTAGCTCGAGGATCTCGGGGATGTCTTCGTCTTCCTCGTAAGCGTCGGCGAATGCCATGTTGACTGACAAGACTTGTCTGAACACGTCTCCGATGCTGGTATCTGAGTCAGAAGTTGGTGACCCGGTTGAATGTGACTGCCAGTCGCATTCTTCATCTGAACTCTCAGGGGTTGTAGTAGGCATTACATACCCAAACCCGCATCGAGTTTTGCTATAGTAGTCTCGTGGTTTGCCCGCCGGGACTGGCGGCTTCAAAGGTAATCGTCGCCTAGTGCCGTAGTTCAAACCTGGCACCGTCTCCAGATCATACCCTTGTTTCTGCATGAGATATTTGGATTGAGGGCTATAGAGATACAGAGGCAGTCTCCCGGCATCTGACCCGAGGTCGGCTTCCTCTATGGTGAGGGGATACGGGTTGTTCGTCCGGCCGAAGATGATTGGATGGTCCCCTCCCTCGATTATTCGGTAAGCGTCTTCTACTGGAGTAAGCTGGATTACGATGTACACATTTGTCACCTGTATGTGTAGGTGAGTGCCTATACCGTGTTCCATAGCATACATTGTACATAGTTTATTGAGCTCGGTGTAGTTCAAAGATAACCCTTTATTGATGAAGTAAGGTATCTTTTTTAGGGGAATTACATCATCAGCGGAGGGGACATCAGTGTGGGCAGCCACATACTTGGCTAGCTCCGGTTCCTCTTCGGCTACCCCCTGTGTAAATTAAGACTGAGAGGACGTCCTGGGAAGCTTGATTGTCAGTAGTTCAGTTGATGGAGCAGAGCGTGGAGTCGTTGGCAGACTAGCGACCCCCAGTTTGGCATTGATGTGGAGCGAGGAGTGGCCGGTTCGCTAGAATTGTCAGACCTCGCATCGGGGTGACGACCCTTCTTGGGAAGGCACATCGTCAGTAGCCTATCGGAGGGATTGAGCTTCTTCGTTTGGGGTTGACCGACTCTCGGCAGTCTGATTGTTAATGGCCCCATTGTGGGTCTCGGTACTTGGCCGGACCTAGGCAGCCGGATTATCATCTGATCCTCCTGCGCCGAGAGGCTGATCGCGTCCTTCCGCAGAGTGGCGGTAAGGGGTGCAGACTTGTCCGGTTTGCGAGCTTGGAAGTGGATCGTCAGAGGTTCTTCTGATCCTGTGGCCGTTTCGGTACCAGCTTGTTCATTTCCTTCATCAAGGTGCCTCTTCGACTTTTCGTATAGGCAGGAGTCTGAGTAGTAAGATTCGACCCCTTTGAAGGGATCGATATCAGCAAATTCCGTCCTCACGAAGCCGTGTTTGTCGACATATTTGAAGCACTGGTGTAGCGTGGAAGGCACGATCATATAATCGTGTATCCGTGGGCGCCCCAAGAGGATGTTGTAAGAAGTGTCTGCATCTATGACGTAGCAGGTGACTTCGGATTGGAGATCGCCAATCTGACACTTCAGACGAATTGAAACCGCTAATGGCGGTACTTGTAGGTGTCAGGCGATGCATTGGGATACGGAGATGATGTAGCAAACCCTTCGGAATGATGCTTATGGAAGAGCCAGGATCTATGTGCATCCGATCCACCTTCACGTCGCCGATGTATCCCGTGTAGTATATCGGGCGATCGTGTAGGTTGGTTTTGATGAGCATGTCCTGCGGAGTGAAGACGATGTTGGGCATTGCTCCCGTACAGGCACTGTCTTGGAGATCCACGGATGAGTCCTCCCCGGTGAGGTTGGATTGGGCCAGATAGAGATCGGCATTTTGGAGTGCTTTGCTTAATGCAATACGAACGTCCTTGGAGAGCCTTAGAAGTTCGTACAGTGACAACTTGGCCGGTGTGTTAGCCAATTGCGCTAAGATGTCAAAGTTGTAGGGCCTCTCTAGCCTTGGGCTGCCTCTTTTCGGAGGGATTTGTCGAAGCGAGTCTCCCTCGGCCTAGGCTTGTCGGTCGTCGAAGGCTGAGCCGGTCCTAGAGCATCAGTTGTAGTGGGTTGATAATTTTCAGCTGGATTGTCACCCACAGGTTAGGATTGTGCTCCGGACCGCGTGACGACGGCTGTAGCTTCCTCGTTGTCTACCGATATTGTGTGGCAGGTCCTGACTTTTCTACTTTTCTTCTTGTCGGTGGAAGATGGTGTGGGCCGAGTCACTTCTGACACCAAGTCCGGATGGATCCACAAGACCTCCCCTCGTGATGTGGTGAGGGGTACTAAACCGGTAGCCCGATCTCGGGGAGGTGGAAGATTGGTAATCTCCATTGTCGCGAGAGGGATGGGGACCACCCCGTCTTGAGTTTCCGTTGGAGGGAAGCTGCCAAATTGTACAGACACCATATTGGCTGCCACGGTTACCTCTTCGAAATCGATGGCCAGAGCGTTTGAGTCGATGAGATTTTAGATGTACCATTTCAGCTGGTAGCAATCGTGTGTAGCATGATGAACATAGCGAAGATAATGGCAGTACTTTGGATTCTTCATCTCTGCCGGCCGCGGTTCCCGTCTTGGTGGAGGAAGCTGAATTCTGTCTCCTTGTATGAGCATGTCTAAGATGGGCTTGATGTGACCGTCTTCGAAGGAGTAAGTGATTTGTGGCCATTGTTTGTCTGCTGGCTTCGGCTCAGGTTTTTGTGCTGTATCGGCCACCATAGCCTGCTTTCCTTTGCTATCCCGATTGTTGGAGGGGCTACCCCCATTATCGTTGTTGGGACGCTTGCCCTTGTTTTCTCCTTCCGAGATGTTTAATCCCAGTTGGCGAGCCTTCTTCAATCGTTCTTCGGCGCTCGTGGCGCTGATGATGAACGTCTTCCAATCTTTGAATTGACTTTTGTCCATCCAGAGACTGATCGTTGGAAGTAGTCGCTTTTGGCAAATTTCAATTAAAGAGGAATCTGGATTTCCGGAGGGCAGCTTCATGGCGGTTTGGCAGAACCGCTCAATATAGTTCCTTGTCAGCTCCTTCTCCCCTTGGACGACATCCATGAGGGTGAACATGGTGACGTCCTGTCCTACTTCGTAGAATCTCTCCAAGAACAGGCGCTTGAAGCCGGCGAAGGAGTGGATGCAGTTGTCCGACAGATTGCGATACCAGTCGAAGGCGACTCCTTCTAATGCCCCGATGAATAATCGCGTGAGGATAGCATCATCATGGGGCAGATGGTCGGTGGTGACCTCGAAGTAAGTGATGTACCGACTTGCTGAGGTCTTGCCATCATACGGGTTGATATTGAACGGCTTATATTTTGGTGGGAATGGAACATCCCTCTATTCAGCAGGATATGGTTGCCGTATTCTGAGGTCTTGAGCGTTTTCTCGGGCATGAAACATGGCTCGGAGCTCCTGAACCTCTCTTCTTACTTTTCGGGTCTCATCTGTCGCGGCAGGGGTTGTTATTTTGGGAGGATTATTACACGTGTTCGGTGCCGCTGAGTTCGATTCCGCATTGACCGCGGAACCCGTGCTTGTTTGGCCAGGTGTTCCTCTTTGCAGAGTTGGAAGAGCCGCCTTGATTTCATCTACAGATTTGACCAGGGCCTGTAGTATGGCCTCCAGAGTATCGATGCGCTGGCGATCACTGGAACCACTTTGATTGCTGTCTGCCATGAACACCGTCCTTATATGATGAGAAACGGAAGGGACGTTGGAGGATGTATCCTCCGAGTCATACCCATGTACCGGGAAGTCATCGGGATATGTGGGAATATTCTCTTCTGGTTCGGACTCGGAGGGAACAGTACCCCCGGCTTCAGAGCTTGCTTCATCTTGAGAGTCGTGGACGTCCTCGGGGATGCCAGCCTCGGCTATATCTGATGGGAGAGTTATCTCCCTTGGCTCGTCTTCTTGGAATATTGGATTGTTGTGGAGGCTCGGAGGGGTACTACCCCCAGCCCCAGCAACCCCCTGCGTTACGGACGACGGGCCTCCCACTGTAGCAGATTTCGTCTTAGAGCGGGTACCTTGGAAAACTCCGGTGGTGGGCACCCGCTTAGACGACAGTCTTTTAGTTGCAGTGGTTGAGGTCTTCGGGCTGGAGATGCTTGCCTTCTTCCCTCTTCCCTCGGCGGGGACTTTCTGAGTGGAATTGCAGGAGACAACATGAGGTGCCTCGTCTTTTGAGCTCGGATGATGTAGTCTTTGGAAGACTGATGGCCGCCTTCCGTCACTGCCGCGTTGTTGCAACAGCAGTTGACGATGATTTGGGTGCAGTGACGTCCATGCGAGGACCCTTTACACACCGAAGCCCCTTCTCTTTCCTTGCGCTTGTGGAGGATCGCCTCACGCAGGTCGGAGGAACCACTTTGTCCTTTTGCCGCCGGGGGCTGGACTCGAGCGGTCTTATACAACTTTCCATCAGAGGCCCGCGTGATAGTCAACGGGAAGCCCCGATAGTCAGAGGTTGGGGCAGCTGACTGGGCTTGATGAGCCCGCGCTGCCCTAGACTTTTTTTTTAGCACTTGCGGGTGCGTAATAGGAAGAGTCTAAGTTGAATACCACAGAGTCTGGCTTATCATCCAGAGGCCCATCAGGGTCAAGACCGTATGAGAGACGGTCGAAAACTGATTTAGAGAAGCGTAGAACAGCCGTTATGCGGCTAGGATTGGAAATCGTGCAGGCTGTCTGCATGCGGCTGTCTTTAGCTGCCGGATGAGTTGCTTTGGTGCGATTAGTAGGAGTCGCGATCATACAGGCTGGCCGCATACGGTTGGCAATTGTGGCCGCATGGGTTTTCTGCAAGCGATTGACTCTAGTAACCGCATAAGCTTCATCCGTGTGGTCGGCAACTGTAGCCGCATAAGCTATGCGGCTGACAGAGGTGACCGCATGAGTTTTCTTCATGCGGCTAGCGGATGTGGCCGCATGAGCTTTTTCTATGCGGCTAGCACCCTTATGCGGCTTGGATCGCGTAGAGTTTCTCTTTGCCCCTGCAAGTCCAGCATCATAGTATTTTCTTCTGCCGGACTTGGGGACAGCAGAGTTGTCCACGGTCTAAAGCAGGGCCGCAGGAGAATCTTGCTCGCCGTCTTGAACAACAGAGGGTATTTCTGCAAGAACTTCAGTAGGAACGAAGGATCGGGGTCTCCACTCCTTGCTGGCCTTCTTCGTGCGGGCTCGCTTCTGGACCGGGCCAGCGCTCTTGTCGGAGAGCATTTTTTCGAACGCCTGTTGGTCGAACCGGGCGACCATTTCTGTTGCGTGGAGCCAAGCTTGGCTGCATCCGATTGCGTCACCAACTCCTCGGCCGTGGTGAAGTTTGTCCCCAGTAGAGTCACCATCGTATTTTCTATTGATTGTAAAGTACAGAACAGTTTTATGGGAGGACTGAACTTAGACTCACAATACAAACTTGCTTGTACAAAGAAAGCCTAGGGACGAAAACCTAGATGTACAACAGTCTAAGTACAATTGTTTATTTTAGATTCTGGAGGGTGACGATAGAGGCTCGGAAAGGCGACGACAGCCCTTCCTTACTCCTTGGACGATCGGTATGCAGCCTTGGCTCCTGTGAAGAGATGGTTGGCGCTGATAAAGAAATGCTCTTCTTGCTCTCCCTCTATTATTCTTCTGGCTTCTCTCTCTCTGTGTGTATTTTCTCTCTGATTATTGGGGGAGTCTCTCTGTATATCTCACAAGGGAATGACACCTTGCTTATTTATAGGAGTGAGGGCATCATTAGGGTTTGGATGATTACCCATTCTCCAAGTGGCGGTAGCCTGATGTTTTAATCAATCTGGACCATTAGTCTTAAGCGTGAAAGATCTGGGCCATAAATGTGGATAGTATTGAATCCTGTGAATGATTAATGCTGATTGCTTTAAATCTTCATGATTGGTTGTGTCAAGCTCGGATCTCTTGCCACGTGTCCCATTGGCTTGATCACGAATGATATGCCCTGATCTCATTAATTATGAGGATAACGTTAAATATGGTTATTGGGATCTGGTAAATCTCTGATTGATTTAAAGCCACGCGTCCCATAATCCCCCTGCTACCGGCTGTCAAGTCATGGGGGCAATTGAATCTCTGCCACGTGTCTTAATGGTGGACCCTGCCAGAGCCGTATGATATTCGTGAACCGCATGAGACAGCGTCTCAGTGAGCCGTATAGGTATAGTACTTGCGAGCCGCATGGGATGGCTTCTTGGTGAGCCGCAGGAAGATGATTCCTGCCAGCCGCATGAAGCTGTTCTTCAATTGAGCCGCATGGGAGTAGCCACGTGGCAATCTTAGATTTGTGTCAGAGATTTTCTCCTGTTCCCGAAGAGTCTGTCATTACGACAGGATCATCATGGCACTTTATGTCAAAGCGCCGTCAGCTGTCAAATCAGGGCAGAGCATTAAGCATTAAATAATGCCATTACTTGACGGTCAGCTGTGTGAAGGGATCCCACGGGGACACGTGGTGTTGATCGAGCCGCATATCTCTGTTGGTCGTTTGTGAACCGCATATACTTCCGAGCTGCATGAGAGTGGGGGACTCTTTGAACCGCATGGGACTGTTCCTATGTAAGCCGTATGGATTCTCCTGCTCCGAGCCGCATGAGACTGAGAGTCTCTCCGAACCGCATGGGACTGTCCCCGTATGAGCTGCATGGAGTTCTCTTATTCCGAGCCGCATAGAGCATCATTCTGATATTTTCCATGCTTCTACAAACTCCTCTACTGAAGATCGTCCTTCTTCATCTAACAATGAAGTTGTGACTCCATCAAAAGAGTCTCCTCCTCTCGAGCCTCCTCAAAAGGATCTCCCAAAAGAATGGAGATTTATCACCAATCATCCTAAGGAGCTTATCATTGGGGATCCTTCCTCCAGTTTTAGTACTAGATCAGCCACACGTGATCTTTGTGCAAACGTGGCTTTTATCTCTCAAATAGAGCCTAAAAATGTTAATGATGCTTTTCTTGATAAATTTTGGATGATAGCTATGCAAGAGGAGCTAAATCAATTTGAGCGAAGCAAGGTTTGGGAACTTGTCCCAAAACCTAGCAATCATCCAATTATTGGAACCAAATGGGTGTTTCGTAACAAACTTAATGAAGATGGGTTGGTGACTCGTAACAAGGCCCGATTGGTTGATCAAGGCTATAACCAAGAGGAAGGCATTGACTACGACAAAACCTATGCTCCGGTTGCACGTCTTGAATCCATTCGTATGCTTTGTGCTTTTGCTTGTTTTAATGACTTTAAGCTCTTTCAAATGGATGTTAAGAGTGATTTTCTGAATGGTATTATTAAAGAGGAAGTTTATGTTAAACAACCTCCCGGCTTTGAAGATTTTCAATTTCCTAATCACGTGTTCAAACTCCACAAAGCCCTTTATGGCCTCAAACAAGCTCCCCGTGCTTGGTATGAGCGCCTTAGCTCCTTTCTTGTTTCTCACAATTTTTCAAAGGGAAAAGTTGACACAACACTTTTCATTAAATCCCATAATGGCACTCTCTTATTGGTTCAAATTTATGTCGATGATATTATTTTTTGGTTCTACTAACAACACACTTTGTGTAGAATTTTCTAAAGTTATGCAGGAAGAATTTGAAATGAGTATGATGGGTGAACTTTCCTTTTTTTTGGGGTTACAAATCAAACAAGGACCCAAAGGAACCTTCATCAATCAAGCAAAGTATACAAAGGACCTCCTCAAGTGTTTCGACCTCGACTCATCCAAATCAATGAGGACTCCTATGGCCACAACGACAAAGCTTGACAATGATGAAGATGGCACATCGGTCGACATTCGTAAGTATAGAGGTATGATCGGTAGTTTACTTTATTTAACTGCTAGCCGTCCTGATATCATGTTTAGTGTTTGCTTGTGTGCACGATATCAAGCCAATCCAAAGGAATCTCACTTGTGTGCCGTTAAGCGCATTTTTCGTTATCTCAAAGGCACCATTAACATAGGTCTTTGGTATCCGAAATCCTCATCCATCGAGCTTTACGGCTTTTCGGATGCAGATTTTGCCGGATGCAAGATTGACCGAAAAAGCACTAGTGGCACATGTCAATTCCTCGGAAGTCTTTGGTATCGTGGTTTAGTAAGAAACAAAATTCTGTTGCTCTTTCAACCACTGAGGCCGAGTATATTGCGGCTGGTTGCTGTTGTGCACAAATTCTTTGGATGTCACAAACACTTTTAGATTATGGCATTCCTCATTCTTGTACCCCTATTAAATATGATAACACTAGCTCAATCAATCTCACGAAAAACTCGATTTGTCACTCACGCACGAAGCACATTAAAATTAGACACCATTTTCTTCGTGACCATCAACAAAAGGGAGATATTCGTCTTGAATTTATTGATACTACCTATCAGTTAGCCGATATTTTTACCAAGCCGCTACCGAAAGATCGCATCACCTTTCTTTGCCGAGAATTAGGCATTTTATCCTTTGATCCATAATCCCTCTTGGCCGGCACACCGACGGTATACAGCGGTATACCGGCGGCATGCCGTTTTTCGATTCAGAATATGTTCTATCTCGAAACTCGGCATACCGTCGGTATACGTCGGCATACCGCTGGTATGCCGGATCGAGGCGGACAGGATTTCAAATCCAGATCTGGGCCCACCTTTATTCCTCCTTCCTTTATTCTTCTTAACCCTCATTAAATTCCCTCACATCCATCTCTTCCCTATTAATTATCCTCTCTTCTTTCAACTTCTTAACTTTCCATCACATTTATTACCCATCTCTTCACATCCCCTTTTTACTCCTCCTTTTACTCCACCTTCATCATTTCCAACCCACTAACCCTTCAAATCCTCCCTTTACTTCCCTCTACAACCGTTCCAACCCACCCTCCCAATTCAAACTCCATCCTTTCATCACCCTCCTCTATTAAAACCCTTTTTCTTCTATCTCTTCTCCCCACTTTTCTCTCATCCTCTCCTAAACCCTAACCTTCATCCATGGCCAATCCGAAGCGTTCCCACTCCTCTTCCTCCTTCTTCAACCCTTTCATCCCGGTGGCTCAACCTTACGGGTATGACCAGCGGGTCTTTACCAACTCCTTGGCGGCCGAGTTGTGGTTCCAACACTTCGTTCATCACAATATATTCAAGGGACGAGCGATAAATTGGAATCTCTTCCCCGGCCATGTCTCCTTGTTTGACGAGCCCGAACTCTCCTCCCTCCTTCGGCATCAAATACCCGTCTACCCCACTGCTGTCCGTTTATTCTATTGCAACTTGCTACCGGACGACAAGCACAACGCCATTCAGTCCATGGTCAACGATCGTCACTTCCGTCTCATATTTTGGGACATCGACAACATCCTTGGCATCCCGGACAGAAGGAAGGCCTTGCCATCCTTAGCTGCTCTTCACTCCTCGGCGGCGTCACCTTCGACGAGTTCTGCCGTATCATCTGCAAGGGCCCCAACCCTCCTGTTATATTGGCCCTTTCCGCACAGCTGGAGCCATTTTACTACGAGCTCCATAGGATTGTGTGTCATACACTCTTTCCTAAGGACAGGAACTACGACGCCATTACCGGCGATGCCCTGGTGTGCATGTATTATCTTTATGCCAGGAAGTCCTTCTCCTTTCCGATGACTCTCCTTCTTCTCTTCAGGCGTGTCATGCCAGCGGGAAAGCAGAACCTATACTACGGCTTCCTCATCACCCTCCTGCTGCAAGCCAAGCAAGTTGATCTCTCCCTTTGCTCCTCGGATGGCGTCCCTTCCTATCTTGCTGTCTCCCATTCCGCAAGTGGCGCATCTACTTCACGTGCCTCGTCTTCCCAAGAGCCACCGACTTCCACTCCTGCTGCTCCCACATCTACTCCTCCTGCCTCCGGCCGATACATGCCGCTGACTCAGCAGCACTTCGATATGCGCATGGCCCAGGCAGAGGAACAGATGAGGGCTCATACTCGTGGCCTTGGCAATCTAATTCAAGCCCACTTTTATGATCAAGCATACTTTATCCAGTGCACTATTCAGGACCGGGACATGTATTTGGATCTCAATCTTCAAGATCCAAAGTACCACGCTCCGCGTTTCTTCGATCCCAATGCCTATGGGTTCATGTACTCGGACGGCATTGATCCTTACGGTGCCTTTCAACAAGCTCAGGATGGTGGGGACGATCCGGCGAATGATTAGGGGTGGCTTCCCTTTGGATGATGGTATCGAATAATGCGTGTTTTAGTTATGTGTGTTTGTTTCTTTTTATGTTATGTCTTTTGCGGTCCTTCGGGGACCTTTGTGTGGTTGATCCTAGTACTTTGCAGTCCTTCGGGGACTTGGTTTGTGTCTGTCTGTTGTTATCAACTCTCGTGGGGAGAGTCTTTTTTTAATGTCTTTGGTAGTATGGCCATATTGCTTGTATTAAGCTTTCACCTATATCTATGAATGCATGCTTTTATTTCCATACTCTTGTTCTTATTATTGCTTTTTTTAAGTTTGTTTTTCCATCTTTGACTAAGTGACAAAGGGGGAGAAAACGTATTGAGGGGGAGTTGTCTACCTACGGGAGAGTTACTCCGTGAAGATGCTATCTCTCTATTTTGTCAATTATCAAAATGGGGGAGATTGTTGGCACATTTTATTTTGATTATTAACAGCATCTTCGTAGTTTAGTTTTTTGTATCTTCAGATTCAAATATTCTCAGAAGCTCTACTACATGAAGAACTTCCGTTCAAGCGCAACCATCCTTTACATCGAAGACTGAAGCAGTTACTGGCGTTCCTTGCATAAGACGGCGTCTCCTGCTTAGAGTCTTCGTGTCTGTACAAAGTCTAGGTATATCTGTAAACACCTAAGGACGGATGACAAGTAAAAGAACAAGTCAAAAAGCAAATACCTACAGAGCGGCATACCGGCGACATGCTTCGGCATACCGGCGGTATACCATTTTTAGAGTCCAGAAAGTTGCTGTGACAAATTGTCGGCATACCGACGGCATGCTTCGGCAAACCGGCGGTATACCATTTTTAGTGTCCAGAAAGTTGCTGTGACAAATTGTCGGCATACCGACGGCATGCTCCGGCATACCGGCGGTATACCTTTTTTAGCAACCCAAAACTTGCTGTGACAAAACGTCGGTATACCGACGGTATGCCGCTGCATACCAACGGTATACCGAGTTTTAAATATTTGGTTTTTGATTTGCTTTGACTAGCATTAATGGCCGCATTTAATGCTCTCAAACGGTCATTAATATGACCGTTACTATTTGGCTGGTATACCGACGGTATGCCGCTGCATACCGTCGGCATGCCGGTCTGTCTGTATTCAGAAGCATAAATGCCACAAACTCTTGGTTTCTCTATAAAAGAAAGCTCTCTCTCTTGAGGCTTTCACCAACTCTTGCCTAAATTTTCCAACAACCAAGAGCTCCACCATTGAAACTCTTCCAAGCTTTTAATTGTCATCCTCTCCCAAAGTGATAGAGTATTTAAGAGTTGTAAATTTCGATCTTCACGTGTTAGAAGATCAATAAGTTTCTCTTCTTATTTGTTTGAAGTTGGTGAGCCTTCGTAAGAAAACTCGTGTGTTAAAGTTGGCGAGTCTTCGGATCCAAACTCGTGTTGAAGTTGGCGAGTTCTTCAGATCCAAACTCGTGTGTACTATTTGATATAATAGTGGATTTAAGCCGGAGAGAGTTCCGGGACTGGATTGCCTCAAGCGAGGATACCAGGATACATCTTGTGTTTGATCTTCTCTCTTTTTACTTTTATTTGTCATATATTGCTTCTGTTGCACTAGTTAATTTTTATTTCTCTATTCACCCCCCTCTATGGTTCTACAAAGATTAGCTGGTAAAGCTAACCGGTACGCTACTTTTCCAACTTGTCTTAAAACTTCAAATAGCCTGATGTACCTGGCCTCAATTTTCTAGCTCCGTCAAAACTGATCGTTCCTCTGATAGGAGAAAACTTCACAAAAACGCTATCTCCTTCTTCAAACTCCACTGGTCGACGACTACTACCAACCCAATGCTTCTGTTTGTCTTGGGCAATCCTGAGCTTACATTCACCTTCTTTACTGCGTCACTCACCATCTCTGGACCCAGCAGTACTCTTTTTTCTACGTCGTCCCATGCAAGTGGAGTGCGGCAACGATGTCCATAGAGTACCTCGAACGGTGTCATACCGATGCTAACTTGGTAGATGTTGTTGTAAGAGAACTCTACCAAGTGCAAATGGTCTTCCCAAGACCCTCCGAATTCCAAGACACAGGATCTCAGCGTGTCTTCTAGCGTCTGGATTGTTCTCTCTGATTGTCCATCAGTCTGGGGATGGTAGGCGGTGCTGAACTTCAGTTGTGTTCCCAAACTGTCATGCAAACTCTTCCAAAAGTGAGAGGTAAATCTAGTATCTCTGTCAGACACAATACTTACCGGAACTCCATGAATCCGGTAGATGTGCCGTATGTATAGTGCCGCCAACTTCTCGGTGGATAAACCAACTTTGAAGGGGATAAAGTGAGCTGACTTCGTCAGTCGGTCCACGATAACACAAATGGCATCCTTCCCTCTTTGGGATCGAGGCAGTACCGACACAAAATCTATCGTTATGTGCTTCCATTTCCACTCTGGATGTCAAGCGGCTGCAATAGTCCTGCTGGTCTCTGTCTGCTAGCTTTTACTTGTTGACAAATTAAATATCTAGCCACATACCTAGATATGTCCTTCTTCATTTCGTACCACCACACTATAGTACGCATATCCCGGCACATTTTGTTGGCTCCTGGATGTATGAAATACTGCGATTGGTGCGCTTCTTGCATCAGCTCGTTCCTCAGTTCGTCAGTTGGTACGCAAAGCCTCGTACCATTCTTCAGTGCTCCGTCGCTGGCGATTGAGAATCCCTCAAGTGTTCCTGCCAGTACTTGATCTCTGAGTTTGTAAAGCGTCTCGTCTTGAAATTTTGCCTCCTTGACTCTGTCCATTAGACTTGAACGCACTTGCAACTGCATCATTGTTGATTCAGCTCCTGGTACAATGGCTTCTCTTTCCAGTTTTTTCATTTCTTCTTCAAATAGTACAATCTCCAATCCAAGCTTTTCTATGTCCTCCAGCAAATGACGCTCCTTGGTCAAGAACATTGCCATCGGGTATCGACTAAGTGCATCTGCAACAACGTTAGCCTTATCCGGATGGTACTGCAGGTTGATGTCGAAATCCTTCATCAGCTCCAGCCATCGTCTTTGTCTCATGTTCAGCTCTTTCTGAGTGAAAACATATTTAATATTTTTGTGGTCTGTAAATATTTTCACTCTCTCTCTATAAAGGTAGTGCTTCTATAGTTTTAATGCAAATATCACCGCTGCAAGCTCCAAATTATGTGTGGGATAGTTCTTCTCATGAGTCCGTAATTGCCTAGATGCATAAGCAATTACTTTCCCGTGTTATTGAAGAACGCAGCCCAATCCCTTACCGGAAACATCACTGTAAATTGAGAAACCACCAGTTCCTGCGGGTAGCGCAAGGATTGGTGCAGTGGTAAGTCTCTTCTTCAGCTCCTCAAATGATGCCTGGCAATCTTCCGTCCAGATGAACTCTTCATTCTTTCGAGTGAGCTTCGTCATCGTCTCAGCAATTCTGGAAAAATCCTTCACGAACTTTCGGTAGTAGCCAGCCAAGCCCAAGAAACTCCTGATTTCAGCAACTGAGCTTGGGGTAGACCACTTCTCAACAACGGCTATCTTCTTCGGATCTACCGTAATTCCTTCTTCTGTGACAACATGGCCAAGGAAATTCACTTTGTCTAGAAAGAATTCACATTTGGAAAGCTTACCATACAGCTTCTCTTTCCTCAAAGTTTCCAGAACTTTCCTGAGGTGCTCTTCGTGCTCCTCTTCCGTCTTTGAATAGATCAGAATGTCATCGATGAAGACAATGACAATTTGATCTAGGTATTCATGGAAAACCTTGTTCATAAGGTTCATGAACACCGCAGGAGCATTCTTCAGTCCAAACGGCATGACCAAGAATTTAAACTGCCCATACTTGGTGTTGAATGTCGTCTTGGGAATATCTTCCTTCCTGACCCTGATCTGATGGTAGCCAGATCTAAGATCAATCTTCGAAAACACCTTGGCTCCGCTCAATTGATCAAATAGGTCATCGATCCGGGGTAGAGGGTACTTGTTCTTGATGGTGATATTGTTCAGTGCCCGGTAGTCGATGCACATCCGTATTGTTTCATCCTTCTTGGGCACAAACAAGACATGTGCTCCCCAGGGTGAAGCTCCGTCTCGAATGAATCCCAGAGCCTTCAGTTCATTGATCTGGTCCTTCATATCCTTGGCCTCCTTCGGGTTGACTCTGTAGTATCCCTTAGAAATAGGGGGAGAGCCGGGGACTAGGTCAATGGTGAACTCTATGTCTCGATCTAGGGGTAATCCGGGAAGACTATCAGGGAAGACATCTACCATAAAGGTGTAACTAAGAATTTTATTCATGTGAAAAATTACAGCAAAAACTCTCATGATTGATTTAAGGACATCCTGTTACAACTTCTTATAACAATAGATAATGCTATTCAGCAGTTCTAGGTACTATTCTTCATGGTTCTGGCTCTTGCATGAGCAGTCTCCAACTGCTTCATCTTCTATGAACCTCGAGTCTGCATCATACCTTATTGTAGGAGGCAAGGTCTGCTGATAGAAAGAGAGTCCCTAGGTTGTGGCCAAACAGGTATTGCTGGGATATGTGCTCTGGTTTGATGGAAAGATAAGGGGCAGTCCTTTACCCGATGTTCAGCAGATCCACATGCCAAACATTTCTCCAATCTCTTGCGACAAATATTGGTTTGGTGACCAAGCCTTTTACAGTAGTCACAAACCAATAGCTTCTTACGATATGACTGCCGGATAGGGTCAAATATCTTCTAGATTCAGGGGTATCCCTCCTAGGACGAGGTTCCACTCTAACTTGGTTTAAGATAGCTAAGGCTACATCATTGACGTTTATCATGACTTCTTCCGTGATATTCATCTGTTCCTGCTGGACTTCAGCTTGAGCCTTCTGGAACTCCAGGATTTCTTGAAATAGGACAACCATTTGGGAGGTGTTTGATGGTACTGGTGGAGCAACATGAATGGGTACTTTACCAAGGAAATGCAACTCGATTTGTGAAGAAGTAGGAATCGCCAGTGTAGTAAAAATTTTACTAGATGCATTATGGGGACGGTCAATCAGCTGCGAGGGAATAAACCCTGGACTTGGTTGAGGAGATGGGTTATGATTCGGAGATGACACCTCACCGCCAGCAGGATTGGTCTTGTCAATGGCCATTCTCTGGAAGGTTTAGGATGCACACATAAGCAAGGTAGCCTACTGTCACGCCCCAGAACCAGAATACTGGAGAGCGGGGAAATGACTCAGCCAGCTACGTATTACGGGTAGATGAATACCGTATAATACGATCAATGATGTCTACAAGACGAGGGGGTACATACTACATGAAAGTCTCCCTATGGTCACTTTAAATCTATTGTCTCAATCATTCAAACAAGAAACAGAAATAGAGAACATGTGAGATAAAGCAGTAAGGCGTCCCAAACGCTCAGTCAAAATGTTCTTGATATCTGACTTTATAAGACACAGCCAGATGACGTAGTAAGTATACACAATTGTTATCAGCTGCAGCCTGACTTAGTTATAATTATTTAAAAAGTAGATACTAGACAATCCGACTAATATATCGGTGCCAAACGGTAAAGTATAAAGTATTTAACAAAACGAGCGGTGAAGTAAGAAATCCACTCGAGTCCTCCTGCGATCATCCCTCTAGTATTGACCATCTTGGAGGTAGAAGTAAGCTGGATCCTCGGGGATCGGCTCTAAATCTGGCCATGCAAAACCAGAGAGGTTAGACCTCTAATAGCAAGTACCGCAAGGGAGCACGATATGAGGAATGAACCTGTAATAAGATAGTATGATAAAAGATCTCTGCTATCTACTAGGATTTACATAACATCACGACACTTTGAACCAACCTCCCAACCGAACAAGGACAGAAGTTGGCCCGTCATGTCCTGATATTCTGATCATCTCAGTTAGGTAACAGAGTAGGTACGGTACACAAACAAATTAGTTTAAACGGCCATGCAAATACTACGGCTTGCTATTGTGAGTTCCAAGTTATCCTGGAATTATGCAATAAAGGATTCCTCAGTTCTTACTATGTACAAGCAAGGCTAGTTTTTCCAGTCAATCAATTGTGCCAATCATGAATTAGATGAGTCCCAGCGGGACGCCCGTCATCAATATACAATATACCATAGATAATATAACCAGATACCGCTCCCTGCCCGTGTGATAGATTTACAGTATCTGTGGGGACCAACCGGCCTATCGGGCACTGCTAGTCCCAAGAGGGCTGCCATGTAAGAACTCGGGAATCCATTCTCTCCATGCAATCATTATTTTATTTAACTTAATAGTCTCTACGTTGAGTGAAGTCCCATGCCGTGGGTCATGGTCATTCAAATGAGTACTTTCGTACGGAATATGATATGCACAACTCTATAATGATACCTGTACGGTCAGGTTGTAGGTCTTACATAGCGTAATACAACAATCAAAACTAACCACGGAGTAATCATGCCTTGACCATAAAGTACACATGCTATTTTTGTAAGGTAAATAAATAACAAAAAAATAAATAAATAATTTGAAGCCTGCATGTGCCTGTATGCCAATATTCAAGATTAGCCAGTCGATCGCAATAGTTCATAATTAATATGAACGTGTCTCATTCATTTATTTCAATAAGATGACTAGCCAGTCTCTCAGTTCCAACTAGAAAGCATGATTAATTATTTCAATTAAGATATCAATTCTTGTTTATTAATGCCAAGATAACAATCAATGTAAATTAATATAAAGATGCCAACTAGTGCTAATAAATGCCAAGACAGTTAACCGATGCCAATCAGTGTCAATTCAGGACAAGAATCAACCGAAAAGGCATTAGAGCCAGAGTTCATGCGGCTCGCGAGACTTGGGTTCCATGCGGCCGGGAATGAATAAGTTACATGCGGCTGGACAAGGGTGATTCCATGCGGCCAAGCTAGCAAGCCTTATGCGGCTAGAAACAAAAGGGGTCTCATGCGGCTAATTAAGTCAGGGTCCCTTATGCGGCTAGGATAAGTCATACAGCTCATGCGGCTGAGAATGGTCAGCGCCATGCTGTTGAGAAGACACGCAGCTCATGCGGCTGAGTAAGCTAAATCCATGCGGCTGGAACTGACCAAGCCTATGCAGCCCAAATGACGAGCCTCATGCATCTGAACAGTGCCATGCAGACAGAGTTAAGCCATGCGCAGAAGGACTCGGGTCCCTATGCGGCCAGGATGTAATTACTCATGCGGCTACAATTGGATGGGACATATGCAGCTGATTATCATCGAGTTTATACGGCTCAGAATGATATGCGGTCGGAACTCTTCATGTGGCCAGCTCCTCTTCATGCGGCTTAAGAAGACTTGTCGCATGAAAACTCATGCCTTCAAGTCTGTCATGCAGCCTGGATCTGTTCTTCTTCTCCAAATTTTCTAAGGACAGAACCATGGAAACCATTTCTTCCAAGCTCTCTAAATCCTTCATTCCAAGCCCAAATCTGAATTTTCATAGGTCAAAATGGGGTAGAATAAAATTCTCTACAACATGGAACCATCAAAACTTAAAGATAACAAAGTTTACTAAATTAAAACCTAAGAAATCCGAAAATGCATTAAACTTAGATCTACAAGAAATGAACCATGGAAATTGAAAATGCTAAGTACTAAAGAGGCTCAAAATCAAGTAAGGAAGGTGATGGAACAATAATAATGGTGATCTATCAAGAAGCAAGTTTGGCACTTGCCTTGGTGGCTGAGTAGGTGGGGGAGGAGTTATGAGGAAGAAGAAGATTAATGGTGAAGTAATGAAGAGAGAGAAAAGGGGTGGGCTTTAAATGGAAGGGGTAGTGGTAGGTGGGGGATTTGTTCCGGTTCATGATGAACCAACTATTTAAACCAATCCAAGCCGAACCCAAAGTAAAGTTAAAGCAGAGTATGAAAGCAGAAAATAAAATACGGAAATAAAATTGTAGGAAATTAATTAAAGGGGTTTAATTACAGAACAATACATGATAAATATAAAATAAATATATTAAAGCAATACATGTATAAAAATACGTATTCTGGGAACGGAAAGTGACATCTCTACCCTCCTTAGAAAAATTCTGTCCTCGGAATTTCAAATCCGAGCAGGATAGGAATATCCAAACTAAACTAATCTAGGTACAAGAAACTTGAGTAAGCAATCATTCTTCAATGTTAACTAGCGGATAACATATCTATATTAATAATCTACGATATCACGTAGTTCTACGCATAGGGTGACAAGCATGAGGGGTTAAGACAATCAAGGTACATAGGAAAAAATATACCTTGTGAGTCAAACAGATGTGGATATCGTGATCGGATATCATCCTCACGTTCCCATGTTGACTCCCCTAAAGAGTGATGATCCCAAACAACCCGGACAAGGTTAATTGTTCGGTTCTTGAGTATCTTCTCTCTTCGGTCCAAAATGGACACCGGCTGTTCCTCGTAAGACAAGTTGGTACCAACAACCAACTCAGAATGATCAAGGATATGGCTAGGGTCCGATACATACCTTCGCAGCTGAGATACATGAAATACGTCATGCACCTCTCGTAACGAAGGTGGAAGGGATAAACGATAAGCAACATTGCCTACCCTATCAAGGATAACGAATGGTCCTACGTATCTCGGACTCAACTTCCCGCGAACGCCAAATCTAATGACCCCATGGGTAGGTGAGATCCGCAAGAATACGTGGTCCCCAACAGAATACTCTAGCGGCCTACGATGCTGGTCCGTCCAATGACGATGTCGATCCTGTGCAACTCGAAGTCGCTCTCTAATCTCCTTAACCACTTCAACTGTCTGAACAATCAACTCCGAACCTAGTATCTTCCTCTCCCCGATATCATCCCATGCTAGTGACGATCTACACTTCTTACCATATAGTGCCTCAAATGGCACCATCTGGATACTGGCTTGATAACTGTTGTTATATGAAAACTCAACTAAGTGCAGGTGGCTCTCCCAAGATCCTCTAAAATCTAGGGTACAAGCTCGTAACATATCTTCTAAAGTCTGAATCGTCCTTTCTGATTGCCCGTCCGTCTGTGGATGGTAAGCCGTGCTAAATTTTAACTTGGTACCCAGACTATGATGCAAGCTATTCCAGAAATGTGATGTAAAATGGATATCTCTGTCTGACACAATACTGACAGAGACTCCATGTTGCCTGACTATCTGCTGCATGTACAACTCTGCCAACTTTTCTGTAGATTGTCCTACTCTGAAAGGAAGAAAGTGTGCTACCTTCGTAAGCCGATCTACTATCACCCAAATAGCATCCTTACCACTAGGCGATCTTAGTAAACCGGTCACAAAGTCTATTGTGATATGTTCCTATTTCCATTCCGGGATAGGAAGTGGTTACAATAACCCAGCTGGCCTCTGCTGTTCTGCCTTCAATTGCTGACATACCAAGCAATGGAAAATAAATCTAGCTATCTCTCTCTTCATCCCGTTCCACCAGAAGTGTTGCTTGATATCTTGGTACATCTTGGTCCCTCTAGGATGTATAGAATACTGGGAACTGTGAGCTTCTGCTATAACTTCTTGTCTGATATCTCCACTAGGAACACATAGGCGCAATTCAAACCTAAGAGTACCATCTTCATGAATTTGTATCTCTTTCCTGAGTCCTGACTCACATTCTGCCCTAAGCTTCTGAATCCTTGGGTCCTGTGCCTGAGCTGCCTTGATCCTGTCTACCAAGTCAGATGGAACTTATAGACTAGTCAAAATTCCTACATCACTAGGAAGTATAACTTCTATGTCCATCTCCTGAAGATCTTCTAAAATGTGCTTCTAGGTTGTCAACATAAATGTGCCGCCTCTTCTGCTGAGAGCGTCTGCTACCACATTAGCCTTGTCTGGATGATACTGAAGCTCCACCTCGTAATCCTTGATTAGCTCTAACCATCTTCTCTGCCTCATGTTCAGCTCCTTCTGAGTAAAGATGTACTTTAGACTTTTGTGGTCTGTATACATATCCACTCGATCACCATATAATTAATGTCTCCATAGCTTCAAAGCAAATACTACTGCTGCCAACTCCAAGTCATGAGTTGGGTAATTCTTCTCGTGGTCTCGAAGTTGCCTAGATGCATATGCTATCACCTTCCCATGTTGCATAAGGACACATCCAAGTCCTTTACATGACGCATCGCAATATACTGTGAAACCTCCGGGTCCAACTGGCAATGTAAGAATAGGTGCTGATATCAACTTCTGCTTCAGATTCTCAAATGATGCCTGGCATTCTGCCGACCAAACAAATGGCACATTCTTTCGTGTCAAGCGGGTCATGGGTGCTGAAAGTCTTGCAAAATCTGATATAAACCTTCTGTAATATCCTGCCAATCCCAAAAAACTTCGTACATCAGCTACGGTCTTGGGTACTGGCCAGCTTTCTACTGCTTCTACCTTCTTGGAATCCACTACTACTCCAGCTCCTGATACGATATGACCCAAAAATGAAATGTGATCCGTCCAGAACTCACACTTACTGAGCTTGGCATACAACTGGTTCTCTTTCAGAACCTGTAACACTTTTCTGAGGTGGTCTTCATGCTCCTCTTCACTGGCAGAATATATGAGAATGTCGTCAAAAAATATAACGATAAACTGATCTAAGTATGGCATAAAGATGCGGTTCATCAAACCCATAAATATTGCTGGAGCATTGGTCAAACCAAACAGCATTACCAAGAATTCATAATGCCCATACTTCGACCTGAATGCTGTCTTGGAAATATCCTCCTTCCGAACCCTTACTTGATGATACCCTGAACGAAGATCTATCTTGGAGAAAACTCTAGCTTTGCTCAACTGATCAAACAAGTCGTTGATCCTGGACAGTGGGTACTTGTTCCTTACTGTTGCCGTGTTAAGATTTCTGTAATCGATACACAATCTCGATGACCCATCCTTCTTTCCTACAAGTACCACTGGTGCTGTCCATGGTGATATGCTAGCTTGGATGAACTTCTTCTTCTTCAATTCCTCTATGTGCTGATACACCTTGGCCTGCTCCGAATCTGCCATTCTGTAAACCCAATCTGATATCGGTCTAGTTTCAGGTACCAATTCTATGCTGAACTCAATATCTCTAACCGGTGGTAGACCTGGAAGTTCTTTGGAAAATACGTCTAAAAATTCTTCAACTACCTTCGGAACTTGAACTTCTTCCATTGTCGTTATTACTCCATGCTCTTGCTGAGTTGCCTCTGATCTGATTAAGGTGAATCTCTTCATGCCTGGAATATCAAAATATACACTCCTACTGCGACAATCTATTGTCGCATGACTGTCTTTCAGCCAGTCCATGCCTAAGATAACGTCGAAATTTCTAACAAAAAATTATATCAACCGGGCAGGTAAGGAATGCCCGCAAACTACAACGCTACATGCTAGAATAACTCTACTAACTCCTATGAGCCCATTACCAGTGAGTATATTCAACCTCCCTGGCAATGCCTCGAACTCCATTCCTAGCCGTGTCGCAAATTGTGCAGATATAAATGAGTGTGATGCTCCTGAATCAAACAATGCTACTGCCGGATATGAGGTGATGAGAATGTTACCTGCCACAACATCTTCCGATGCTAATGCCTCTTCCAAGGACAGTGTGAATCCATGTCCTCGACCTCCTTGCTGGTTTCCATCCTGTGGCCTAGCCTGGTACTGCTGCTGGCCCCTGCCTTGATGATGCTGGGGTGGTCTATGCTGTTGTTGCTGCATCGGCGGTCTCTGCTGCCGAAACATCTGAGCCTGTGGCATTAACAGACGCTGGGCCAATGGTCTCACTGCCACTGCTGGTCCTCGATACTGACCGGCCCCTGGTACTGGCAAAGCAGGAAACTGCTGCACTGGTCCTCCTGACCTCAAATTCATGGGACATATGGTAATCCGATGATCTGGATTTCCACATATCAAACACTGCCCGTTCAATGTCCGACACATATCTCTAGTGTGCCCTACCTTCCCATAATAAGTACAGCCCGCTGGGGGTTGCTGATTCTTTCTTTGTTGCTGTTGCTGCTGCCTGGGTGGTGGTGCTGGCCCTCGTATTGCCACATCGTGAATGCAAATGCCAAGGGATGGTGCTGTTGTTCGGGGCGCTACTCCCCCTCCTCCTTCAATTTGACTGTGAGATCTCTTCTGACCTCCAGTCCTTGCTGTAATCCTCTGAATGGTGATCTCATGCCTTCGAGTTGCCGTCAATACTTCGTCAAAAGTCTGGTAATTGTGCCCTTCTATCAATTGCAAGAGCTCAAGATGAAACCCTTGCTGAAATCTCATAGCCCTCTAACTCTCCGTTGCTACCATCTCTGGGACGAACCTGTTCAATCTGCAGAACTCCGCTGCATAAGCATCTACCATTTTGCCGGCCTGTTTGAGGTTGATAAACTTCTGTTGTAGCTCAAACTGCGCCACAACTCTATAGTACTTTGTTTTGAACTTTGCGGTGAAATCATACCAAGCAATAGGACGTCTGATACCTACTTCTTCTGATTCCCACCAATCACGTGCGATATCATGAAGTAGCAACTTCACTTGATCCATACGTTCTTCTGTCGGTACCTTAGCCGCCGTCAGAATAGCCTCAATATCCTTAAGCCATGCATCTGCTGAGATGGCGTCTTTCGTGCCCTCGAAACGGCGGGGGTTGAACTTGTAAAATCTGGTTGATGCTCCTGAATCTGGCCTTGCCCCTCTTTCTAAAGCTGTCTGCAGCCCTTGGTTGAGTAGTACGTTCTGTTGCAACTGATCGTGCATGCGCTGCTGGACTAACATCTGATGTTGCTGAGTAGCCATCATCCCTCTCATGATCTCCAGAAGAGCCGGTGTGTCCATTACCGCAGGGGTAGGTGGAACTGTTGGTGGTGGTGGAACCTCTGAATACTATGATCCAGCTGCTGCTTCCATTATCACTTCTTCCTGGATAGTCTCCTGAGTTAATACCGGCCCTTGTTGCTGACCAACTTGGTCATGTTGTCCATGTTGTTGTTGTCCAGCTCTGACAGGTGCGGACGAGGTGCCCCTAAGAAAAGGGACAAGAAAACAATCAAACGACCGGACAGGAAAGATCAATGAAGTCAAGGGATACTGGAATGTCAAGCTGGAGTTGAGAAGCAACGAATTATGAGATCAAGGGGGAACATGTGTGATTGAGACATCCTATTAAAATAGCCCACAAGTCTAAAATCAGACCTGCATGGGCCACCACTAAAACCTTGTCACGCCCCAGAACCAGAATACTGGAGAGCGGGGGAATGACTCAGCCAGCTACGTATTACGGGTAGATGAATACCGTATAATACGATCAATGCTGTCTACAAGACGTGGGGGTGTATACTACATAAAAGTCTCCCTATGGTCACTTTACATCTATTGTCTCAATCATTCAAACAAGAAACAGAAATAGAAAACATGTGAGATAAAGCAGTAAGACGTCCCAAACACTTAGTCAAAATATTCTTGATATCTGGCTTTACAAGACACAGCCAGATGATGTAGTAAGTATACACAATTGTTATCAGCTGCAGTCTGACTTAGTTACAATTATACAAAAAGTAGATACTATATAATCCGACTAACATGTCGGTGCCAAACGGCAAAGTATAAAGTATTTAACAAAACGAGAAGTAAAGTAAAAAACCCACTCGAGTCCTCCTGCGATCATCCCTCTAGTGTTGACCATCTCGGAGGTAGAAGTAAGCTGGATCCTCGGGGACCGGCTCTAAATCTGGCCATGTAAAACCAGAGAGGTTAGACCTCTAATAGCAAGTACCGCAAGGGAGCACGATATGATGAATGAACCAGTAATAAGAGAGTATGATAATAGATCTCTGCTATCTACTAGAATTCACATAACATCACGACACTTCGAACCAACCTCCCAACCAAACAAGGACTGAAGTTGGCCCGTCATGTCCTGACATTCTGATCATCTCAGTTAGGTAATAGAGTAGGTACAGTACACAAACAAATTAGTTTAAACAGCCATGCAAATACTACAGTTTGCTATTGTGAATTCCAAGTTATCCTGAAATTATGCAATAAAGGATTTCTCAGTTCTTACTATGTACAAGCAAGGCTAGTTTTTTCAGTCAATCAATTACGCCAATCATGAATTAGACGAGTCCTAGCGGGACGCCCGTCATTAATATATAATATACCATAGATAATATAACCAGATACCGCTCCCTGTCCGTGTGGTAGATTTACAGTATCTCTGGGGACCAACCGGCCTGTCGGGCACTACTAATCCCAAGAGGGCTGCCATGTAAGAACTCGAAAATCTATTCTCTCCATGCAATCATTATTTTATTTAACTTAATAGTCTCTACGTTGAGTGAAGTTCCATGCCGTGGGTCATGATCATTCAAATGAGTACTTTCGTACGGGGTACGATATGCACAACTCTACAACGATACCAGTGCGGCCAGGTTGTAGGTCTTACTAGCATATTGCAACAATCAAAACTAACCACGGAGTAATCATGCCTTGACCATAAAGTACACATGCTATTTTTGTAAGGTAAATAAATAACAAAAAAAAAATTGAAGCCTGCATGTGCCTGTATGCCAATATTCAAGATTAGCCAGTCGATCGCAATAGTTCATAATTAATATGAACGTGTCTCATTCATTTATTTCAATAAGACGACTAGCCAGTCTCTCAGTTCCAACTAGGAAGCATGATTAATTATTTCAATTAAGATATCAATCCTTGTTTATTAATGCCAAGATAACAGTCAATGTAAATTAATATAAAGATGCCAACTAATGCTAATAAATGCCAAGACAGTTAACCAATGCCAATCAGTGTCAATTCAGGACAAGAATCAACCGAAAAGGCATTAGAGCCAGAGTTCATGCGGCTCGCGAGACTTGGGTTCCATGCGGCCGGGAATGAATAAGTTACATGCGGCTGGACAAGGGTGATTCCACGCGGCCAAGCTAGCAAGCCTTATGCGGCTAGAAACAAAAGGGGTCTCATGCGGCTAATTAAGTCAGGGTCCCTTATACGGCTAGGATAAGTCATGCAGCTCATGCGGCTGAGAATGGTCAGCGCCATGCGGCTGAGAAGACACGCAGCTCATGCGACTGAGTAAGCTAAATCTATGCTGCTGGAACTGACAAAGCCTATGCGGCCCAAATGACGAGCCTCATGCAGCTGAACAGTGCCATGCAGACAGAGTTAAGTCATGCGCAGAAGGACTCGAGTCCCTATGCGGCCAAGATGTAATTACTCATGCGGCTACAATTGGATGGGACATATGCGGCTGATTATCATCGAGTTTATGCGGCTCAGAATGATATGCGGACGGAACTCTTCATGCGGCCACCTCCTCTTCATTCGGCTCAAGAAGACTTGCCGCATGAAAACTCATGCGGTCAGGTCTGTCATGCGGCCAGGATGTGTTCTTCTTCTCCAAATTTTTTAAGGACGGAACCATGGAAACCATTTCTTCCAAGCTCTCTAAATCCTTCATTCCAAGCCCAAATCTGAACTTCCATAGGTCAAAATGGGGTTGAACAAAATTCTCTACAACATGGAACCATCAAAACTTAAAGATAACAAAGTTTACTAAATCAAAATCTAAAAAATTCAAAAATGCATTAAACTTAGATCTACAAGAAATGAACCATGGAAATTGGAAATGCTAAGTACTAAAGAGGCTCAAAATCAAGTAAGGAAGATGATGAAACAATAATAATGGTGATCCATCAAGAAGCAAATTTGGCACTTGCCTTGGCGGCTGAGTAGGTGGGGGAGGAGTTATGAGGAAGAAGAAGATTAATGGTGAAGTAATGAAGAGAGAGAAAAGGGGTGGGCTTTAAATGGAAGGGGTGGTGGCAGGTGGGGGATTTGTTCCGGTTCATAATGAACCAACTATCTAAACCAATCCGAGCCGAACCCAAAGTAAAGTTAAAGCAGAGTATGAAAGCAGAAAATAAAATACAGAAATAAAATTGCAGAAAATTAATTAAAGGGGTTTAATTACAGAACGATACATGATAAATATAAAATAAATATATTAAAACAATACATGTATAAAAATACGTATTTTGGGAACGGAAAGTGACACCTACCAGTCTATAATCAAACAAAATATTTAACATATATATATATCGGTCCTATGTTGTGGCAATTTGATGTTCTAGTGTTCTAATTGTTTCTAAGTTGGTTCTCCTAAGTTGTTGTTATGGACCTGCATGGGCCACCACTAAAAACATGTCACGACCCGATCCCAAATAATTGGGTCTAACCGGATCATGCCCAGCCTGCACCGTTATTGAGATGGCGGCAGTAAGCTGTATCCACTATTGCAGGTAATCACAACAACATCTAAATATTTGTCACAACTCAATATTCGGAAATTTAAAACTTTATTCAATATTTGAAAAGTACAACCGAATAGAAGGACTGAAATAAAAAGCTGAATTCAAATTATCAAAATTCTAAAACAACCAATCTGGAAACAAAAAATCTAGCTAAGCGTTCGGCTCATCGGCCTAAGGTCCTGCATCCTCCAAAAGGGACTCTGGCAACACCACAGGGTACAGAACCGAGTCATAATAACTGTTGTATAACAGCTCAGCATCCTCAAAATCCCCTAAAAATGTTATCTCCAGTCAGGAGGGAGCAAAGTACAATTCATGATAATCTAACAATTAAAATAATAATAGAATCATGCACTTTTAAATAATTTGAAAATAAACAGTTCTCCAGCAGTTAAAACATTGTGATGTGAATAGGCAATAAATATGACCGGCTTGGGTTGTACAGTGAATGATATGGCTTATCCCCGTGTGTATGAGGGGTAAGCAAATACAGTTCTAAATTATTACTTTGGATGTGGTCATACTCATTACACGACTCTCCCAGTCCCCAAACAGTTACAGTAGTTACAGTCAGCGTTCTCAGAGAGAGTTCCGTGTTGCATCGTGGTTTAAACTTGCAATAAAATAATTATTAAATAATTGCAAACTAACACAAAATGTACTTGCCTTTGTTTACGACTGAAAACGGTGTTGGTTCCGGAAAGATGCTAGGTTCGTCTCCGAGACCCTACAGTTGGAGAATTTGACTTAGAACCATTGTGAAACCAAGCTAGGTGTGCTAGTTGCAATCTCTAGTAGCAGGTCCTAGTCAGATTTTAAGTTTGTTTATTAAATCTACTGCTAACGGTTTACGACGCGTGCTACGTTGGTTCTCATTTGGTTGGATAGCCAGTTTCTGGTTTTTCTTGAAAAAAATCATTATTACCGGTTAATTCGCAAAACTTTGTATTTTGTAATATTATATATATAAAACTATATTTTCTTTCAATGATAAAACGTGGGTTTTCTTAATTATCAATATTTTATTCAAGTTATTTTATTGTGAGAAATTCTTATTAATTTATACAAAATATTTATCAGTCATTTTGTTACGAAGCGCCTAATAATATAAATGATAAAGTCATCCAGAAAATTAAAGGAAAATTAACCCGAAAAATAAATGTAAAATCTAGACTACGCAATACAGGGGCACAGCTGACAGAATAGGAATATGGGCTTGTGCCCTACAAACTTTACATAAATTAAAATAAGAGAAAATTAGTTAGCTCTGACTAACATCCCGTAATTTAAATACTGAAAATCAAAACAAATAAATAAATTAAATTAAAACTTAGGAGTCTCAGACTTGGTCCAAAATAATATTCTTTTCCGAAAAACTATTTTAAAATTATATAATTAAATTTTATAGAAAAATCCGGCGGCACTTTCTCTATTTTCGGTCAACCCAAAAACTGAAAAGTGTGCCATAATCACCATTTATAAATCCCAACCATAATTTACATAATAATATCACAATCCCAGTCCACAGAACCTTTCGAAAACCGATTTGAAATTCATTTATAAAACTTTAACACCAAAATTAAATTCACAGAATAATTTCCGAAGCTTAATCGGAAACCCGAAATATAGTTTCGGGAATTCCCGAAATGAATTCGGAAACCACAGCGCCCAAAATCCAGAAAACATATTCCGAAAAAGTCCGAAATAAATACAAAACATCACAGAAATATCTCCAGAAAATCCGAAGTCACTACGTCGCTCTAAAACCGAATTCTTGGGAGGGAATCGGGGACCAATCTCATCATTGACTACCGAAAATGGGATGGAACAAAGGAGTTATACCTTGGGTTGTTCGGCTAAAGCTCTCAGATGAAAATTATAGAAAATAAAAGCGGACAGCAGGTCGGGAAAGCCCGGGACAGCGCTGGACAGCGCTGTTCGGAACAGCGAGGGCACAGGAGGCTCACGGAAACCACGTCGGAGCGGTATGAGGCCGGCAGAAGGGTGCCGGAGGGGCGCTGGTCCAGAAGAGGGGGCCGGGCTCGGGGAGGTCCACGCGGGCAGAGGGGTGCAGCGCCGGGGAACGGCGCCGGAGCTCGGGGGTCCGGCGGGAGACGTGCGCCGGAGCGAGGGCAGCGCAGGGGCGCGCTGGTCCGGGGATCGGGGCTAGGCTGGACAGCGCCGGAGGCGCGCCGGGAGTCGGCCGGAGCGTCGGGGTTGCGGGTCCGGCAGGAGAGGCCGGGGGCGGCGCTCGGCAGGGGTGCGGAGGAGGCGGGCTTGGTGGAGGGGGAGCTTTGGGAGGGAGAGTTGAGAAAGAGAGTGGAGGAGGAGTTTGAGAGTGAGGGGAAAGAGAGTAGGGTGCTGGTGCTACTTGCGGGGAAGTGGTGGTGGTAGTTGATAAGGAGAGGGGCTCAACGTGGGGGTGAAGCTGGTGTATGGTTGAGGGGAGTGAAGTAGTGGGGTGTGGGTTTTTAAGAAGGGGTGGGGGGTTTTGTGTGGTGTAGAGGGAGTGTAGGAGAGAGAAGTGAGGGGGAAATGGAAAAGGTGCTGGTCCATCGGGTGGACCAGCTCATGGGGGATATATATATATATATATATATATATATATATATATATATATATATATATATATATATATATATATATATATATATATATATATATATTTAAATGATTAATAATCAGATTTTAAAAGAAATAAAAGGGTGGGTTCGAATCGGGATTGGATTCGGGTTCGAACTGGTCCAGGCTCGGGTCAGGTCAGCAACCAAAAATCCAAATTATTAATTTTAAAAATAATTTCGAACTCAAAATATAATAATAATAATAACAATAATAAATAATATTACCAATCCTAAAACTGGGTTTCACACAGTACTTGCTCAAATGAGACTTATGCTATGTCTCATTTCGATTTGTATATTCGAATCGGCTCAAGGCTTCTTTCGGGCCAACGTAACTCTTGCATTGATACTTCATCGGGTCAACGCAACTCTTTGAGTCAACGACTCATCGTAATGCACCGTTGCGATGCAGGGCATTACACTAGCGGCCAACATAGTAGGGAGGTAATAAGCAGCAAGTATCGCTCATAGCGAGATGCTAGTGGACAACAAGTGATAGAGAGAGTGTACAAGTAGCTCATGCTCTACTGATTGTCCTTCCCACCCAAAGAAACTACATAGTCGCATCCATGACAAGTAGAAATCTAGAGTCCACAAGTAAATCCAAATATATAATCTATAATAATATCTAAGATCGAGAATCTACTTGTAAATATGTTGGTGATTTTGCCTTTAGACTATGAAAGATAGTCCCACATCGGCTATATCAAATGGTAAGTATCTTAATATAATGCTTTGTTTGTGTTGAGGTATGCACATGAGGTGTGGTGGGACACAAGTGGATGCCATATGTAAGTAGTTTTCTAGAAGAAAAAATGATTAATTCCAACAATGAAGCAAATTGATTTTTGTCCTTCGGACTTGGACTCGAACACAGACTCCAGGATGTCTCGTACAAGCACGGGCGTGCTGGGGGGTAGGTGTGGACTGACACACGACTATGCTGATTGTGGGATGATCTAAAATATCAAACTACATTTTAGTGTTTTGATATTTAGTCCCACATCGGATAGAAGAAAATGTGAAGTCTCACTCCACTCTATTAATAAAGCCCCCTGGACTCCTTTGTGAGATGCTCCAAGTAGAATGGAAAAGGGATCCTTTGAGTCCAGGGAGCCCGTTCGAGTCACAAAAAGTTGAGTAATGAACGTTCCAGAAGTTCTTTCGAACTTGCTGGTTCCTGGGAGCAGATCTCATTAGGATGAATCTTGCTTTGAGCAACAGTGATCTTCATCATCCGGTCCCAACAGAGTTGTGTCTTCAGAGATAGAGTCCTCAGCTCCGTCTCACAAAGAGACAGAGTCTTCGTTCTTCCATCTAAAATCTGTTTCGGGAATAAGAAAATATTCATAAGAAAATACTGTAACTGATAAACGTCTGGGCATCACAACGTGTCAGATCCGGGAACAAGTTCTAACATGAATACATATACAAATTTCCATATTTGTGGTCTAGGTCTTTATCCATATTAGAAATTGCAATAAGTAACTCAAGAATCTCCAAGTATCACAAGTCCCGACGTATCACAAGTATTATGAATATGATCATAGTATTTCAAGTATTACGGACTAAAATGTAACTACTAACAAGTATTAAACTATGCTAATTAGAGTAAGTGAAATCAAGTAACTAAGTTTATAACTCGTAATCATATGAAAATTCATATGAAAATACACTGAGGGTGGCGGGACAACTCGTCGTTGGTCTATTGCTTCAATGTGGATCCAAACACAATCTCCATGTCCATGTTCATACGCACGATCGCAAGTTGCATCCGCAGCTCTAATATATACCATAAGAGAATTACTAAAATTAAATTTAAAATTATAATAGAAGTCTCAATAGAGGTATAAAATTGATAAACAAACCTTCCACAAAAATTCGAGTGAATAATACATGGAAAAATGATGTTTAGTCTTCTGAAATTACAGAAAATGCGATCCAAATTAATTGAACCAATTCTGGATTGAACCAGGTGTTTTCCATGAAAATAAAGCACAAAAAAATGAATTTTTTTATATATTTAAGTGTCGACAAATTGATTACGACTCTTCACTGTGTTCTACAAAAACAAATAATCAACTATGGTAAATTTGAGAAAGTATACCGAGGGAAGCTTGTGTTAAATCTGTATTTCTAAATGGATATTTGAGTGAGGATGTCTATGTCGTGCAACCACAAGGATTTGTGATCAAAGGAATGGAGAAAAAAAGTCTATAAATTCAAGAAAGCACTATATGGGCCAAAACAAGCAGATCATACATGGTATAGTCGTCTTGACTCTTATCTTCATCAGCATAGATTTCAGAGAAGTGATAATGAACCTAAACTATATGTGAGGACACAAGTTGAAGGCAAAATGCTAATCGTTTGTGTATGTGGATGATATAATCTCCATTGGGTTTTCTCCATCTCTTATTGAGGACTTTAGAATTATTATGATGAATGAATTTTGAAATGTCAGATCTTGGATTGTTGTAGTATTTTCTTGGTCTTAGGGCCAACAAACAACAAGTTGTATTTTTGTCTCTCAAGAGAGATGCCTTCAATCTTCGGACTAACTTACGAATGTAAATTTGTAAAGGGTGTTCAACTCCAATGAATGCAAATGGAAAGCTGGTTTAAGATGGCATATAAAAAGCTGATGCAAAAGACTTTAGAGGACTTGTTGGTAGATTAATGTTCTTGACTCATTCTCGACATCATATCATTTTTGTAGTAATTTTGATCTCAAGGGTTCATGCAAAAACATCACCTTGAGCAGCCAAACGTATTCTCTGTGCTACATTCGAGCAACCACAGACTATGAGATATGATATTATCCTTTTTGTCATTTTAATTTGGTTGGTTCTAATGACATTGATTGGGCAGGTTCCTTAGATGACAAAAATGAGTACAAGTTGATTTATTTTCAGCCTTGGTTCGAGCAGTTTATTGATGTCAAAGTAGCAAGCAAGTATCACATTATCTTCTTTAGAAACCGTGTATGTTGCAGCAACATCAATTGTTTGCCAAGTTACGTGGATGAGACAAATCATGGAGGATTTGTTCGAGATTCAGACATCTCAAACTCTAGTATATTGTGACAACAAAGGCAACAATATGTATGACAAATAATCTGTCCTTTCATGGCAGGACAAACATATTGAGCATCATTCTCATTTCATATATGAAGTTGTTGCAGAAGGAGTCGTTAAGTTGAAGGTCTGTCCTATAAATGATCAAATTGTTGATGGATTCACTAAGGCAATGTCCTATACGAGAAGTTCTTTAAATTAACAAAATCTTTTTGGAGTTGCATATTTTGAATCAAGGGAGAGGATTGGAGAATGATTCATACATGAATGTTATGTCCAGCTTGTTGACTAAGATGTGGGTTTGATTTTATTTGCTAATAAGTATGAGTAATGGTCTATTGACCTGGTATGTACAGAACCGAATCTAGAAATATAAAGAGTGGATTGAGGGTGGACTAGGTGCGGCTAACTCCTACAAAGAATCAAGAAGAAAAAAATAATATGAAAAATGGGAAAATACGGGGGTGGGCTCCAGCCCCCCTACCCAATACTTAGATCCGCCCTTGGGCATGTAGGAGTAGGTTGTAATCATGAGAAGTGGTATTACTCTCCCTTTTTTTTGGTTTTTTTTTTTGTTTTGTTTGTAAGTTTATTTAAAGGCACATTTTGAGTTAATAAAATACTGAATATATTTGAAGTATCCAAAAAAAAAAACAGCACGCTATAGTTATTATGTGTGTATGAGCACCACAGGAACACCCTTAAGGGGGCGTTTGGTTCAAGTTTTTGAGGCTTGGGAATGGGATTTGAATTCCTTACCCATGTTTGGTAAGTTTAGGATTGAGAATGAGGAGGAAATAGGAGGGGGTTAGGTGGGAAAGCTATTCCCATGGATGTGGGAAAGCTATTCCCAAGCCCCCCCTTGGGAATAGATTTACTTTCCTAGGAATGATGTTTGACTATTTTGTTTGGACGGTTATACCCTCGCTTTATTTTCAAATTTTCAACTCTCATCCCAAACATGTGAATCATCATGAAATTAGAGAAAGGGTATTGAAGTAAAACTAAATAAATTAAGAATCAAACATGTGGGAAAGCTATTCCCATGGATGTTTGACTATTTTGTTTGGACGGTTATACCCTCGCTTTTTTTTGTTTTGTTTGTAAGTTTATTTAGGGTCTGCTTGGCAATTATCGGGTAGCGGTTATGAGGTGTTTTTAGAGTACCGGTTATGAGAGGTCCGGTTTTGGATGGTTTTTAAGTAGCGGCTTTTAAACCAGTCAAATCCATGCTTGGTAATTCACTAACGAGCGGTTCTGAAAGTTTTTTACACAAATAAATTAAATAGGGAAGGGTATCGGTAGTTATAATTATATATATTTTTGTGAGGATATAAATGGAATAAAAAAATAGAGCTGCTCAAAATCCGCCGATTTGGGGTGTTTACAAAGCCACCCAAAAATACATTACACCGGTTTTGGGAGGTTTTTGAGCCGACGAAAACCAGTGCCTCAAAAAAATTAACAAACAGGGGTTTTCATAAACGGTCGGTTTAAAAACACCCCAAAACCGGTGAAAACACCATTACCAAGCAGACCCTTAAAGGCACATGTGAATGAATCATCATGAAATTTTAAACTTGGTGTTTGAAAGTTTTTAAGGTAGTGCTAATCATGCATGCAAGTAAGCAAATTTTTCTTCTTCTTTCACGTGCCGCTTTCTTGCATGAGCTCGTGCTATAACCTACGTGGTAATAAAAATAATAATTGGATTCCTGTTGCGCTTCCTCCTATGGAAGCTTTTGATATGAGTCCCGTCCTCCCAAACCAAAATAGAAATCAGGACCCATCCAATAGCATCAGAGAGAAATATCGCCAGATAAAGAAGAGAGAAATATCGTCGATCGTTGTCAGTTCTGTTCATTCCCTTTGCTCCTAATTCCGAAACATAAGTTGAGGTATTGAAAAGATACAATGATTGGATTACTACTCGGAAAAACTATCAAGACGAACGGCGCGGTCCGGCTCGGGTCGGCTCGGCTCTCGTTAGCCCACCTCTGTACTTTTGTTTCGATTCAATTTTGGCCGGAATGAAGTACATGGAGTTAGCAGGAGAGTTTCCTTCATCTCTACTTGGGTTGGAGGTTTAGTAGCTGGCATGAAGAATGCAACATGCGTGGGAAATGAGGAGAGTGTGCAACATATATACAGTAAAAAAATGTGCAGGAGAGGTTATTTCGGGGTGTAGAAGCTGCGGAGGGAAGGCTTGTGCTGTGCATGCTTGCGGTAGCCCTTACTTAGGGTTATGGGCATGTGGAGAGCATGTGAAAATTGGGTGGAGGAATTGTGGTAGGGAAACCTGAGGAAAACAGTTGGTGGAATTGTGCTATCAAACAATTGCATTCATCGGGTATGGATCCAGAAACTAAAATTGGAGTGGACTGCAACAGAGTTGGGTGGACTAAAGGTGGGTTAACCTATATAAAATTGGAATTGACTACAACAGAGTTGGGTGGACTAAAGGTGGGTTAACCTATATAAAATTGGAATGGACTACAACAGAGTTGGGTGGACTAAAGGAGGATTATCTATCAACCACGCCTCTCGCTTATGGCGTCCATCAACTGCACCATCTTCTACCTCATCCTCCTCCTACTCCTCCTCTTCCTCCATAGTTGATTTCATCTTCCATCTTATGTTCTCCCTCTTCGTCTATTCCTGTTCTCTATCTCTTATTTCTCTCCTCCTTAATCATTGCCATGGATAACTCATCCACAACATATGAAGAAGTTCTGACGAATTGTCTTCTCTGCTTTCCTCCACTTCAATCGATCCAGACAACTCCTCCAAATCTTCATCGTGCAATCCTCAAGCTGATTGGCAATTGTACATTTTCTTCAAAATCATGTCTAAGAAGACTTATCCTACCAATATAATATCCTCCACAATTCCCAAAATCTGGAAGTGTAAGACATCAGTCAAAGTCTCAGAGTACCACGAAGGATCTTACTCTGCTAAGTTTACTTCTCTGGAGGATTTGGAGTTCGTTGTTGCAAATGGACCATGGAAAATCAATCATCATATGCTTATCATTGAAAGGTGCTGTCCCAATAAACCACCAAGCGAGTACAAATTTCAAGAGAGTGACTTCTGGGTGCAACTACATGGTATTCCAGTCAATCTCCTCACCAATGATTACATTTCTTCCCTGGCTACTCGAATAGGTAAAATCCATCCTCCTTCAGTAGCAGATGCATGCAAGTGGATACTCTTTGCCAGAATTAAGATTTCTATTGATATTACAAAGCCTCTACTTCGAAGTCTGAAAGTTACTATAGGCAATAATAAGGAATGTATTGTTCTATTGAAGTATGAACGTCTTCCTAAATTTTGTCAGTTTTGTGGATGTCTGGGACACAGTATCAAAAGATGTAGTATCCACAAAGAGTATACAACTATGATTAGTGATACCTAGTCTCCTGACCAGAAGAACCAGTTCCAAGCTCTACTTGATAAACGTCTTGATCTCTCCATATGTGTCACTCATGCTGAAAGATTCAAATCTAAATCTAAGAGTATTGGTAAATCCAACCACCATGCATCAACAAATTCTGAATTCACACATGATCCCCCTGGTCCTGACCAACATCCACCCACCACTGTCCATCTTTCTACTACAACCATTACTCCAATTACTGGCATGGCGATTGATCATTCAACCACTGTTCCCTTCACATTACTGAAACCATTGATACCATCTTTGATACCACTAATCAATACTCAGATGTTACTCCGACAACGGTTACAACCACGGTGAAGGATAACTCAGGGAAGGATTCCATTCAGTTATTTTCCACTATCCCTAATTTCATGAAAATTTCAGTTATCTCCCCACCTAAACCGGACCCACTTATGACTCCAACTGCCAAAAAGGAACTTGCTTTAAACCACACTAACGATTTACCTATCTCAAAACTGTTATCAGTTGACATGGGCCACCAAATCTCATATTTGAACACTTCCCTCTCCTCAGAGATTCATCACAATTCTGATAACAAACTATTATCCGATCCTAAAAATGTTCAGATCAATCAACCAACTACTTCTCTTCCATCATCATCATCATCATCTCCTATACAAACTTCTAACCCTCTTCACTCCCTGAAAGATCATTCTTCGAATCCTTCACTCTGCCACCACAGAACTCAGATATCTACCACTCATCAGTCTTCTTTATCATCTCCTATAAGAACATCTACCTCTGTTACATCTTCATTTACCTCACTCCTGAAATCCCTTAACCCCCAACACCCAAGTCCAAATTCTGAAATCACTGCTACTGAAGTCTCAGCTCCTACTAAAGTCCACAAAAATTCTGTAAAAAGAAATCGCTCCTCAAGTCATGAGAGTGATATTGATACTGAACATGAAAGGCCACACAAAAGAATTATACTTGCTTCTGATGATGTCATAGGCGCAGCTAGCCTTCAACAGCCTCCAATACTATGATCCTATCATAGAATTATAGGGGTTTGAGGAATGACCCTACAATTCGCACACTCAAATCATTCCTCCGTGCAACTAGGCCCAAAATCACATTCCTCTCTGAAACTAGATGTTCGTCAACCTTAGCATCCTCTTTGGCTTTGACTCTGGGTTTTGATAACTTTACATCTGTATCTTCAAATGGTTCTTCAGGAGGTCTTCTTCTTTGTTGGGATTCAAACATAAACTTAAACATCATATCCACTTCTAAGAATTGCATACATACCTCCCTGATTTACCCAAGTTATTACCCAACCATGGCACCTATTATGCATCTATGGTCCCCTTGTGTTATACCACCGTCATTCGTTCTGGCAACAACTTTAAATTCTGATTACATCAATTTTTGACCCATGGATTTGTATTGGAGACTGCAATGGAATCTTATCACCTGAGGAAAAGTTTGGAGGTGCCAGATTCAACTACAACCATCATAAAGACTTTATTGACTGGCATAACTCAGCGGCAGCTATGGACATTGGCTTTTTTGGTCCAGCTTATACTTGGAATAACAGAAGAAGACCCTATCAGTATGTGGCTGAACGCCTTGATCGAGCTATGGTTGATATTCAATGGCGTACACAACATCCTCAAGCTGGGTTACTCCATCTTCCATGTCTCAATAGTGATCACAATCCAATACTTCTCTTATTGAAGATTGTCCACAGAAAACGCAGATACATGCCACGTTTTGAGGCCTCATGGACTGTAGAAGCTGATTTCGATCAATTTCTGTCTGAGACATGGAAACAACAAACTTCAAATGACCTCCAGACTAAATTGAAGACAATGCTACCCTGCCTTCATCAATGGGGGAAAAGAAAAGCTGGTAATTTGGATCAAGAAATCAGACATCAAGAAGGAAGACTATTGCAACTATAGTCAAATTTACCTACAGAGGAGAGTTATGTTGAAGAGAGAAATATTTAAATTTTTCTCAATAAGTTGCAGCTTCAGAAAGAGCTTTATTGGAAACAAAGATCGAGTGTCTCTTGGCTTAAAGAATGAGATAGGAACACTCATTTTTTTCACCTGTCAGCTACTACTAGGAAGCAAAGAAATGCAATCCACAGCATCATCAATGACAATGGTACCCAAGTTTCAGAACACAAAGACATCTCAGATACATTTGTCTCTCATTTCAGTTCCTTATTTTGCAGAAGTGGAAACTTGTTGTGTTCCAGATCACATATTATCTGATCTGCCTACTATTGCTGATATAGACAATGAACTGCTTAGTGCTCTGCCACAAGAAGAAGAAATCAAAGCAACTGTCATGAGTATGAGCCCTTATAAGTCTCCAGACGCAGATGGTTACCCACCATTCTTCTACCACAAATGTTGGGATTATGTTGGTCCTCAGGTAACCTCCTTTATACAATCTTTTTTTACCTCTAGATCAATGCCATATAATCTTAATCATACATATATTGCCCTCATTCCCAAAGTGATTAATCCTTCTCGTCCAGTCGACTACAGACCTATAGCCCTTTGTAATGTTCTTTACAAGATTATATCTAAGCTTCTTGATAACAGATTAAGGTCACTCATGCACAAGTTGATCAGTCCTTACCAGAATGCATTTGTACCTGGTAGATACAATGGTGATAATATAGTTATTGCACAAGAGCTTATCCATACTATATCCAAACTTTCCTCCAATAACAGCTCCTTTGCTTTCAAAGTGGACATGTCAAAAGCCTATGATAGACTTGGTTGGAGTATTATTAGCCAAGCATTACATGGGGTGGGAATCAAAGGTAAATCCCATGACCTGATTATGCAATGTGTTACTACCTCCTCCTTTGCAATCCTAATCAATAGTGAACCATCAAGTACCTTCATTCCCGGCCAGGGTCTTCGACAGGGTTGTCCCCTATCACCATATCTATTCATACTGTGTATAGAAATTCTTTCTACTTTGATTAACACATTGGTCAGAAACTCTTTGTATAATGGCATTACACTTCGAAATTCTCACCATACTTACTCTCATCTGGCTTTTGCCGATGATCTCTTCATCTTTGGCACTTGCTCCCTTCATAACTTTACCCAGGTGAAGATTATCCTCAAAACTTTTGAAACTTGGTCAGGCCAGCGAATTAATTTTGACAAATCATCTATATTCTTCACAAAGAAGACTGACCCAATTATGAGGGAGCTATATATTCATTTGCTGGGGGGTCCAATTGATGCAACCTAATGATAGATATCTTGGTCATCTGCTTCTCAAATCAAAGAACGGAGTGAGCACTTTCTCTGCTCTCTTGAATGCAAGTTGATTGAAACTCCAGGGCTAGAAAAGGAAATGTTTATCTCATGCAGGTAGAACAACCCTTATTAAGTCGACTCTCTCCTTACTTCCTACTTACTACTTGTCTGCTTATCATATTCCAAAGAAGGTGGCTATGAATCTTGCCAAGCAACAATGCAACTTTTGGTGGTCTTTGTCACGACCCGGTCCCAATTACTTGGGTCGAATCGGATCATGCCCAGCCTGCACCGTTGTTGAGACGGCGGCAGTAAGCTGTATCACTCATGCAGGTAAATAAAACAACACAGTCTAATTGCCACAACTTTAATAATTCGAATAGTTTAAAACTTTTTATAATAAAATGAAAGATACATCTGAGATACATTGTTTTCCACAAACATCATGATGAATAAAAAATCTAGGCAACCAGCTCATCAGTCTCGAGATCTTCGTCCTCTAGTTGGGACCTCGGGAAATATCGCAAAACAAAGTCTCATCAGTGATACCTAAAATGTTGGATCTCCAGTCAGGAGGGAGCAAAGTACAATTTATGCTAATTTAACAATTGAAATAATAATAGAATTATGCACTTTTAAATAATTTTGAAAAGAACAGTTTTCTAACAGTAAAACAGTATGATTTGAATAGACAATGAATATGACCGGCTTGGGTTGTACAGTGAATGATATGGCTTATCCCCGTGTGTATGAGGGGTAAGCTAATACAGTTGTTACAGTAATTTGGATGTGGTCATACACATTACACTACTCCCACAGTCCCCAATAGTTACAGTAGTTACAGTCAATGCTCTCAAAGAGAGTTCCGTGTTGTATCATGGTTTAAACTTGCAATAAAATAATTACTAAATAATTGTAAACTAACACAAAATGTACTTGCCTTTGCTTTATTGACTGGATTCGTTTGTTGATTCCGGGGTGATGCTAGTACAGTCCTCGAAATCCTACAATTGAGAATTGACTCAGATTTCAGGTTTACCAATCTAGCTACGCTAGTTGAAATCTCTATTTGTGTCCTAGTCCAATTTTAATTCTTTAATTAACCAAACACGAAAAATACGATTATTAGTGCGTTGATTTAGTACGAAGGAAAAAGATCGTTTTAAACTTTTGAATTCGGAAAACTTCGTCGATACCAGATTAATTATTAAAACTTGGTATTTTCATAGTATATAAATATAAAGCTAATTTTCTTATTTAGTGAGAAATACATAATTTTTAATTAAATAGAAACTTGTCAATTTTTAGGTGAGAAAATCTATATTTTTTTATACGAATATACCTTTTTTTTCAATTTACTCGTTTAATACAGAACTCGCAAAACCAGGAATAACTAAAATCTAAGCTACCAATTACAGTTACAGACCACAGCCAGCTGGGCTTATGTCCATTACAATTTATTTACATAAATTAAAATAAGACAAAACTGTCATTAGTCCTAAACTTTAAATAAATAAAATATGAATAAAATTAAATAGTAAAAATAAAGATAAATATAGAGTCCAAGATATGGTCCAATCCTCAACTGGCTAATGCCTCAACGTCCGGGCGAAGCCGGTTTCGTTTGCACTTAGCCGGGCCCATTGACCGATATGGTCGTCGCCCAAAACCAAATATCAATAAAATTCCGAAATCCATTTTAAATTCATTTTTAAAATAATCTAGAATTTACGAAAAAATCCGGCAGCATCTCCTCTATTTTTGGTCAACCCAAAAACTGGGCAGTAGCGCCGATAATTTCCTGCAAATCCCAAACCAGTGAAACCCAAATATGTATATATATAATAATCCACAACCAATCCACAGAATAATCGGAATGACCCGAATAATTTTCGGAAGTCCGATTCCAACCCAAAAATCACAGAACGCTACCGAAAAATCCGGAAAGCCAAAACATACCAAAAACCAATTCCCGAAATATTCCGGAAACCTAAAATAATCCACAGAACCTCCCCGAAGGTTCCGAAAAAATACGACGTCGCTAAAACCGAATTCCCAAAGGGAATCGGGGACCATTTCTCGTCATAGACTATAATAAAAATGGGCGGGACAGGGGTTATACCTCAGGTTGCTCGGCTAGAGCTCTTAGATAAAATAATAGAAAGAATTTGAGATCCAGACAGCAAAAGAGACTCGGAACAGCGCTGGACAACGCTGTCCAAATCAGCGGGCACTCGCGGAGACCCGGACAGCGGAGAGAACGGCGAAAAACAGCAGTACAGAACTGCGGTGTCGCCGAGAGACTTAGGGCACGGCCGCGGGGTGCGGCTCGCGGGCAGAGGGGCTGCCGAAGGGGTACGCCGGGCAGGAAGAGACGGCGAGGGCTGCTGGGAACCGGCCGGACGGGGAGGCCGCGGTGAGGGGCTGCTGAAGGGGTACGCAGCGCCAGGGAGGGGCGCACAGGGGCTGCGGGGTCCGGGCGGCCAGAGAGCCGCGGGAAAGCCGACGAAGGGTCGGGCCGGAGGTCGGCACCGCCGGAGGCTGCTGGAGAGCCGGGGCGCGCCGGCGTTGGCCGAAGGGGGTCGGCGACGGGCGCGGGAAGCCGGGGTTGCGGCGGTGACTCCGGAGCTTGGGTCGCCGGAAATGGTCGCTAGGGCACAAAACTTGGAATTTGGTGATGGTGAATGAGGATGGAGGTGGATAAGGGGTTTAAATAGGAAGAGGCTTGGGGGTTTCGGGAGGAGAAGCGGCGGCGGTTTCACGCGGGGAGGGAAAGAGTCGGCCAAGTGGCCGTTCGGGAAGGCTCGGCCATGCCGTTCGGGAAGAAAGGGTTTTTGTTCCAGAAAGAGAGAGAGAGAACAGTAAATGCAATTTAAATGAGTTTTAAGAAAGCTTAATAACAAGTTTTTGTTTTAAAGAAAAAGTATTTTCTTCTCTTAGAAAATTTGTAACACTACATAAATAATTCCTAAAAATAATTTTAAAAATAGATTCAGATTTGGATTCGGGTTCGGACTGGGCCAGGTAATCAAAAGTCCAAGTTTAATTATTTTGAAAATAATTTTTCTATTTAACTAATGATAATAATAATCTGGCAAAATATTAATTAGCAAACACACAATTTTTAATAATTAAAAATAACAAAACCGAAATTACGGGTTTCACAACCTTACCTCCTTAGAAAATTTTGTCCTCGAAATTAAAGGATAGGGTAGGAGAAAAACCTCAGATCAAACAGGTACGTGTACTGCGCCTGTAACTAGAGTCCAACAATAAGAATTTCCAAGGCAGTCGTGGATGAGACGGTTTAGGGACAAGTTTCATTTATGATATCATCCATGCAAAAAAATATAAAAGCGAACCAAAGTACACGAGGTTGATCAGACCATCATGCACCGGTCCTGATTAGACAATATATTAGTGGGTGCACCCAATAAAATACTGTCATGATCAAGCTCGATAAAGAATAAGCGCGCAAAACTAGGCTAACTTAGCAGCATCAATCAAGTTTAGAACAAAAGATAATGATTGCAAGAATTTGGAGTTATGTGGCAGCTTCAGAGTGTCTGATCTTCGACTCACCTCTGTCTAATATTAACACTGGCTTCTTTGGCACTGTAAGGATTGATCTAATCTCCAACTCTGAATTATCCAAAATATGACTCGGATCCGGAATGTAGCATCTGAGCTGGCCTCAAATTCCCTGCTCCGTCAAAACTGATCGTTCCTCTGGTAGGAGAAAACTTCACAAAAATGCTATCTCCTTCTTCAAATTCCACTGGTCGACGACTACTATCAACCCAATGCTTCTGTCTGTCTTGGGCAATCCCGAGCTTGTCTCTAATTACCTTCAACTTCTCTGCTGTATTAGTCACCATCTCAGGTCCCAGCAATATTTTTTTTCCTACTTCGTCCATGCAAGTAATGTACGGCAATGACGTCCATAGAGTACTTCAACTGGTGTTATACCAATTCCAGCTTGGTAGCTGTTGTTGCAAGAGAACTCCACCAAATGCAATTGGTCTTCCTAAAACCCTCCAAATTCCAAGACGCAAAATCTCAATATATCTTCAAGCGTCTGGGTTGACCTCTCTGATTGCTCATCCCGCGGTACTCCATGAATCCGGTAGATGTGCCTCTCGTACAATGCTGCCAACTTCTTAGTGGATAAACCAACTTTGAAGGAAATAAAGTGAGCTGACTTAGTCAGTCGGTTCACAATAATCCAAATGGTGTCCTTTCCTCCTTGGAAACAAGGCAATCCTTTACCCAAAGTTTATTGTTATATGCTTCTACTTCCACTCCGAATTTTCCAGCGGCTGCAACAAACTTGTTGTTCTCTTGCTAAATTCCTCATGTTGACAAATTCACATCTAATCCTATACCTGGAATTGTCCTTCATTCCATAGCACCAATTAATGGAGGCATATTTCGATACATCTTACTAGCTCCTGAATGTATGGAATACTGCGACTGGTGCATTTCTTTCATCAACTCGTTCCTTCGTTTGTCAGCCGATACGCAAAGCCTCGTACCATTCTTCAGAATTCCACTGCTGATCAATTTAGAAACCCTCAAGTGTTCCTGCCAACACTTGATCTCTAAGCCTGCAAAGTGCCTCGTTTTGAAACTACGTCCTCTTGATTTTGTTCATCAGCCTCGAACTTCATCAATACCGAATCAGCATCCAGCTCCGTCCTTCTATCTCCAGATAGTATAACCTTCAGTCCAAGCTTCTCGACGTCTTCTAGTAGGTGCCACTCCTTGGTTAAGAACATCGCCACTGGGTATCGACTAAGTGCATCAGCGACCATATTAGCCTTACCTGAATGGTACTGCAGGTTGATGTCGAAATCCTTTATCTACTTCAGCCATTTTCTTAGTCTCTTATTCAACTCCTTCTGAGTGAAAACATATTTCAGACTTTTGGGGTCTGTAAATATTTCCACTTTCTTTCCATAGAGGTAGTGCTTCCATAACTTCAAAACAAAAATAAATGCAGCAAGTTTTAAATTATGTGTGGGATAGTTCTTCTCATGAGTCCGTAATTGCCAAGATATGTAAGCAATTATTTTCCCATGTTATTGAAGAATACAACCCAGTCCTTTATCAGAGGCATCATTGTAGATTGAGAAACCACCGGTTCCTGCAGGTAGCGCTAGTATCGGTGCTGTCTCTTTTCAGTTCCTCAAATGATGTCTGGCAAGCATTCCGTCCATATGAACTCCTCACTCTTCCTTGTGAGCTTCGTCATTGGCTCAGCGATCTTGGCAAAATTCTTCACAACTTCCGGTAGGAGCCAGCCAAGTCCAATAACTTCAGCAACTGAACTTGGGGTAGTCCACTTCTCAATAGTAGTTATCTTCTTATGATCTACCGAAATTCCTTCTTATTGTGACAACATGGCCAAAAATTCACCTTGTCTAAGAAAATCCACATTTAGATAGCTTTACCAAAAGACTTCTTTTCCTCAAAGTTCCCAGAACTTCCCTCAGGTGCTCTTCATGCTTTTCTTCAGTTCTTCGAGTATATCAGAATGTTATCTATGGAGAAGATAAACTGATTCAAATACTCATGAAAAACACTGTTCATGAGATTCATGAACACAGCAGGAGCATTTGTCAGTCCAACGTCATGACCAAAGAAAACTACCCATACTTGGTGTTTGAACACCGTTTTGGAAATGTCCTCCTTCCTGACTTTGTTTTGATGGTAGTCAGATCTTAAGTCAAACTCCGAAAACACCCTAACTCCACACAAACAGATCAAACAGATCCTCGATCCGGGCAGAGGGTACTTGTTCTTTAGTGTCTGGTAATCGATGCACATCCGTTGTTCCATCTTTCTTGGGCACAAACAAGATAGGTGTTTCCTAAGGTGAAGTTCCATCCTGGATAAATCCTAGAGCCTTCATTGATCTGGTCCTTCATCTTCTTGGCCTCCTTCGGGTTGACTCTGTAACATCCTTTAGAAATAGAAAAAGAGCCGGGGACTAGGTCAATGGTGAATCCTATGTCTCAATTTAGGGTAATCCGAAAAGACTATCAGAGAAGACATCTACCATAAAGGTGTAACTAAAATTTTATTCATATAAGAGAATTACAACAAGATTCTCATGATTGTTCTAAGGACATCATGTTACAACTTCTTAATAGATATTGCTATCCAGCAGTCTTAGCTATTAATCTCCATGGCTCTGACTCTAGCATGAGCAGTCTCTAACTTCTTCATCTTCTATGATCCTCGAATCTGCATCGTGCCTCCCAGCAGTGGGTGTAGAAGGCATGGTCTGCTGGATGGGAAAAGAGTCCCTAGGTTGCGGTATAACAGGTGTAACTGGAATAGGTACTCTGGTACGATGGAAAGATAAGGGGCAATCATTTACCCGATGTTCAGCAGATCCACATACCAAATATTTTCCCAATCTCTTGCGACAAATATTGGCTTGGTGACCAGGCCTTTTACAGTAGTCACAAACCAATAGCTTCTTATGATATGACTGCCAGATAGTAGGGCTCCAACATCTTCTATATTCAGGGGCATCCCTCCTAGGACGAGGTTCCGCTCCAACTCGGTTTAAGATAGCTAAAGCTACTTCATTGACGTTCTTCATGACTTCTATCGTGATATCCATCTGTTCCTGCTGGACTTCAGCTTGAACCTTCTGGGACTCCATGATTTCTTGAAATAGGGCAACCATTTGGGAGGTGTTTGCTGGTACTGGTGGAGCAACAGGAATGGGTACTTTCCCAAGGAAATGCAACTCAGTTTGAGAAGAGGTAGGAATCGCCAGTGTAGTGAAAACTTCACTGGATGCATTATGGGGACGGTCAATCAGCCGCGAGGGAAAAGATCCTGGACTTGGTTGAGGAGATGGGGTATGATCCGGAGATGACACCTCATTGCCAGCAGGATTGGTCTTGTCATTAGCCATTCTCTGGAAGGTTTAGGATGCACACATAAGCAAGGTAGCCTACCAGTCTATAATCAAACAAAAATATTTAATATATATTTATATATCTGTCCTATGTTGTGGTAATTTGATGTTCTAGTGTTCTAATTGTTTCTAAGTTGGTTCTCCTAAGTTGTTGATTCAGACCTGGATGGGCCACCATTAAAAACATGTCACGACCCGGTCCCAATTACTTGGGTCGAATCTGATCATGCCCAGCCTGCACCGTTGTTGAGACGACGGCAGTAAGCTGTATCGCTCATGCAGGTAAATAAAACAACACAGTCTAATTGCCACAACTTTAATAATTCGAATAGTTTAAAATTTTTTACAATAAAATGAAAGATACATCTGAGATACATTGTTTTTCACAAACATCATGAAGAATAAAAAATCTAGGCAACCAGCTCATCAGTCTCGAGATCTTCGTCCTCTAGTTGGGACCTCGTGAAATTTCGCGAAACAAAGTCTCATCAGTGATACCTAAAATGTTGGATCTCCAGTCAGGAGGGAGCAAAGTACAATTCATGCTAATTTAACAATTGAAATAATAATAGAATTATGCACTTTTAAACAATTTTGAAAATAACAGTTTTCTAACAGTAAAACAGTATGATTTGAATAGGCAATGAATATGACCGGCTTGGGTTGTACAGTGAATGATATGGCTTATCCCCGTGTGTATGAGGGGTAAGCTAATGAAGTTGTTACAGTAATTTGGATGTGGTCATACACATTACACTACTCCTCCAGTCCCCAATAGTTACAGTAGTTACAGTCAATGCTCTCAAAGAGAGTTCCGTGTTGTATCGTGGTTTAAACTTGTAATAAAATAATTACTAAATAATTGTAAACTAACACAAAATGTACTTGCCTTTGTTTTATTGACTGGATTCGTTTGTTGATTCCGGGGTGATGCTAGTACAGTCCTCGAAACCCTACAATTGAGAATTGACTCAGATTTCAGGTTTACCAATCTAGCTACGCTAGTTGAAATATCTATTTGTGTCCTAGTCTAATTTTAATTTTTTAATTAACCAAACACGAAAAATACGATTATTAGTGCGTTGATTTAGTACGAGGGAAAAAGATCGTTTTAAACTTTTGAATTCGGAAAACTTCGTCGATACCAGATTAATTATTAAAACTTGGTATTTTTATAGTATATAAATATAAAGCTAATTTTCTTATTTAGTGAAAAATACATGATTTTTAATTAAATAGAAACTTGTCAATTTTTAGGTGAGAAAATCTATATTTTTTTATACGAAAATATCTTTTTATTCAATTTACTCGTTTAATACAAAAACTCGCAAAACCAGGAATAACTAAAATCTAAGCTACCATCAAGTACCTTCATTCCCGGCCAGGGTCTTCGACAGGGTTGTCCCCTATCACCATATCTATTCATACTGTGTATAGAAATTCTTTCTACTTTGATTAACACATTGGTCAGAAACTCTTTGTATAATGGCATTACACTTCGAAATTCTCACCATACTTACTCTCATCTGGCTTTTGCCGATGATCTCTTCATCTTTGGCACTTGCTCCCTTCATAACTTTACCCAGGTGAAGATTATCCTCAAAACTTTTGAAACTTGGTCAGGCCAGCGAATTAATTTTGACAAATCATCTATATTCTTCACAAAGAAGACTGACCCAATTATGAGGGAGCTATATATTCATTTGCTGGGGGGTCCAATTGATGCAACCTAATGATAGATATCTTGGTCATCTGCTTCTCAAATCAAAGAACGGAGTGAGCACTTTCTCTGCTCTCTTGAATGCAAGTTGATTGAAACTCCAGGGCTAGAAAAGGAAATGTTTATCTCATGCAGGTAGAACAACCCTTATTAAGTCGACTCTCTCCTTACTTCCTACTTACTACTTGTCTGCTTATCATATTCCAAAGAAGGTGGCTATGAATCTTGCCAAGCAACAATGCAACTTTTGGTGGTCTTTGTCACGACCCGGTCCCAATTACTTGGGTCGAATCGGATCATGCCCAGCCTGCACCGTTGTTGAGACGGCGGCAGTAAGCTGTATCACTCATGCAGGTAAATAAAACAACACAGTCTAATTGCCACAACTTTAATAATTCGAATAGTTTAAAACTTTTTATAATAAAATGAAAGATACATCTGAGATACATTGTTTTCCACAAACATCATGATGAATAAAAAATCTAGGCAACCAGCTCATCAGTCTCGAGATCTTCGTCCTCTAGTTGGGACCTCGGGAAATATCGCAAAACAAAGTCTCATCAGTGATACCTAAAATGTTGGATCTCCAGTCAGGAGGGAGCAAAGTACAATTTATGCTAATTTAACAATTGAAATAATAATAGAATTATGCACTTTTAAATAATTTTGAAAAGAACAGTTTTCTAACAGTAAAACAGTATGATTTGAATAGACAATGAATATGACCGGCTTGGGTTGTACAGTGAATGATATGGCTTATCCCCGTGTGTATGAGGGGTAAGCTAATACAGTTGTTACAGTAATTTGGATGTGGTCATACACATTACACTACTCCCCCAGTCCCCAATAGTTACAGTAGTTACAGTCAATGCTCTCAAAGAGAGTTCCGTGTTGTATCATGGTTTAAACTTGCAATAAAATAATTACTAAATAATTGTAAACTAACACAAAATGTACTTGCCTTTGCTTTATTGACTGGATTCGTTTGTTGATTCCGGGGTGATGCTAGTACAGTCCTCGAAATCCTACAATTGAGAATTGACTCAGATTTCAGGTTTACCAATCTAGCTACGCTAGTTGAAATCTCTATTTGTGTCCTAGTCCAATTTTAATTCTTTAATTAACCAAACACGAAAAATACGATTATTAGTGCGTTGATTTAGTACGAAGGAAAAAGATCGTTTTAAACTTTTGAATTCGGAAAACTTCGTCGATACCAGATTAATTATTAAAACTTGGTATTTTCATAGTATATAAATATAAAGCTAATTTTCTTATTTAGTGAGAAATACATAATTTTTAATTAAATAGAAACTTGTCAATTTTTAGGTGAGAAAATCTATATTTTTTTATACGAATATACCTTTTTTTTCAATTTACTCGTTTAATACAAAACTCGCAAAACCAGGAATAACTAAAATCTAAGCTACCAATTACAGTTACAGACCACAGCCAGCTGGGCTTATGTCCATTACAATTTATTTACATAAATTAAAATAAGACAAAACTGTCGTTAGTCCTAAACTTTAAATAAATAAAATATGAATAAAATTAAATAGTAAAAATAAAGAAAAATATAGAGTCCCAGATATGGTCCAATCCTCAACTGGCTAATGCCTCAACGTCCGGGCGAAGCCGGTTTCGTTTGCACTTAGCCGGGCCCATTGACCGATATGGTCGTCGCCCAAAACCAAATATCAATAAAATTCCGAAATCCATTTTAAATTCATTTTTAAAATAATCTAGAATTTACGGAAAAATCCGGCAGCATCTCCTCTATTTTTGGTCAACCCAAAAACTGGGCAGTAGCGCCGATAATTTCCTGCAAATCCCAAACCAGGGAAACCCAAATATGTATATATATAATAATCCACAACCAATCCACAGAATAATCGGAATGACCCGAATAATTTTCGGAAGTCCGATTCCCACCCAAAAATCACAGAACGCTACCGAAAAATCCGGAAAGCCAAAACATACCAAAAACCAATTCCCGAAATATTCCGGAAACCTAAAATAATCCACAGAACCTCCCCGAAGGTTCCGAAAAAATACGACGTCGCTAAAACCGAATTCCCAAAGGGAATCGGGGACCATTTCTCGTCATAGACTATAATTAAAATGGGCGGGACAGGGGTTATACCTCAGGTTGCTCGGCTAGAGCTCTTAGATAAAATAATAGAAAGAATTTGAGATCCAGACAGCAAAAGAGACTCGGAACAGCGCTGGACAACGCTGTCCAAATCAGCGGGCACTCGCGGAGACCCGGACAGCGGAGAGAACGGCGAAAAACAGCAGTACAGAACTGCGGTGTCGTCGAGAGACTTAGGGCACGGCCGCGGGGTGCGGCTCGCGGGCAGAGGGGCTGCCGAAGGGGTACGCCGGGCAGGAAGAGACGGCGAGGGCTGCTGGGAACCGGCCGGACGGGGAGGCCGCGGCGAGGGGCTGCTGAAGGGGTACGCAGCGCCAGGGAGGGGCGCACAGGGGCTGCGGGGTCCGGGCGGCCAGAGAGCCGCGGGAAAGCCGACGAAGGGTCGGGCCGGAGGTCGGCACCGCCGGAGGCTGCTGGAGAGCCGGGGCGCGCCGGCGTTGGCCGAAGGGGGTCGGCGACGGGCGCGGGAAGCCGGGGTTGCGGCGGTGACTCCGGAGCTTGGGTCGCCGGAAATGGTCGCTAGGGCACAAAACTTGGAATTTGGTGATGGTGAATGAGGATGGAGGTGGATAAGGGGTTTAAATAGGAAGAGGCTTGGGGGTTTCGGGAGGAGAAGCGGCGGCGGTTTCACGCGGGGAGGGAAAGAGTCGGCCAAGTGGCCGTTCGGGAAGGCTCGGCCATGCCGTTCGGGAAGAAAGGGTTTTTGTTCCAGAAAGAGAGAGAGAGAACAGTAAATGCAATTTAAATGAGTTTTAAGAAAGCTTAATAACAAGTTTTTGTTTTAAAGAAAAAGTATTTTCTTCTCTTAGAAAATTTGTAACACTACATAAATAATTCCTAAAAATAATTTTAAAAATAGATTCAGATTTGGATTCGGGTTCGGACTGGGCCAGGTAATCAAAAGTCCAAGTTTAATTATTTTGAAAATAATTTTTCTATTTAACTAATGATAATAATAATCTGGCAAAATATTAATTAGCAAACACACAATTTTTAATAATTAAAAATAACAAAACCGAAATTACGGGTTTCACAACCTTACCTCCTTAGAAAATTTTGTCCTCGAAATTAAAGGATAGGGTAGGAAAAAAACCTCAGATCAAACAGGTACGTGTACTGCGCCTGTAACTAGAGTCCAACAATAAGAATTTCCAAGGCAGTCGTGGATGAGACGGTTTAGGGACAAGTTTCATTTATGATATCATCCATGCAAAAAAATATAAAAGCGAACCAAAGTACACGAGGTTGATCAGACCATCATGCACCGGTCCTGATTAGACAATATATTAGTGGGTGCACCCAATAAAATACTGTCATGATCAAGCTCGATAAAGAATAAGCGCGCAAAACTAGGCTAACTTAGCAGCATCAATCAAGTTTAGAACAAAAGATAATGATTGCAAGAATTTGGAGTTATGTGGCAGCTTCAGAGTGTCTGATCTTCGACTCACCTCTGTCTAATATTAACACTGGCTTCTTTGGCACTGTAAGGATTGATCTAATCTCCAACTCTGAATTATCCAAAATGTGACTCGGATCCGGAATGTAGCATCTGAGCTGGCCTCAAATTCCCTGCTCCGTCAAAACTGATCGTTCCTCTGGTAGGAGAAAACTTCACAAAAATGCTATCTCCTTCTTCAAATTCCACTGGTCGACGACTACTATCAACCCAATGCTTCTGTCTGTCTTGGGCAATCCCGAGCTTGTCTCTAATTACCTTCAACTTCTCTGCTGTATTAGTCACCATCTCAGGTCCCAGCAATATTTTTTTTCCTACTTCGTCCATGCAAGTAATGTACGGCAATGACGTCCATAGAGTGCTTCAACTGGTGTTATACCAATTCCAGCTTGGTAGCTGTTGTTGCAAGAGAACTCCACCAAATGCAATTGGTCTTCCTAAAACCCTCCAAATTCCAAGACGCAAAATCTCAATATATCTTCAAGCGTCTGGGTTGACCTCTCTGATTGCTCATCCCGCGGTACTCCATGAATCCGGTAGATGTGCCTCTCGTACAATGCTGCCAACTTCTTAGTGGATAAACCAACTTTGAAGGAAATAAAGTGAGCTGACTTAGTCAGTCGGTTCACAATAATCCAAATGGTGTCCTTTCCTCCTTGGAAACAAGGCAATCCTTTACCCAAAGTTTATTGTTATATGCTTCTACTTCCACTCCGAATTTTCCAGCGGCTGCAACAAACTTGTTGTTCTCTTGCTAAATTCCTCATGTTGACAAATTCACATCTAATCCTATACCTGGAATTGTCCTTCATTCCATAGCACCAATTAATGGAGGCATATTTCGATACATCTTACTAGCTCCTGAATGTATGGAATACTGCGACTGGTGCATTTCTTTCATCAACTCGTTCCTTCGTTTGTCAGCCGATACGCAAAGCCTCGTACCATTCTTCAGAATTCCACTGCTGATCAATTTAGAAACCCTCAAGTGTTCCTGCCAACACTTGATCTCTAAGCCTGCAAAGTGCCTCGTTTTGAAACTACGTCCTCTTGATTTTGTTCATCAGCCTCGAACTTCATCAATACCGAATCAGCATCCAGCTCCGTCCTTCTATCTCCAGATAGTATAACCTTCAGTCCAAGCTTCTCGACGTCTTCTAGTAGGTGCCACTCCTTGGTTAAGAACATCGCCACTGGGTATCGACTAAGTGCATCAGCGACCATATTAGCCTTACCTGAATGGTACTGCAGGTTGATGTCGAAATCCTTTATCTACTTCAGCCATTTTCTTAGTCTCTTATTCAACTCCTTCTGAGTGAAAACATATTTCAGACTTTTGGGGTCTGTAAATATTTCCACTTTCTTTCCATAGAGGTAGTGCTTCCATAACTTCAAAACAAAAATAAATGCAGCAAGTTTTAAATTATGTGTGGGATAGTTCTTCTCATGAGTCCGTAATTGCCTAGATATGTAAGCAATTATTTTCCCATGTTATTGAAGAATACAACCCAGTCCTTTATCAGAGGCATCATTGTAGATTGAGAAACCACCGGTTCCTACAGGTAGCGCTAGTATCGGTGCTGTCTCTTTTCAGTTCCTCAAATGATGTCTGGCAAGCATTCCGTCCATATGAACTCCTCACTCTTCCTTGTGAGCTTCGTCATTGGCTCAGCGATCTTGGCAAAATTCTTCACAACTTCCGGTAGGAGCCAGCCAAGTCCAATAACTTCAGCAACTGAACTTGGGGTAGTCCACTTCTCAATAGTAGTTATCTTCTTATGATCTACCGAAATTCCTTCTTATTGTGACAACATGGCCAAAAATTCACCTTGTCTAAGAAAATCCACATTTAGATAGCTTTACCAAAAGACTTCTTTTCCTCAAAGTTCCCAGAACTTCCCTCAGGTGCTCTTCATGCTTTTCTTCAGTTCTTCGAGTATATCAGAATGTTATCTATGGAGAAGATAAACTGATTCAAATACTCATGAAAAACACTGTTCATGAGATTCATGAACACAGCAGGAGCATTTGTCAGTCCAACGTCATGACCAAAGAAAACTACCCATACTTGGTGTTTGAACACCGTCTTGGAAATGTCCTCCTTCCTGACTTTGTTTTGATGGTAGTCAGATCTTAAGTCAAACTCCGAAAACACCCTAACTCCACACAAACAGATCAAACAGATCCTCGATCCGGGCAGAGGGTACTTGTTCTTTAGTGTCTGGTAATCGATGCACATCCGTTGTTCCATCTTTCTTGGGCACAAACAAGATAGGTGTTTCCTAAGGTGAAGTTCCATCCTGGATAAATCCTAGAGCCTTCATTGATCTGGTCCTTCATCTTCTTGGCCTCCTTCGGGTTGACTCTGTAACATCCTTTAGAAATAGAAAAAGAGCCGGGGACTAGGTCAATGGTGAATCCTATGTCTCAATTTAGGGTAATCCGAAAAGACTATCAGAGAAGACATCTACCATAAAGGTGTAACTAAAATTTTATTCATATAAGAGAATTACAACAAGATTCTCATGATTGTTCTAAGGACATCATGTTACAACTTCTTAATAGATATTGCTATCCAGCAGTCTTAGCTATTAATCTCCATGGCTCTGACTCTAGCATGAGCAGTCTCCAACTTCTTCATCTTCTATGATCCTCGAATCTGCATCGTGCCTCCCAGCAGTGGGTGTAGAAGGCATGGTCTGCTGGATGGGAAAAGAGTCCCTAGGTTGCGGTATAACAGGTGTAACTGGAATAGGTACTCTGGTACGATGGAAAGATAAGGGGTAATCATTTACCCGATGTTCAGCAGATCCACATACCAAATATTTTCCCAATCTCTTGCGACAAATATTGGCTTGGTGACCAGGCCTTTTACAGTAGTCACAAACCAATAGCTTCTTATGATATGACTGCCAGATAGTAGGGCTCCAACATCTTCTATATTCAGGGGCATCCCTCCTAGGACGAGGTTCCGCTCCAACTCGGTTTAAGATAGCTAAAGCTACTTCATTGACGTTCTTCATGACTTCTATCGTGATATCCATCTGTTCCTGCTGGACTTCAGCTTGAACCTTCTGGGACTCCATGATTTCTTGAAATAGGGCAACCATTTGGGAGGTGTTTGCTGGTACTGGTGGAGCAACAGGAATGGGTACTTTCCCAAGGAAATGCAACTCAGTTTGAGAAGAGGTAGGAATCGCCAGTGTAGTGAAAACTTCACTGGATGCATTATGGGGACGGTCAATCAGCCGCGAGGAAAAAGATCCTGGACTTGGTTGAGGAGATGGGGTATGATCCGGAGATGACACCTCATTGCCAGCAGGATTGGTCTTGTCATTAGCCATTCTCTGGAAGGTTTAGGATGCACACATAAGCAAGGTAGCCTACCAGTCTATAATCAAACAAAAATATTTAATATATATTTATATATCTGTCCTATGTTGTGGTAATTTGATGTTCTAGTGTTCTAATTGTTTCTAAGTTGGTTCTCCTAAGTTGTTGATTCAGACCTGCATGGGCCACCATTAAAAACATGTCACGACCCGGTCCCAATTACTTGGGTCGAATCTGATCATGCCCAGCCTGCACCGTTGTTGAGACGACGGCAGTAAGCTGTATCACTCATGCAGGTAAATAAAACAACACAGTCTAATTGCCACAACTTTAATAATTCGAATAGTTTAAAATTTTTTACAATAAAATGAAAGATACATCTGAGATACATTGTTTTTCACAAACATCATGAAGAATAAAAAATCTAGGCAACCAGCTCATCAGTCTCGAGATCTTCGTCCTCTAGTTGGGACCTCGTGAAATTTCGCGAAACAAAGTCTCATCAGTGATACCTAAAATGTTGGATCTCCAGTCAGGAGGGAGCTAAGTACAATTCATGCTAATTTAACAATTGAAATAATAATAGAATTATGCACTTTTAAACAATTTTGAAAATAACAGTTTTCTAACAGTAAAACAGTATGATTTGAATAGGCAATGAATATGACCGGCTTGGGTTGTACAGTGAATGATATGGCTTATCCCCGTGTGTATGAGGGGTAAGCTAATGAAGTTGTTACAGTAATTTGGATGTGGTCATACACATTACACTACTCCTCCAGTCCCCAATAGTTACAGTAGTTACAGTCAATGCTCTCAAAGAGAGTTCCGTGTTGTATCGTGGTTTAAACTTGTAATAAAATAATTACTAAATAATTGTAAACTAACACAAAATGTACTTGCCTTTGTTTTATTGACTGGATTCGTTTGTTGATTTCGGGGTGATGCTAGTACAGTCCTCGAAACCCTACAATTGAGAATTGACTCAGATTTCAGGTTTACCAATCTAGCTACGCTAGTTGAAATATCTATTTGTGTCCTAGTCTAATTTTAATTTTTTAATTAACCAAACACGAAAAATACGATTATTAGTGCGTTGATTTAGTACGAGGGAAAAAGATCGTTTTAAACTTTTGAATTCGGAAAACTTCGTCGATACCAGATTAATTATTAAAACTTGGTATTTTTATAGTATATAAATATAAAGCTAATTTTCTTATTTAGTGAAAAATACATGATTTTTAATTAAATAGAAACTTGTCAATTTTTAGGTGAGAAAATCTATATTTTTTTATACGAAAATATCTTTTTATTCAATTTACTCGTTTAATACAAAAACTCGCAAAACCAGGAATAACTAAAATCTAAGCTACCAATTACAGTTACAGACCACAGCCACCTGGGCTTATGCCCATTACAATTTATTTACATAAATTGAAATAAGACAAAACCGCCGTTAGTCCTAAACTTTAAATAAATAAAATATGAATAAAATTAAATAGTAAAAATAAAGATAAATATAGAGTCTCAGATATGGTCCAATCCTCAACTGGCTAATGCCTCAACGTCCGGGCGAAGCCGGTTTCGTTTGCACTTAGTCGGGCCCATTGACCGATATGGTCGTCGCCCAAAACCAAATATCAATAAAATTCCGAAATCTATTTTAAATTCATTTTTAAAATAATCTAGAATTTACGGAAAAATCAGGCAGCATCTCCTCTGTTTTTGGTCAACCCAAAAACTGGGAAGTAGCACCGATAATTTCCTGCAAATTCCAAACCAGGGAAACCCAAATATGTATATATATAATAATCCACAACCAATCCACAGAATAATCGGAACGACCCGAATAATTTTCGGAAGTCCGATTCCAACCCAAAAATCACAGAATGCTACCGGAAAATCCGGAAAGCCAAAACATACCAAAAACCAATTTCCGAAATATTTTGGAAACCCAAAATAATCCACAGAACCTCTCCGAAGGTTCCGAAAAAATACGACGTCGCTAAAACCGAATTCCCAAAGGAAATCGGGGACCATTTCTCATCATAGACTATAATAAAAATGGGCGGGACAGGGGTTATACCTCAGGTTGCTCGGCTAGAGCTCTCAGCTGAAATAATAGAAAGAATTTGAGATCCAGACAGCAAAAGAGACTCGGAACAGCGCTGGACAACGCTGTCCAAATCAGCGGGCACTCGCGGAGACCCGGACAGCGGAAAGAACGGCGGAAAATAGCAGTACAGAACTGCGGTGTCGCCGAGAGACTTAGGGCACGGCCGCGGGGTGCGGTTTGCGGGCAGAGGGGCTGCCGAAGGGGTACGTCGGGCAGGAAGAGACGGCGAGGGCTGCTGGGAACCGGCCGCACGGGGAGGCCGCGGTGAGGGGCTGCCGAAGGGGTATGCCGCGCCAGGGAGGGGACGCACAGGGGCTGCGGGGTCCGGGCGGCCAGAGAGCCGCGGGAAAGCCGGCGAAGGGTCGGGCCGGAGGTCGGCGCCGCCGGAGACTGCTGGAGAGTCGGGGCGCGCCGGCGTTGGCCGAAGGGGGTCGGCGACGGGCGCGGGAAGCCGGGGTTGCGGCGGTGACTCCGGAGCTTGGGTCGCCGAAAATGGTCGCTAGGGCACAAAACTTGGAATTTGGTGATGGTGTATGAGGATGGAGGTGGATAAGGGGTTTAAATAGGAAGAGGCTTGGGGGTTTCGGGAGGAGAAGAGGCGGCGGTTTCACGCGGGGAGGGGAAGAGTCGGCCAAGTGGCCGTTCGGGAAGGCTCGGCCATGGCCGTTCGGGAAGAAAGGGTTTTTGTTCCAGAAAGAGAGAGAGAGAACAGTAAATGCAATTTAAATGAGTTTTAAGAAAGCTTAATAACAAGTTTTTGTTTTAAAGAAAAAGTATTTTCTTCTCTTAGAAAATTTGTAACACTACATAAATAATTCCTAAAAATAATTTTAAAAATAGATTCAGATTTGGATTCGGGTTCGGACTGGGCCAGGTAATCAAAAGTCCAAGTTTAATTATTTTGAAAATAATTTTTCTATTTAACTAATGATAATAATAATCTGGCAAAATATTAATTAGCAAACACACAATTTTTAATAATTAAAAATAACAAAACCGAAATTACGGGTTTTACAGTCTTCAACAGAAAAAAGGAAGATAGACTATACAGCTTGGAATAAATTCACTCAACCAAAATACCATGGAGGTCTTGGAATAAGGGATCCCTACATCACAAATCTGACCCTAGTTTTAAAACTCACATGGAGGTATATTACAAATCCTACTTCTGTCTGGGCTACACTACTAAACAACAAGTATCTACAATATCATTCTGGACAGCTGCTCCTACCAGTAATTCTTCTTGTACCTGGACTAGTATTCTTTATAGTTGAGAGTTTCTCTTGAACAACATATTCTGGTCAGTAGGTGATGGCTCTAACATTAACATATGGAGTGATCCGTGGGTTCCAACTCTCCCAAATTTTAAAGTGCAAGGTTTCACCTACAACAACCGCTGGGCCAACAAAGTCAGTGACCTGATTAACAAGGACTCAGCTTCTTGGAAAACCAACCTTATAAATATCCTTTTCCCTTATGATGAAGCTAATGCAATATTGAAAATTCCTCTCTCTGCAAACTGTCCTATTGATAAGTTGATTTGGATTTACACAAATAATGGGGAGCTATCTACAAAGTCTGCCTATAAAGTTAACCATGGCAAATTGTATCCTTCGCAACTCTGATAGGCAAGAATTTCATGAATGGAGGAGGCTTTGGTCCCTGACTCTTATCAGTCCTAAGGTGGTGCTTTTTGTTTGGAGAGCCTTAACCAATTCCCTTCCCACAAATGTTAATATACGCAGAAGAGTTCATCACATTGGCGACATCTGCCCTCTCTGCAAGGTACAATCAGAAACTACTAACCATCTTTTATTGCATTATCCTATCACAGGTACTTCATGGCTACACAATCGAGATGTAGCTCCTCTGCTTCAAGAAGCCTCTACACTTTCGACTCTAACTACTGACATTCTGAAGGAAGGAGATACAAATAAAATTGTGGCTTTTTTCTATCAACTGTGGATTATATGGAAATTCAGGAACAAGGCAATCTTCAATAATTACCCAATTAATGGAAGAAGTATCTTCGAGGAGGCTATGAGCTTGAAGGAGAAGAATGAAAATTTTGGCAGACTCTGTCCGGATGCCACAACTCTACTAGTCATGAACCAACGAAGAGCTAAATGGAGACCACCAGCTCCCAATAGCTGGAAAATCAACTTCGACGGAGCTTATATAGATGGAAAGCTGGCGGCAGGGACAATTCTTCGAGATTCAAATGGGCTTTTTCTGATGGCTACTTCGAAGACTAAAGATGGAGGAACTCCTATTGAAGCTGAAGCAATGGGCATCAGTTTGGCCCTTGATATCTGCAAAAAAGAGAACCTCTGCGATGTTAATATTATTGAAGGAGATTGCAAGCAACTGATAGACTCAATCAATCAAACTGCTACTATCCCTCTATGGCAAGTTCGACACACAATTGAAGACGCAAGGAAGGCTTCTCAATCTATTCTTCACTTGAATTCTCATTTACTTTTCGGAGTGCTAATCAATGTGCTCATTTGTTAGCAGCTTCTGCTCTCACCTCTAATGCTTCTAATTCGACATCTCTTTATACAGAGATGCCATCATGTATTGAACCTCATGTTCTACTGGACATGAGCTCTCAGTGACTTTTTAAGTTCAGTAATGCATTCCTTTTATTTCAAAAAAAAACCTATATAAAACAATAAAAATAAAAAACACAAGGAAAAAAAAAGAAATTTTTTTTGGGTAGGCTCCACCCCACCCCACCATAAGTGTGGATCCGCCCCTGGAATTCGTTATAAGAAATGTAAATAAAAGAGTTCGACTACAGAAACTAAAAAATAAGAGCTTGTAAAATGAACGTGACATATGGATTATATGCATCTCATTTCTTTCTTTTTTTTCAAGAGGCTAAACGAAATAATTAATACATTTTTAATGTAAATGAAATTCACGTGTCACATTCATACTATAAGTTGTTACGTAGAGTTCTTATTTGAGTTTCTGTGGTTTTACTCATTTTAAATTGTCATGAAACTGTCATGTCGATAAAGTTTATATCTCAAAATTGTCGTATAATACTAAAATACATACTCCGAGCCCTCTTTCATGATCTGCTTAATTAACTGATTTGGTTCTAATGGTTTTATCGAATATGTCTGCAATTTGATCTTCTACTAGCAATATTATAATAAATAATAGCATAAAATTTAATTTCCTATCCTCTAACTAAAATATATTTTGTCTTTCCACTTTATTCCAACTGGTTGAAATTTTCTCTTTTTTTTATTATATCAGATATATAGTCTTATTTTTTAATTGAATTTTAACTTTATATTCATTCTCTTGCAACATTTTTTTTTTCCGATCTTGCAATGAACACGCGTTGGCGCTAGATGTTTCTTTCCTCATGTGAAGTTTGTATGATCTTGAATCGTGATAATTTTCAACATAAGTGCTTTTTTTCTCCTCGTCCAATTAACAGTGGTGGCGTAGTCCAAATTTTCATCTAGAGGGTATAATGCTTACTATTATTAATAATAACAAATATATTTATAATTATAAAAGTATTATATATTAATATCAAGTATTATAAAATATTTCAATCTCTAAATAACCCTTTTTAAAATTATTTATTTTAAATAATGATCGATTTCCGTGATCCTTGGAGTTCCAAGATGTTAAAATAAGGTAATAGATATATACTAATTTGATTAGAGTTGGGTGTCATAATCATATTGGATATGTTCAGATGCACAGACAAACAACTCATCTCAGCTTAAATTCAAGTGACTAAAGGTGGAGTGATATAGTACCAAGTAGGGATCATACCAGAATATTGAGATTAAACTACAGAACAAATTGTACTAATTACTTAATTTAATGCACATATTGGACATGATTATCTGTTTAACACTAAAATTAAGTACTTCAACCTATATTAACTTCAACTTGATATCAAAGTTTGTTTGGAAAAATATTTGGAAGGTACCACTGACTACCAATAAATCTACTCACTCATATGGCACCACTTTGTACTGAGTTAACTACTTTGTGTGAATCCAGAGCTAAGCCGAAATTTGTGTGAGGCTGAATTCTTCTTGGACTAACCGTTAGATGCCTTTTGTTGAGGCCCCAAACAAGGTTTTGCAACACTTCAGACCATTGGGCTGGACCATGTATTGCTCAACAACTCAAAAGTCAAAACCCAGACCAGTTCTTTCGGCCACCGCCTTGGCTCCTTGTTTTGAATCTCCTGGACCACTCTTCAAATTGACAAGCGATTTCCTCACCATCTCGTCTCTAATAATTACGAACTCTTTCCATGCAGACCAAACTTATAGTGTACTCAAATCTGAAGGCACAGTTTTTTTTTACAAACTTATAATTGTAACTTGTGACTCAAGGTTTCCCTAGATAACAACTTCTTAACTCAGGCCTCTACAACTCCCTAAATGTACTGAGTTTTTTTTTAGAGCAAGGAGAGAAGAGTTGAGAGAGTAATTGTAATTTTTTATCTTCTTTATATTGGAACTGAATTATCCTCGTTCGTGGAAGTAGACATTTTGGCCGAACCACGTAAATCATCGTCTTTGTGGTTGTGAATTTTCTTTAAGGTATTTTTTTTTGATTTTTTTTGGTTTTATTTTCGCTGTGTCCCAACATTATCTCATGAAACCATCCACACAGGATGCTGTGTGAATCAAGTTTACAACTCAACAAGAGATTGAAGCATGAGATGTAATATAAATTTGGACCTGGGCCAACTTGCTCATAATTATTGGATGAGCGGAAGAGACTTAACAAACCGAAAGTCGCTGCAATATAACAATTTATAATGTTGTTAGCTATAGTTGAGGTTGGTCCAAGTTATAAGTACCATATTAGGGCTTAGGATCAACTCCTCAACTGATAGATCCATCAGGGCGTAACTCTTCAACTTGTGACTTAATTGACTACAAGAGTAAACTACAAGGGATAAAGTACAAAAAAATCCTTGCAAGATTCATACTTAAAAAAAAACAAAAAACAAGACTCAAATTTTTTTAAAATTTTAATTTGATATAATTTATACTCAAATTGAACGACGACGTCAACAGACCACCAATTTACCATCGGACTATTTACGCGGAAAATAAAAAATAACAATATACAAATGTAGAACAAAGTGAAATTACATGAGAGAGAAAATGGAGAGAATGGTAAAATATGGGATGTTTTCAACATATATATAAAAGGATGGCAAGACCGTTGCAATCTTTAAGGTTTAGGTGTGGATATATTTTGGGAATTTCAAGTATTTTTTTTAGTCAAAATTTGATTTTACCGTTAAAATTGCAACGGCTAATGGACGGAGGGGATGCTTCGATCAAAGTACCCAAAATATAAGTATTTAATTGATCAAAAAATCTATTGATTTTTTTTTGGTGCAAAAAAAGTGAATTTTGCGAGAGATTTTTTGCACTCTACCCTCAACTATAATAACAAAGTTTAGTCCCAATCTTTTTTTTGTCTGGTGCTTGAACTCTTCCTTTCATCAACTCTAGAACTTGCTAAAATTCTTTAACGAAGTCAAATAATACACCTTAAGTAATAATAATTCTTACTTGTCATATAATACATCTTAAATGACAAGTATTTTCACTTGTCATAGAACTTGTTGTTACGATTTTTTTAAAGATGTCACTGACATGTATTTTCACTTGCCACATTGAACTTGACTTTGATTCTCAAAAAAAATTAATATTTTATTTCAGTGATGACGACCAATAAAATATAGTTATTGAATGATTTAACTATGTGACGATATACAAGTCACAAATCAAATTACGAGCAACAACAAAAATTACTTGTCCCATAAATATATATCCCTTCAGTGACAAGTTTTACATTTGTCACAAACAACTTGTCATGACGAAAACCCGAATATCTTGTAGTGTCTATTAAGGATTGTGTTCTATGTAACACTAACAAAAATCTAATCTCTCTTTAAAACTTATATCCATTATTATTCAGGCTACCAGAGTCCTAAACATTCTTTTAACTACTCTACTGTGGTGGGCTAGAGTATGTTAGGATATGCTAGGTGTCGAATAACCCCCACAAAAAATTGAAAAAAAAAAAAACTATATATATATAGAAAATAAATAAAATTTGGGACCTCCACCAGACTCTACCTGGATCCGCCCCAGCTACTATTGGTCTGGTAGCACTTTCCAACTAATAATTCAAAGCAAACTGCTGTTAACTGTAACATCCATCACCTACGCACAGTGGTGACTCAGCCAACCGCACTTGTCAACACGTCAACTTACAACAGTCATATGAAAAGTGTTGAAACTTTTGCAGTTGAAAAAATAAATGCTTATCTTGGGAAAGTACTGCAGGCAGCTGCGCTCGAATGAGAACACTCCTACAACCGTTGGGAAACTAATTCTTGACGATACGATACGACCGTTGGGAACCTCAGCTTGAAGCGTATGCTTGCGCTGACTCTGCGTCTATTATTCCGTACTTGGTATCTATACACATTGTGCTTTTCTCATGTTCTTTAATTGTCAAACTAATTAATGCCAGTCACCATCGGTTTAGCCGCCCAACTTTATACAACCAATTAAGCTTCATGTTGTTCAAACATTTTGACTGGCATAGTACTATATATATGAAGTGAACAGTGCTGCGAAGAAAGAGGATCCCTGGTCTCTAATTTTCTCAGCAAAGCGCACTGTCTCAAAATACTGCAACAATGAATTGTTAGGTATTATTAGTGATCCTTATAGTTGTCGCACTCAAATTAATTTCATTGTTAGAAACAGTCGTTAGATGGCTAGGTGACTGATTGCACAACGGAGTGGTCGGAAAACCTTACTTTGTTGTTAATTACCATCAAACGTCGTACTGACAGTGAATTAATACCTGTGGCTGTTCTTCTTGTTCATCTGAAGAAATGTCAAAGAAGTGCTTCTGAAAAACATGATTGAAGTTAAATTGTTTGACTGGCTTTAATAAAGAATTCTGGGAATCACAATAGACTAAAGAAGCGAAAACATTAGTTGGAAAACAAGAAATGGGTCCTTTTGGGATTTGGTTTTAAAAACCATGCTTAAACAAGCAAATAAACCAACCAAGTGTTATGATTAACACAATGTTTTGTACATACTTAAAAATGATCAAATTGATGTACACAAATATTAACTACAGGTTTTTGTACCTAGTCAAAGGAGCAAAATAGAGAGAAATTAATTGATTAATTTGTGCTCTCAGTATGAGATTTCCATACTTGCATCTATTTATAGTAGTCATAGCCTCAACAAGGTTACAATAAGATCTTTAACAAAATTATAACAAGATAAGGATGTGATATAACTCTTATCTTATCTATTAGTGATTACAATCAGCTTATTAGTTAAAGCTAAATAGGGCACTTTCTCTTGAGTGTGCACAACTCGAGAAATGATCCACTTAGAAAATTAATGAGAACATGAATTTATAGGAATGTACAACAAAAATGTGATTCACCAAAACATTGGTTCGGAAAACCAATTAAGTAGGAAAAACCGCAATAGAAGGAAAAAAGTGAGTCAATATTATACATTTTCAAGACAAATATCTAGATGTATGACAATCCCAATGTGGGTGTCTCATTAAAGAGACCAAAAATCTAATGAAAAATAATAATAATCCTAAGTTAAGGAAAAATAAAATATTAAGGAACAGTGGGTATACTTTGGAACACTTTCTTTTATTTTATTATTTTTATCCCAAATAAACTACAAGCATTGCAATTCATACAACTACCAACCTCGAACAAGCGTCCGAATGGTGGGTTTTAAAGGACTTTATGAACAAGTCGATAATGTTGTCATGGAAAAGGATTTGATTGACTTCAATCTTCTGATATTCTTGTTGCTGATGAGAGAGGAGAATTTCGGAATACTATGCTTGGTGTTGTCTCCATTGATATAGCTTTCTTCATTTGGTCAATACAAGCGACATTATCTTCATAGATCGTCATTAGGATGTCACTAGTATGAGAAGCCCAGTAGTAGTCCGAATATGCTCAATAATGGCTCGTAACCATACCCACTTATGAGTAGTGTAGTGTAGGACGATGAGCTCTGCACGATTTGAAGAAGTAGCAACTAAAATCTATTTTCTAGACTTCTAAAATATTGTAGTACCTCCAATGGTAAAGACATAATCACTTTAGAATCATACCTTGTGCGAGTTAGATAAATAATCAACGTTAATGTAACCAACAATTAGGCAGACAACATTCTGAGGATCAAGGGATGTGATCCATTTCGAGATGCGTATGGATAGAATAATCCCATGTTCATAGTAACCTTAAGGTAACATGTCTTTAATGTCATTCTAATGGCGACATGTTGGCGTAGCACTAAATCTAGCCAAGCCACAACAAATGAAATAGTCGGTCCAATTCACTGAGTTAAGTACAATTATAAAAGAAACGTACCTCATGCTACAATAATTCTTCACCGCCTTCCTCAAGATAGAATGAGTCTCGTTTAGCGGGTTAATTAGTTGTACCCCCCTATGGTTTGTACGTATTTTGGTAACTGTTTCCGTTGTTTCAAAAATAAAGAACACCCCCCTGGCTGCTTAATTTTTCACTCATTTTCTTCTATGCACCAGGGGGGTACAACTAAGTAACTTTATAAACCAGGGGGTGTTCTTTATTTTTAAAACAGCAGGAACAGTTACCAAAATACGTACAAACGTTAGGGGGTACAACTAATTAACCCCTCGTTTAGCATCTAGAATACGAAGGATCTTGTGTGTACTTGAAGGTTTCGCTTTATCCTTATTAAAATGGCGTAACACTTTTTGGGTGTAATTCGATTGGTGGACCAAAATATCATTATTGCAATGCTCAAGTTGTAGACTTGCGCAAAATAGAGCTTTCACAAGATCTTCCATCTTAAATTCCGATTTCAGGTGCGAAGAAGTTATGTTAAGCTCTTATAGAGTTCTAATGTGATTTATGTCACCGAAATAGATTGTGACAAATCGCAAATTTGAAGTGTGATTTCTTGATATACATGGATGATGTCACGTCTCAATCATGTAGGATCGAAACTCGCTACTAAGTGTGATGTCGTACAAGTCTAAATGGTACTTGTACAATGCATGCAACAAAATAAAATCGATGAACATCTCAAAGACAAGTCATTATAGTGTAAACAAATAGAAAGTATCATTTAAATGGTAGCTGTACTAGACACACTCGTGAACATAAATGGTACTTGTACAAGGCTAGCTTACAACTCATATTGTACTGATACAATCAATACTGTTCCACACATTATGTCCCTTATAAATAAAGGAAACAACGCCTCTAGTCGTACAACTTCAAGTTGTCAATTTGAGCTCTAATGCCTCAACACGTCTAAGCAAATTTTCGCATCTGGGAAGTCAGTCAGTACATTGTCGCGTACTGGTAAGTGTAGGGGTGGGCATACGGTTCTAAGATCCGCAGTTCCGATCCGTCCGAACCGTAAAATGTCCAAACAAGTCGGTTCCTAAAATTTAAAATTTAAACGAGGCAGGCAGGGGTGGGTCGTGTGACACTAACGGGGTGGGATGGGCCCTATTTTCAAAATAAATGGGGCCCCGAACCGACCCGTTTCTAGGGGTATATATATATATATTTTTTTTATCAATTTTGGAATTTTTTTGCTATTATAGTTTATAGATAATAGAACAAGTTACTGTTTAGTATGTTTTGTTCTTAAAGATAATAGAACACACGTAAATTTTACTATTCTAGAATTTTTTTAACTTTTTCTGGACCTGTTTGGACCCGCGGGTCGGCCCAGTTCGGACCCGTTTAGAACGGGTCGAGCCTGTTTCGGTTCCATTATTTTTTTGATCTGTCCCGCCAATTAATGGGTCCGGTCCGGGTACATAAAATTTGGGCCCGGTCCGACCCGTGCCTACCCCTAGGTGAGTGACCTCTAGCAAACTCAACTAAAACGAACACGTTGATTAAGGGAGTGCAAGCAAATATTATATGGTCGTTCTAATCATGCCTAATACTTGACATCCTTCTCCGTCAATACAATAATATTATTCGTAATGTATAATAGACGTGTCATGAGTGTGTCTAATAGAAGACAATTGTTATGTCATGAATTCACCCCTGCAAACAGATAGATAGGCTTGAAAATATATTGATGTTAGCATGCAGCCTAACTATATGACGGCTACTGGCACCGTAAGCTATCATGGACTATTCATGATAAGACGATGATCCTTTCTCATGCAGGTAGCTAGCCTTACCAGTCCCGAAATACATTTGCTCAACACTTATTAACCGACACGGTTCCAGTGCCCCAACAACTGTTTGAATAACCCAAACCTTATGCACAAGTTGTCCAATGATCATGCAAATATGTGAACAGTTAAACTATAAAATATATGCATGGTATATAAACTGAAATAACTATATTACACATCTTCTTTTCCACCACACTTCCTCGAGCCGTCGTTCGCATGCATCATTCTTCCCACTTTAGGGATTCTACCTTAGTGAACCATCGGTCCCAAACCCTTTCATGTTTTTATCTTTAAAACGTCGTTACAACAATCTTCTTGTTCACAATAACATTATAATATTCACATGGCTCAAACAATAGAACATCATTCCACATTCCATACAATAGTACTATAGTCCATATGATAATGTAACAACAATTCTACATTGCACAAGTCTATATCAATAGTTCAAAATTTCATGTTCTATAACAACAAGTTAACATATATAATATTACTGTCTTTTATCTATCTTGATTCTTTTTGCTTAGAAATTAATATCTCATGGCATAGTAACAAATACTAGCAACGTCATTCTATTATGTGTGAAGGTAAATGAGAGAATGACCAAAACTATCTACCTTAAAAAAATTTCTATCTACATCGACCATGCAGATGTTTAAAACATTCTCCTGCAAGAATCCAAATCCAAACAACCTTTCGAGCCAACAAACTATCTCAATGTACCATGCGAATTAGAACATTACATAATACACCATTCAAAAAAAAAATTCGTCATCGAAACTTATAAGAACAAACTCTTCCAATTGCATCAACTGACTAATGAAAAAACTCTTTACTCAATCTTCGATTCAAACTCCGATGCCGTCTCCATAGCAGAATTACCATCCAAACATGCAGATCAAGACAAAAACAATCACACAACCACCTTATATTCTTATCAACACTTGTACAAATTTTGATGCTTACAACAACACATCTGCAATAACTCTCTTCACTCAAGCCTACGCCTCCACTTCCAATCCATAGGTGCACCAAAATACTCAAACAGATGAACACAATGAACACACGAATCTCCTTCCTTCTTATCCAAGGAATACACCTTGTATAGCATCAAATATCACTCGAACAAAACTTTTCATCATTCCTCAATTGATACAAGCTCACTCATACCATAGCCTAATCCGTTGAACAACTCATAACACTGAACTTATAACTAGTGATAATTTAAGATGAAAGAGTATGATAAATCCGTGAAACTACTAAAGTCTCATTTCAATCCATATATCCCAAAAGCCGAAGATATTATAAGTCCAAACAACCTGCCCGATAACATTTTTGTTTACAACTATAACTTAGAAATATTTAATCAAATATTATCAATTATAGTATAAATACAATTAACATAATAATAATAACTAATACTAACTATTTCAAGAATATATATATTTATATATATATATATATATATATATATATATATATATATATATACAGTTCGAAATACTGTATTTGGTAATAAAATTCTTTCATAACCTAATTTATTCCCTTTTCTTCACTTAGCCAAGCCCAAGGCCTGTCGTCCTGGCCCATTACTCCCAAAGCCCACCCAAATAAATGAAATAAAAAACCAGAAGGAAAGGAAAAAGGAAAGAGAGAGTGGAGACACAGAGAAAGAGAAACTTTCTTCTTCCAAAGAAGAAGAAATCGGAGGAAAGAGCTGAGAAGGGAGAGAGAGAGAGAGGGAGCGGGGAGTAGCTGGCTCACCGACGGCGGGTTGGTGGCACGGGAGTGCGCTCGACCGATGGCGGCGAGTGAAGGACGCGGGTCGGAGGCTCTGGTTCGAGCGTGGTGTCGACTCCAGTACGAGGCAGTGTGCGGTGGCGAAGCTGCTACAGGGAGGGCACGGGCGCACAACGGGTTTGTGGGAGGAGGTCGCAGCCGGTGAGGAGTGCGGCCATGGCGGGGAGACCTTGGTCTTGCGGAGGCGGTGTCCGATTAGGGCATCGAAGTCAGGTGAGTCTCTGTGGGAATTGAGGATGGGGATGGTGGTGGCTCGTGGTGTGGGTGGAGGCGATGGTTGGTGGTTGAACTGTGTTGTTGGGGCGGTGGTGAATGAGTCGATGGCGACGATCTATGGGTTCGCCGGAGTTGCATTGTGAAGGTGGTCGGGTGGTGCTGGTGATGGCAGGATCTGGAGGCAGGGTTAGGGCTTTTGTAGTAGGGACGCTATAGTAGGATGGAGATGGTTGCTGGGAGGTTAGCATGGCGGTCGCCGTTGGATACTATTTGTACGGTGGCTGCGGGTCCGCTCGTGGCCTCGGCCGATTTGGGGAGGCCGAGACGAGTGGCAGTGATGGTGGTGAGTTGACGGTGGTCGACACATTGGGCGGCAATCGGGTGGTTGTCGGGACAGGGACGTGAAAGCGGAGGTGAAGCTGGCACAGCCACGACAAGGCCAGGTTAGATCAGTTGTTGGAGTTAGTTGGTTAGGATTAGGGTTCTGTTTCTTATCGGTTGTCCTGTGTGTGCTACGTGACACATGAAAGTATCCGATGTGTCGGACACGGAAAAAAAAAATGTAATTATAATAATAAAAATAGTGGAAAAGGGAATATGGACATAGACACAATGTACGACACGATGATGGCGATGATGATCGTGGTGGTTGAGGACTTGTGGATTGTGGGAAGATAATAGAGAAGACTCCTCTGTATATAGGAGTTGGGGATCCCTAATTAGGGAGGGCTTAGGATTTTGACTAAATCTTCTGTAAGATTTAAATCAAATATAGATTGATCAAATTTTAATCTATTAATTGACCACAATAATAATTCAAAATCAATATTATCACATAATAGTTAAAACATATTTATAAATTTAAAACTTAGAGATAATTGATAATAGAAATTAATAAGTTTAAAAGTGTATCTTTTATAAAAATAAAATCATATAAAAAATAGTTTAACAAATCTTCTTCAAAAATATCCTTTATACGATTTCAAATTAAAATATATTCAAACTAGAAAAGTATTCAAAACTAAATAAAATTAATAAAATATTAAAAAAAATCGAAAAGTGGGCTTATAATAATCTATGCCCTTTTACTATCCGTAGCCTTTGATAACCAGTCTCACTTTGTATCGAGGGTGAGTAGCATCATCTGTCTGCTTCACTTTGAGTAACCATCAATTTTTTCAAAGCCTTCTTGCCATTTGGCAATCACACTAGATCACAAGTGGAGTTAGTGTGAGCCCCTGTTTTTCAAAATTTTATTTAATTAGTGTTAATTAATTATTAACGTCATATTTAGCCTTAAAATATTTATTATGATTTTTAGAAATTTTTCTAGAATTTTTAAATGATTTTTAAATGAGTTTTAATAGCTAAAATATCATTTTGTAATAATTAGAATTGTTTTTATATCAAACTGCAATTTATTAAATTGTTATAATATCAGTTTGCAATTAATAATTTATTTTTAATGCGGAATGCAAATTTGATTTTGCACTTAGACGCTGGAAGGACCAATCTGTGATTTCCTAAACTCTAGGAGGTTTTCTGCTAAAACCTAAATCTAACCCTAACCGACGACCGCTTTTGAGCTGTCGTCGTCTCCGGCGATCCGCCCCAAACCCTAACCCTAATCCTAATTTCTAGCCCTAATTCCACCACCCTAAGGTTCTATAAATAGCCCCTGACCCCCCAGACCCTAACCCCTAACACAAGCCGTGGGCTGACCCCCTGGCCAGCCCGACCTAGTCTAAGAACCCGACCCAGAGGGCCGAGTTCGATCCCCCCCTGCGCTGTTTTTTTGTTTCTTTTTCTTTTTCTTTTGTTTTTCTTTTGTTTTATATATATATATATATATATATATATATATATATATATATATATATATATATATATATATATATATATTTGTATATATATATACGTATTATTATATATGTATTTGTATATATATACGTATTATTATATATACTATATTATATATATATATATATTTTATATATATATATATATATATATATATATATATATATATATATATATATATATATATATATATATATATATATTTTTTATATTTAGTACTTTATTATATTATATATGTGTATATATATATATATATATGTATTTATGTATATATATGTATATATGTTCATGTGTATATATATTATTATATATATACTATTTATACATGTATACCATATTTATATATATGTTTATATATATATATATTTTATAGTTAAGTATTTCTTATATATATATATATATATATATATATATATATATATATGTGTGTGTGTGTGTGTGTGTGTGTGTGTGTGTGTGTGTGTGTGTGTGTGTGTGTGTTATGTAAATATCTATATATTTATATGTATATATAATATTGTAGTTATACATTTTATATATGTATTTCACTATACCTAGTGTAAATTATTATTATGAAAATATTACTTATCATATTTTTATGGCTACTATGTAAAATTCTACCCTATTAAAATATTAATATTTATTATGTATTTTTACCTTTTTGTATTTTTGTGTATTTTTAATTACTGCAACCATTTGGTATCCAAGCCTAGCATGGATTTTTGGGCCCAAATGTGTTTTCCCACATTCAAGACCTGTATAAGTCATATTGGACTTGATTCATGGCTTTGGTCCTGTATTTGAACTCTTGTTCAAATTATGTACATAGACAAAATACGCAGATAATTAATTATTTAAATTCAATTGTGTGCCATGCTGTTTTTGGATTTCTAAAAATACTTTAATTACTGTTAAAATTCTGGAAAAATAGTATTTTGATACTATGTTAATTTAGATAATTTATCATAATTTTTATAGTATTTAATTTACAGTTTTGCCACTATTTTGGCATATGAAACCAGAACTCATTTTTTGTGTACTTAGGAAAACTGATTTTTATAAAATACTTGTACTGGTTAATAAATTCCAGAAAAATTATAATAAATTTTTATAATTAACAAGGATCATTTTGATACTTTATTTTATATAAAATTGAGCTTTTGTCTATCTCAAAAATTATTGGAACACAATGTTCATTTGATTTAATTATTAAATAATTACGACTTGCAACTTTTTGTGTTATTTTGAGTTATAGCCGTGTTGAACCTCACCCCTCACTAGTGTAAAGACCATAGAAAGTTAGTTATAGTAGTGTGTCACCCCACATTGGTCTCCTATGCTAAAGTCATCATTTTGGCTAGGTGCCCAGTCACAAGTCGTGTTGCACCAATTAGTGTCCTAGTGTTTTAGCTTAGTGTAAAAACTAAGTTTATGTATTTATTTCTACAGTGACGAGTTACCAGGCATCTATAGCATTTTTATCGCAGCTTGCTTTGCTTTGCTAGAGGCAAGTACTTTCTATAAACTTTACATACTGTTACATAAATGAACTGCAAATTCAACCATGTTAAATGCTGATCCTTGGGGTAGCAAGTTAAATCTTTACATGTTGTACTTTCAGTCACTATCATGCTTAAACCAATCTTTATGTATCTCTCACATGATTAGAATATGGGTTATGGGGAAACTGACAGTTGAGTACGTGATCATGCCCCCCTATATTAGCGAGTGAGGTCGTATTTTATATGCATACCTTGCCGCAGGCCATTATCTAGCATTTTTGTACGGATGTACACCTATGCTTGTAGACTTGTACGTATGTACATTTTATTTACATGTACCACAGTACATGTACACCTATTGACGATCACGTACCTGCTACAATTTTAAACATTACATATACATCTATCTCTATGACATATATGTCCTTGTCATGATAGATTATGTGATGCCATGTTTCCAGTTATTCCTCTTATGTTCATTTTCATGTTTCATATGCTAGTTTGTTAGAATCAGTACTTGCTCCCGTCCTGACAGGATAACGTTGTAGGTATCCTTACTGAGGAGGAGTTGCTCTGTGATCCATATTATGGAGTTACTGCCGAGGACCCGGCTTTGCCTTACGAGGATGTACCTGCGGGGAACCTCGCCTAGTTGTCTTTTTGCTTTAGACTTTTGAGAGTAGTCATGTATTAGACTACGTATTTTGTAACTGGACATGTATCCAGTTTTACATTTCAGACTTGTACTTTGGACTTATTTCTATATGAGACGACTTTTGTGTTTAGAGCATTTATGACTTTTATTCACTTATAGAACTGTTAGCACATTTAGTCTTATCTTGTTATTTCTAAAATAGCTTACTGCGCTTTATCTCAAGCGCAGGCTGGACATGACTCGGCCCGGCCCAACAATTTGGGTAACGGGTCGTGACATGTTTTAGTGGTGGCCCATGCAGGTCCTGATCACTTAAGTTGTTTGGTTACGTTATTGTACCAAGCATGCCTGCAATTAGAAACTTAAGGTAATTAGACAACATTAGGAATGACGCTTAGAACACCTAGAGGAATGCTAGGATTGCAACATAGGAAATACATCACATGCTTGCTATTATAATTAGATTTTCTTGTCTATGATTGCTTACTTTAACAAGTCCTTATAAGTCCTTTTTATTGTAATTAGATGGTGCTTACTCGTTCATCCCAGTACGTCACACCTGAGAATGGCGTACTCCATATCCAGTCAGCTGACCAGTTGACTGATACACCTCCACCTCCACCTACCATACTCCTCCACTCCACAAATCCACCAACCCAGATGCCTCCACCACCTTCCACATCACAGGCCCAGCAGGACCCAATACTCCCACCACCACCTATCACTATACCTACCCAGCCTTCTGTCACACTCGACGGGAACCAACTTCTCACTCTGATCCAGGGGTTCCTAACAACCCATCAGGAGCAGACTACCCTACTCCGTCAGAGCATGGAGCGTTCTGAGGAACGTACCGTGGTCCCACCACCTGTAGAGCCACGACAGAGAGCGGGGACGATCAAGGACTTCATGGGTCTGAACCCCAAGGAGTTCTCAGGGACTGAGGGCATAGTAGTAGCAGATGACTAGCTAAACTCGGTAGAGAGGAAGCTCCTTGGAGTTAGGATGCCGGGTGACCTCCAGGTCGAGGCAGCGGGATTTCTGCTGATAGACTTGGCAGGAGTTTGGTTCCGGAATGAGCCGTTATTTGCGAGAGGGAGGGCCACTTGGGATCTGTTCAAGACCCAGTTCAAGAAGAAATTTTTCTCGACCACTGCTAGAGTAGCCATGGGGCTACGATTCCAGAACATCCAGCAGGGGAACCGTTCTGCTGATGAGTATGCGGTAGAGTTTAGTCGCCTGAACCGTTTCGCTCCTAGTCTGGTTGCAGACCCAGAGGAGATGACCTGTAGGTTTTGCCATGGTCTAGTTCCAGACATCGGTATTCTTATAGTGGCGAACGGTACGACTGACTACTACCAGAGCCTAGAGTTGGCCCGGAGCATCGAGGAGCGTCTTCTGTCTAGCAAGAGGCCGACTTCTGTACACCATGAGGGACCGTCCAAGCGTCAGGCTTTCCAGCAGAGAGCACCGACGCCGCCCCAGCAGACATACCGTCCCCCTACATCACATCACCCGACCCCGCCAGTTAGAGCTCCGGGACCCCGACATCAGCAGCAGCAGCAGAGGGGAGCTATATATACTTTCTGCGGAAGAGCACGACTACTCCATCTGCAGAAAGAGGTTGAAGCAGTGCTTGGTTTGTGGGTCTGCCACCCATCAGATTCGGGACTGTCCAGCAGCCAAGGGACCTAGAGGACTACTCCCGACCCAGCAGCCGAGGTTTGGGAAACATCTGTAGCAGCAGAAGGGACCTCAGGGGAAGACTTATAGCCTAGCCCTTGAGCCGGAGCCGGAGCATGTTTCGGAGCCAGATTACTTAGCTTACGTCATCACAGATCATGTTTATTTGTATACTTTTCTAGCTCTATGCTTGTTTGATTCTGGTGCATCTCATAGCTTCCTATCATTAGGGTTTATGCATAAACACCATCTACTAGCTACACCTACTGCGGAGATTAGTAGAGTGATGACGGGAGGAGGACCAGTGCCTATTAGAGCTATCTATAGATGCTCTATTTTTATAGTCGGAAGAGAGTTCAGGGGACGATTCTTTGTGATGCCACTCCCCGGTTATGATATCATATTGGGGATGGACTGGCTTAGCTATGTCCATGCATCTATAGACTGTCATGAGGGTAGTATTTTGTTCAGTCCCCCAGGCACAGCACCATTCAGTGTCAGGAGGACAGGGCCGGAGATCAACCTAGAGCCGAACTGTTGTGCGACAGTTGGGGACGTAGCACCGCCACACCCTATCATTAGGAAGTTTATGGATGTATTCCCAGAGGATCTTCCAGGACTTTCGCCTAACAGAGATGTGGAGTTCACTATAGATTTAGTGCCAGGTTCATCACCAGTATCCCGGGCTTGCTATAGAGTGAATCCCAAGGAGGCCGTAGAGATGAAAGAGCAGATTGATGACCTGTTGAAAAAGGGTTTCATTCGATCTAGTGCTTCTCCATGGGGAGCGCCAGTGCTCTTTGTGCCTAAGAAGGATGGTACATTTCGGTTGTGTATTGACTACCGGACGTTGAATGCCATCACCATTAAGAACAAATATCCTCTGCCCAGGATAGATGATTTGTTCGACCAGTTGAGTGGGGCGAAAGTGTTTTCCGGGATAGACTTGAGATCCGGGTACCACCAGGTGAAGGTCAGGGCAGCAGACATCCAGAAGACGGCGTTCAACACGAAGTACGGGCAGTACGAGTTTCTGGTGATGCCATTTGGTCTCACAAATGCGCCAGCTGTCTTTATGAATTTGATGAATAAGACATTCCACCAGTATCTGGATAAGTTCGTCGTAGTGTTTATCGACGACATCCTGATATACTCGAAGACGCCGGAGGAGCATGTAGAGCACTTGCGGATAGTTTTGGGGATTCTGAGGCAGGAGAGATTGTTTGCCAAATTGCCGAAGTACGAGTTCTTTTTAGACCGAGTGGAGTTTCTCGGCCATGTAGTTACTGGAGAGGGAATCTCGATGGATCCCAGGAAGATTGCTGCAGTTGAGATATGGAAGGCTCCGACGTCAGTTTCAGAGATCAGGAGCTTTCTGGGTTTAGCAGACTATTATAGAAAGTTCGTCCAAGACTTTGCTTGGATAGCTGAACCCATGACGAAGCTGACGCGGAAGGACGCAGAGTACATTTGGTCAGAGGACTGCCAGGCAGTATTTGAGGAGCTGAAAAGGAGGCTGACGACCGCTCCAGTTCTGACATTACCTTCAGGTTCTGGAGGTTTCACCATTTACAGCGATGCTTCAGGAAAGGGGCTAGGATGTGTCCTACAGCAGCATGGAAAAGTGATTGCTTATGCATCTAGGCAATAGCGGACTCATGAGCAGAATTATCCTACCCATGACCTAGAGTTAGCTGCGGTGATCTTTGCACTCAAGTTATGGAAACATTACTTATACGGAGAGCGTGTAAAATCTTTACTGACCACAAAAGCTTGAAGTATGTGTTCACGCAGAAAGAGCTGAACATGAGGCAAAGACGATGGTTGGAGTTGATGAAAGACTTCGACATCGATTTACAGTATCACCCCGGAAAGGCAAATGTGGTGGTGGATGCGCTGAGCAGGCATCCGATGGCATGGTATCTGATGATAGATCGACATTTGCGGGAAGACCTGGAGAAGCTCGGTATCGAGCTAGTTCGGCCAGGATCAGTGATACAGATGATGGCGCTTGACATTCAGTTAGGTTTGATGGAGAAGATCTGGGAGGCACAGTCTACAGATGAGAGCCTTCGCAGACTTCGAGCCCAGGCTTTAGCTGGATTGCTGGATGACTTTACTGTAGCAGAGGATGGATCCTTGAGGCATGGCAGCCGGTTGTGCGTGCCGAAGGGAGAGCTGGTAGAGGCAGTCTTGCAGGAGGCGCACCGATCGAGATATTCTATTCACCCTGGTGCTAACAAGATGTACCGTGACTTGCGGGAAACATCTTTGGTGGCACGGGATGAAGAGGGATGTATCACATTTCATCTCGAAATGCCTAGTTTGCCAGCAGGTCAAGGCGGAGCGCCAGAGGCCAGCTGGTTTGTTGCAGCCGTTACCCATTCCCGAGTGGAAGTGGGAACATATTGCGATGGACTTCGTCTCAGGGCTTCCTCGTTCCCAAGGAGGGAAGGATGCCATTTGGGTCATCGTGGACAGGCTGACGAAGTATGCGCACTTCATACCCTTCAAGGTGGGGCTTTCCACCGAGAAGTTGGCAGAGCTATACATGCAGCAGATAGTTCGCCTACACGGAGTGCCAGTGAGCATCGTGTCGGACAGAGACAGTAGATTCACGTCCCACTACTGGAGGAGCTTGCAGGAGGAGTTGGGCAGTAGGCTTAAGTTCAGTACGGCGTACCACCCGCAGACAGATGGGCAGTCCGAGAGGACGATACAGACACTGGAGGATATGCTGAGGACCTGCGTACTAGACTTTGGAGGATCTTGGGAGAACCATCTGCACTTGGTAGAGTTTTTATACAACAACAACTACCAAGCCAGTATCGGTATGTCTCCTTTCGAGGCGCTATATGGACGACGATGCCGCACGCCGCTCTTTTGGGACGATGTCGGAGACAGAGTTATGCTTGGGCCAGAGATGATCACGGATGCAGCAGAGAAGGTCAGGATGATCAGAGACAGGCTCATAGTAGCTCAGGACAGGCAGAAATACTGGGCTGATGCTAGTCGCAGACCGATGGAGTTCGCAGACGGTGATATGGTGCTAGTGAAGATATCACCTACTAGAGGGACGATCCGGTTCGGACGAGGAGGGAAGCTGAGCCCCAGATACATCGGGCCGTTCGAGATACTTGGCAGGATTGGAGAGGTAGCTTACAGGGTTGCACTTCCACCCAACCTAGCAGGAGTTCACGATGTCTTTCACGTATCTCAGCTGAGGAGATATGTTCCGGACCCCAGTCATGTGCTAGATCATTCAGAGTTGGAGGTCGGACCGAGCCTTACAGTTTTCGAGCAGCTAGTGGAGATATTAGACAGGAGGGAGAAGAGGCTGAGGAACAAGGTTATACCCTTAGTACGAGTAGCTTGGAGCCGTCACTCTCCGGACGAATCTACTTGGGAGAGGGAGTCGGACATGAGGGAGAGATACCCTTACTTGTTCGATCCAACCGCTGCGAGGGAACCATCCGTTCCCGCTTGATACCTTAGAGGTTAGTTTCGATCATAGCCTTAGTCATTTGTTGCATTGCTTGCTATGTTAGAATATTGCAGGGTCTTCAATGCTTGTGAATTTCGAGGTACAAAATTTTTCAAGGAGGGAAGACTTGTGAGCCCCTGTTTTTTAAAAATTTATTTAACTAGTGTTAATTAATTATTAATGTCATATTTAGCCTTAAAATATTTATTATGATTTTTAGAATATTTTTCTAGAATTTTTAAATGATTTTTAAATGAGTTTTAATAGCTAAAATATCATTTTGTAATAATTAGAATTATTTTTATATCAAACTGCAATTTATTAAATTATTATAATATCAGTTTGCAATTAATAATTTATTTTTAATGCGGAATGCAAATTTGATTTTGTACTTAGACGCTGGAAGGACCTATCTGTGATTTCCTAAACTCTAGGGGGTTTTCTGCTAAAACCTAAACCTAACCCTAACCGACGACCGCCTTTGAGCTGTCATCGTCTCAGGCGATCCGCCCCAAACCCTAACCCTAATCCTAATTTCTAGACCTAATTCCCACCGCCCTA
>JANAVB010020999.1:4205754-4633254 GCA_029216955.1 Iris pallida
TACCTGCGGGGAACCTCGCCTAGTTGTCTTTTTGCTTTAGACTTTTGAGAGTAGTCATGTATTAGACTACGTATTTTGTAACTGGACATGTATCCAGTTTTACATTTCAGACTTATACTTTGGACTTATTTCTATATGAGACGACTTTTGTGTTTGGAGCATTTATGACTTTTATTCACTTATAGAACTGTTAGCACATTTAGTCTTATCTTGTTATTTCTAGAACAGCTTACTGCGCTTTATCTCAAGCGCAGGCTGGACATGACTCGGCCCGGTCCCAACAATTTGGATAACGGGTCATGACAGTTAGCCTGCAAGGAACTCATCTCCTCCTGCATAGCCTCCATCAACTTTTGTCTATGTTCGTCGTCCGTGGCCTTTGCGTAACTTTCAGGCTCTCTCCCGTCAATTAGTAGAACATACTCACTCAGTGAGTATCTCGTAGATAGTCGACGCTCTATATCGCTTATTTTCAACGGAACCACTAGTGCTGGATGTAAACAACCTCATCCTCTTCAGGAACTACCTTCTTGGCATGCTCATCCTATTAAGGGTTACCCTCACCACCATCAGCAGGCTGATGATAAATGTCGAAAGCAACTCCATGTACTGGCTTTCTCATAACTAGATCATCTGCGATGTTTTCTAGAAACTGCTCAAAGCGAAATGACTCTAACTCAGGCAATTTTTCAGCCTCAGAAGGCATCTCAGAATTTTGAGTGTTGGTCATGGTCTGATCCTCGACGAATACCACGTCCATGCTTCTGTAGATCTTTCTTTCCATGGGATCGTAGAGTCTATAGCCAAACTAATCCCAACTGTAGCCGACAAAGACGCTTCGTCTCATCTTCGGCTCAAGTTTGGATCTCTCGTCCTTCGATACCCGTACGAAGGTCTTACAACCAAACACTCGCATATGATTGCATGACGGCTCTTTGTTGTACCATACTTTATTAGACACATCATCCGACAATTAAAGGAGCACTATGAGATAAATTAGTAACATAAGCAACTGTGTAAAGTGCCTCACCCCAATAGTTGTCTGGCAAGTTTGCTTTTGACAGCAAACATCGTACCCTCTGTATCAGCATCCTGTTCATGCCATCTACTACCCCATTGAGCTGCGGCATCATTGGTGGAGTCTTCTGGTGTCGTGTCCCCTGCTCTCTATAATAAATATCAAAATAACCAATGTACACTGCATCATTTTCGAACTGAACACATAGCTACTTCTTGCTCGTCTCCTTTTCAACAGAGGCCTGAAACTCTTTGAAAGTGGGCACCACCTGATCCTTTGTCTTTAAGGCATAGATCCAAACATTCATGAAACAATTATTAATAAACATCACAAAATAAGAAGCAGCACCAATGGATTTTACCTTCATAGGACCGTAGATGTCCGAGTGAATCAACTCGGGCAACGTCGACTTTCTCGAACTTCAATGACTTTGGAAAGACACCATATTTTTCTTTCCTACGAAAAGTGTGTGCATCCCTTCAATTTTATAAACTTTAGCACTAGAATCACCTTAATGTTCACCAAGTAGCTCATCCCCTTCCCGCTGATATGGATGAGTCGTCTGTGCCACAGCTCGGTACACACATTGGTAGCTGCGTTTACCTCATGTGCTCCATGTGAGCTCCCTTCCATATAATAGAGTCCGGACTTCTTAATTTCTTTAGCAATCACCATCTGTCACGATCCGCACCCGCTTTTCGGATACGAGACGTGTCCAAGCCCAGCCTACGCCGCGGTATCGGCGGTAGTACGCTGTCTAGCCCACAATAAACAAAGTGCTCATAAATACTAACTGCTCATTAACAACAACTAAATCAACTTTAAAAAATATAGAAATTTTACATTTGAAGAATAATGTAAGCTTTTACAATTATAGAAAACTACCACACATCTAACTAGTCTTCTATGGTTTGGCCTTCGAGTCTCTATCTCCGTCTCATATGGTCCATAGCGCAAAAGTAGACACGTCATCCTCACCTATAACAATGATCCAGTCAAGAAAGGAGCAGAGTACAACCATATTGCAATTAATGTTGTTAGTCCAAAATAAGTTAGAACAATGAGAAACGATGATGGCAAAGAGTATATAAAAAACTAGATATGAACTAGCAAAATGTAAACTAGCAAGATATGAGCTAACAAGATAATGGACTAGATAAAGGAAAAATAGGAACCACTATGTGTATGTGAAATGTCTTTTAATACGTGAACGGCTGGGCTAATACGACACATCATACGATGGCTATCCACAATAATACGGTACGGCTAACTCATACGTGAGGTGTATGACTTAGCTATCCACAATCAAAATATTTGGGTTTGTTCACGTACTTACTAAGTATTTTCCCTCCTGACTCTCTAACAATCAATAACGGTCAATGTTACCCTAAGAAGGATACAATAACTACGATGTCACAATCGTGTCTCAACGAAATATCAAGCAATGTCTCAACGGGATATCAAACAAGAAAACGATAGAGAAAACGTTATAATGAACTAAAACATAAATGCAATACTGTACTTGTATGAATCCTTGCACAAACCGTAGTCACAAGTAGATGATGAGGGGATTGCCAATCTAGAAGCTGTCAACCTATAACACATATTGCACCACGAACCGTGCACGAAAATCACAAATCAATTCTAATGTTCTAGTTCTAAATTCATGAAATAGTGGCTAGTTGGATTACTAATCTAATAATAGTTAATTCTGGAATAAATACTTAAAAACATTATTTAACCTAATAATAATCTAAACATGCAAGTTTAGCCATCAAAAGTCATGTTTCCAATTTTGAAAACCATAACACGCTAATCGAGGCATACCATTGACTATCTGGTCAAATATCTGAACTCTAGATTTTGAAAGTGCATCTTGGTATATTTCAACGCCACGAGTGTGCCGGAATCAACAGTGCCGCAAAATCACGTTTTAGTCAAAAGATATCGCCGTTATGGCTAATCATGACTAAAACGGTGATCAACCGATCAATTCTGAGTTCAACAGAATAACTAAAATACTAGATGAACAAAATAATTTCTGGAAAAATTATATCGTAGAGCTCTATGTTAGCTTTCAGAAACGTCAAACGGTTCGTGATTTCGATTTCTGGTTCTCCCAGAATCTCGAAAACACGGAAACGTGTCAAATTTCGGACAACTAGCACTCTACGAATTTTCCAGAAATTTAGGTTCAGAAATTACGAAAGTAAATTACATATTCAGAAACTATACCTTAATATGCTTCCAACAAAAAAAACATCACGCAAAAAGCACGTCGGGGTTGGTGGGAATCGCTTTGGGAAGTAGGAAACCCTAGATGAGTTCTCCCACAAAAGGCTGCTGAAATTTAATTAGGGTGGACGAATATAATAATATATATATAGGAGAGAGAGAGGCGGTCACTGTAGCAGTTAGCGCCGACAGGTGGGCCCCCCTGGGTGGATTTCTGGGTATTTATTTATTTAATTCAGAAAATTATTTAAAATTTATTTTAAGTCCAAATAAATCAAAATAAATTGCAGAAAAATCCAGAATTTTTTTAGAAAATTCTAGAAAATATTTCTAAATGTCTAGAATATAAATAAAATATTTTAACACAAAATATCATCGTAGGACCTCGCAGTAAATTCCAAAAACCTATAAAATATAAATTCTATACGTTTTAATTATGTAAAAATTTCCAAAAATTCTAAAAAAGTCCAAAAAATTTCTAAAATATTCAAAAAAATATTTTTAGTCATTTAGAGCCCAAATAAAAATATTTGATCCAGAAATACTCCCGTATGACCTTACAGTAAATCCTGAAAGTCCTTAAAATAATAAAACCTTTAATATTAAATACCTAAAAATATCCAAAAATTGTAGAAAAATATAAAATAGCTAAATAATACATATATAGGCTATCTAGAGGTCATATGACCTTAATATGGTCATAGCCCACCTACAAGCTTTGGCATGACTCACAATGACCATAAAATTAATCATAAACAAATAAAATTAAAAAAATTAATAATTTGGGAAGTGAGCTTTCAAATCTACCCACCTTAGAAAAATTTCTTTCTCGAAATTTCAAAGATACAAATAGGCACAACCACGAATATCATCAAAATATGACATAATTAATCGATATGAATAAGCACGACAAAGAATATAATCAAGAAAATATTGTGATGAATGATCGAAATTGATCAGGCATAGAGAATCAAAATCTAAATACGTTTTAGAAATATTGTGGAAGGAAATCAAAATAGGTTTAAAAGATGACAATTCGGAAATAGAAAAATATGAGAGAAATAAAGAACTACTAGTTGTAGAGAAGGTGGTAACAAAAAATAAGACATCAAATAAATTTGAAAGAAAAAAATATTTAATAGTCATATGCCAGTAAAAGATATAGTCGCTATAATATTCGAAAATCATAAGTATATCCGAAGTCATTTAACTGAGAATCCATGCCTCGCCAGTGTTCATCTGGCTGCCATGAACCCTTGGTTTCGTGACTCAAGTATAATATGTTATCGAACATTTTATCAACTCTACCCAATGTTGACATAATAAATCAAAGGATCAAATAATGCAACTAGAATATAGCTTTAGTAACATTTGACAACCTACACTTACATGAAATTATTTCAACTTAGGGGTCATGCCACGCATGTGCGCTGCTGGCTACAGTGAACCCGCAGTCTCCATAATTCAAATAAATGGGGACATTGCGCATCTATCTTACCATTGTAAGTCATCGAAAATTATTTCAACTATATCCATCAGAATTTCAAAAGAACTTCTATAAATTCAAACAAGTCGATCATGATCAGAAAATGTAAGTATCTATCCTTAAATAAAAGTATCAGTTTTGAAAACAAAACTTTCACAAAATGAACGAAGACGACTTGAATTAACATATAGATAATTGAACCAAGATTGGGAATTGAAAATAAAACGATCGCAAAATAGTTTTGTAGGTTTAGAGAAGGCAGAAGATAAAATGGCACAAATGATCAAAATTAGGAATTAAATTCTATTAAGGCCTAACTTACCAAGCGAATAGTCTACCCACCTTTGATCCTAACATCGTATCAAATATCTAATAGGATTTAAAATTTAATAAATCATTGGCTAAATCACATGACCTAATTAGCAACCTTAACTACCCAAGGGTCAAATTGAATAAGGGACTCCTAGTCCTAGTCATTCCCTAAAATTATATCAATCCTAATTGTGAATGAGCAATTTTCTAGTCGCAGGCTTGCAGTAGTACGACTAACTTAAGTATCACCACAAGTTCACAATCTTTTGTGAAAACGGCCTGCATGCGCCACCAAAAAACTTGTCACGACCCACACTCGCTTTTCAGATACGAGACGTGTCCAAGCCCAGCCTACGTCGTGGTATCGACGGTAGTACGCTGTCTAGCCCACAATAAATAAAGTGCTCATAAATACTAACTGCTCATTCACAACAACTAAATAAACTTTACAAAATATAGAAGTTTTACATTTGAAGAAAAATGTAAGCTTTTACAATTATAGAAAACTACCACACATCTAACTTGTCTTCTATGGTTTGGCTTTTGAGTCTCTATCTCCCCCTCATATGGTCCATAGCGCAAAAGTAGACACGTCATCATCACATATAACAACGATCCAGTCAGGAAAGGAGCAGAGTAAAACCATATTGCAATTAATGTTGTTAGTTCAAAATAAGTTAGAACAACGAGAAACGATGATGGCAAAGAGTATATAAAGAACTAGTACTAGCAAGGTATTAACGATCAAGATATGAACTAGCAAAATGTAAACTAGCAAGATATGAACTAACAAGATAAAGAAAAAAAATGAACCACTATGTGTGTGTGAAATACCTTTTAATACGTGAACGGCTGGGCTAATACAGCACATCATACTATGGCTATCCACAATAATACGGTACGGCTAACTCATACGTGAGGTGTATGACTTAGCTATCCACAATCAAAATATTTAGGTTTGTTCACGTACTTACTAAGTATTTCCCCTCCCGACTCTCTAACAATCAATAACGGTCAATGTTACCCTAAGAAGGATACAATAACTACGATGTCACAATCGTGTCTCAACGAAATATCAAGCAATGTCTCAACGGGATATCAAACAAGAAAACGATAGAGAAAACGTTATAATAAACTAAAACATAAATGCAATACTGCACTTGCCTGAATCCTTGCACAAACCGTAGTCACAAGTAGATGATGAGGGGATTGTCAATCTAGAAGCTGTCAACCTATAACAAATATCGCACCACGAACCGTATATGAAAACCACAAATCAATTCTAATATTCTAGTTCTAAATTCATGGAATAGTGGCTAGTTGGGTTACTAATCTAATAATAGTTAATTCTGGAATAAATTACTTAAAAACATTATTTAACCTAATAATAATCTAAATATAATCTAAACATGTAAGTTTGGCCATCAAAAGTCATGTTTCCAATTTTGGAAACCACAACATGCTAATCGAGGCGTGCCAATGACTATCTCGTCAATTATCACGAACTCTCAATTTTGAAAGTGCATCTTGGTAGATTTCAGTACCACGAGTGCGCCGGAATCAACCGTGCCACAAAATCACGTTTTGGTCAAAAGATATCGCCGTTATGGCTAATCGTGACCAAAATGGTGATCAACCGATCAATTCTGAGTTCAACAGAATAACTAAAGTACTAGATGAACGAAATAATTTCTGGAAAAATTATATGTCGTAAAGCTCTGTGTTAGCTTTCCGAAACTTCAAACGGTTCATGATTTTGATTTCTGGTTCTCCCGAAATCTCGAAAATACCCAAACGTGTCAAATTTCGGACAACTAGCATTCTACGAATTTTCCAGAAATTTAGGTTCAAAAATTATGAAAATAAATTATACATGCAGAAACTATACCTCAATACACTTCCAACAAAAAAACGGCACGCAAAAAGCACGACGGGATTGACGGGAATCGCTTCGGAAATTCGGAAACCCTAGATGAGTTCTCCCACAAAAGGCTGCTGGAATTTAATTAGGATGGGCGAATATAATAATATATATATAGGAGAGAGAGAGGCGGTCACTGTAGCAGTTGGCGCTGACAGGTGGGCCCCCCTATGTGGATTTCTGGGTATTTATTTATTTAATTCAAAAAATTATTTAAAAATTATTTTAAGTCCAAATAAATCAAAATAAATCACAGAAAAATCCAAAAAAATTCTAAAAAATTCTAAAAAATATTTATAAGTGTCTAGAATATTAATAAAATATTTTAACATAAAATATCATCGTGTGACCTCGCAGTAAATTCCAAAACCGATAAAATATAAATTCTATATATTTTAATTATATAAAATTCTCAAAAATTCTAAAAAAATCCAAAAAATTTCTAAAATATTCTAAAAAATATTTTTAGTTATTTAGAGCCCAAATAAAAATATTTGGTCCAAAAATTCCTCCGTATGACCTTACAGTAAATCTTGAAAGTCCTTAAAATAATAAAACCTTAAATATTAAATACCTAAAAATATCCAAAAATTGTAGAAAAATATAAAATAGCTAAATAATACATATATAGGCTATCTACAGGTTATATGACCTTAATATGGTCATAGCCCACCTACAAGCTTTGGCATGACTCATAATGATCATAAAATTAATCATAAACAAATAAAATTAAAATTTTTAATAATTTGGGAAGTGGGCTTACACCATCAAACCTCTGGAAAGCTTCCACTGGCCATTCTCCAAGAGATTGAAGAAAATCTCATCATACAACCTTCCAACCGACACCAGATTAAAACGGATGTCAACGATATGATGGACATCTTTGAGAACAAGAACTGTACCTATCTTCGTCCTCAAATGCACATCTTCAATGAAAATTGCCTTCGACATATCTTCGTTGTCCATCTTCAACACTCCACAGTCGCCTGTCGTGTAAGTGACATATAGTGCCATGTTGTGAGATACGTACGATGAAGCACCTGAGTCCACCAGCCAAGAACTGTCATCGCGGGTGAGATTTATAACAACCTCATCAACTACGACGATCACATCGCCTCCATTTGTCGAGGCCGTCACTGTAGTATTCTCATTTTGCTTTCCATTGTCGCCCTTCTTCTCTCTCTTTCAAGCAAAATAGTTTTGCTTGATGTGTCCCTTCTTGCCATAATGATAACATTGTGAGTCCCCGTACCGACCCTTGGACTTGTCCCTATTTTTGTCTGTCACCGCCTGGACTCCCTGCTTTTGCCCCTTCCGTAACTCCCTGAAACTAGTGCCTCTGAGTGGTAGGATGTGGATGAAGGGCCCTAAGAACATTTCTATATCTCTTTGTTCAGTACCCGCTCTTGGAAAACTCCAGACTGACCACGCCTTCTAGAGTAGAAGCGATTGTAGATACTTGTACGGTGTCCCATAAGTCTGACAATGTACATAGCAACCAAAGTTCCTGAACCTCGTCGTCGAACTTGACTCTGTGAGACTCGTCTCACAGTATCGATATTTATATACTGATACGTACTTTTGTACTGTATTTCATATTTTATTGGATTTTGGAAATTTTTAAAATTTTCCAACTTATAGATTTTCTCCTTGACCGGTATATCGCCAGTGTACCATTGTCTGCCGACGGCATGCCTGTCACTCCATTTTCTGTTATACATATTTTCAGTATATGTATACAGAATTCTGACCCTTATCAGGTGACCCGTATTTTGACTTGTCTTCTTAGCCTATCTTTGGTTTAATTTTGACTTGGTTTAATTTGGTTTGGTTCAACTTGGTTTGGCTTGGTTTGGTTTAATTGGTTTGAGATGAGAGGGTTTTATATAAAAACCAAGTTCTCTCTATCCTCTATTATTTTCATTCTCTTTATCTTCTTCATCTTTATTTTCTCCTCCAACCTAAGGCAAGTACATCTTGCCAAATATTGGACAAATATTATTTTGTTTGTTCTAAACTTTTCCTTACATGATTCTAAGCATCTTTAGAACTTGGCATTTTTTTATTTTGGTGGATAAATTCTTATAGATCTAAGTTTACTTTATTTTTAATTTTCTTGGGTTTTGATCTATCAAACTTACTTATTTTCGAAAATAAATTATTCCATGTGGTAGAGAATTTGATTCTACACAATTTTAACCTTTGAAAAGTTAGATTTTGACTTGTTTTGAGAAAGTTATGGCCAATTAAGATTTGGACATCTTCCATGTTCATCTGTCCTGGTTCTGGCAGGGATGATGAATAGTGCTGCTATATAGTGCCAGATCGCATAGATGCATATTGCTGGCCGCATAGTACCTGGTCGCATAGGTGTATAGTGCCTGGCTGCATAGTACCTGGCCGCATAGGTGCATAGTGCCTGGCCGTATAGTGCCAGTCCGCATAGCTGCATAGTGCTGGCCGCATAGTGCTAGTCCGCATAGATGCACAGTGCCTGGTCGCATAGTGCCTGGCCGCATAGATGCATAGTGCCTGGCCGCATAGATGCATAGTGCCTGGCCGCATAGTGCCAGTCCGTATAGCTGCATAGTGCTGGCCGTATAGTGCCAGTCCGCATAGATGCATAGTTCCTGACCGCAAAGATGTATAGTTTCTGGCCATATAGATGCATAGTGCCGAGCCGCATAGATGCATAGTGCCTAGCCGCATAGTGCCAGTCCGCATAGATGCATAGTGTCTGGCCACATAGTGCCAGTCCGTATAGATGTATAGTGTCACATAGTGCCTATTTTGGCTATTTTTGGCTGTTTTATGACCAATTTGGCTGAATTGTGGCCTTGATTTCTTTCAACTCCCAACATGAAAGTTGTAGATCTTTGTTTTGGCTTCAAGAATCTTCTTGTTTCACTTTAATAGGAGTTCTTATGCGATTGATAACTTCAATCATAGTTTTGATCTTTTGGCATATTTTCTGTACTTGACGTTTTGAGGTTTCTTCGACTGCAATAAATTTTTTAACATGATTTGATGATCTTGTACAGTTAGAAAATGATTGTACACCCTTTGTACACCTAACAATAGCACAGATTCAATTATTATTTTTATGCCAAGTAACTTTATTTATTTCCTCTTCCATGCCATGATACTTCTTTTTGGATAAGTTCTTACTTACATGCTATATTTGTTGCCATTTCTCTTCTTTGCTTAGCATGATTGTGGCCCGTCGGGGTACACACAAGATTTATGTCTTTTTTTGCTTTACATGATAGTGACATATTGTGGTGCACTTATGTTATACGTCTCTTCTCTACCTATACTAGATATATAGTGACCCGTTGTGGTGCACTCTGGTATATGTCCTTCTTTGTTTACATGATGGTGATCCGTTGTGGTGCGCTCTTGAACATGTCTTTCTATGCTAACATGACAGTGGTCCGTCGTGGCGCACTCTTAACAAGCAACCTTAATATGATAACTCTTGATAGTGGTCCGTTGTGGCACACTCTTGATATGACAAGTAAACCTAACATGACATGTATAATCAAGATGCTGTTGTAACAGCTATTCTTCTTGCTAATACAACTCTTTTGGACACCGTGGTTGAATGTATTGTGTATGCGTGCACAAACTACATGTCTCGTCTTGCATCATGTCTAGGACATGGATTCCTGATTACCACGGTCAGGGATTCATACTGAATCTGACTAGGTTAACGACTAGATTGATCAAGTAGTTCATATAGAGAAATTTTCCAGTTACAGGCGATCCCTTTATCTGGGCGCCTCAAGTGGACTTGTAGCCTGCTGACGAGTAGGACACATTTTCAGCACACTGTCATGTGTTGCACCAATCAATCTACCTGATAACTCTCTTAGGGTACATTTGTCTCGTGGGCGATGTACCCACTATTATATGTACATGGGATACATTTTTCTCTTGGGCATGTATCCACTATAAATTCTTGTAACTTGCGTCTGGATAACCTGGATAGCTGCAGGACTTATGATTGTGGGAATTTTTTGTTGCATATTGTTAGTAACTAGGCTTGTGATAACCCTAGTTAGTTAATGTATCAAGCCGTACTTATTGCTTGGCCGTGTTTGATGGATGGAGTCAGTCCAATCCAGTCTAGTTTTGTCTAGGCAGTGTCCGTATGTTTATTTCAGTATATTATTATTTATGCTTTACTTTTATCGATAAATGATTAGAGACAAAGTTCTGTTCAGGAGAATGGTTACAATTCCGGTCCTTGTTTGGTTTACGGGTTGTAACTCGACTTCCAGAATAGCTCCCAAGTCATCTTATCATTGTCGTTCTATAATTATCACATGCTCTTATGCCCTAGTTACATAACATGCTCACAAGTCTCAGTTATCTAACATGCTCACATGTTTCACTTATCGTACATATTCGTATGTACCATTTCTCTTACATGGTTTAGTTATGTCACAAGTTCTCTATTTAATTTACAAGTCCACAGTTTACATTATGTCACATATTAATTACCTTATGCTCTAAGATGCTTTACTTATTGTCTTTCTAGGTTCGGGATAAGTGCATTGGTAGTGCACGAGTCTCGATCTGCTTTTACTTAATTATATCTCTAACTATTGCTATGTTAGCTATTGCTAGTTTTAGTTCATAGTTTGGCTTCCTTTGTGGTACTTGCTATTTGGGGGTTTTACCCCACTAGTTTTGTTTGGCCAGATCTGATAGAGGAGCCCAGAGGATCTTCCATACCATCTACTCGACGGTGACCTTCCGGAGCACCAGAGTACCTGAGTGGGTTTCTTGTTTCATTCTCTCACTTGATATGTATATTATTTTTTTGCGGCGTTTAGCCTCCGAGCACGTGTTTACCTCGTGTTTTGGTTCTTGATATTTAGCCTACGGGCCAAAACATAATGTGCGTATTCTAGACTATAGCTAAAGCTTATCATGTATGACTATTACTCTGGCTATTCTCTCTTTTGTATGACTAGCTTCATGATCATCCATGTATAAATAGTTTGGGACGCTTTACTATTGTATGTCTGATGATCATACTTATTGCTCCTTGTATAATTGCCTGTGATTGAGATACCTAGGATTGTTTAACCTAGGATCGACTGTTGGCTTGTAGAAGTAACCCCCATGTCTTGACAGCTTATACATTATTTCAGAGTACTAGTGTACTTTGGAATTGCGTAGCTGGTCTTGTCCGTCCCCACTTGTCTGTATTCTGGTTCTGGGACGTGACAGACTTCCATCGAAGATAGCTGGTCAACTACGCCCTGGAAGTCACCCAAGTTATTCGTAATGGACACACCATCTTTGTACCGCAGAACCATCATCATTTGGATAAGGAACATCTTATTATTTTCGGTCTTCTTTGTGTACAAAGATTCCAGCTTCTCCTATAGCGTCTTCGCGTGGTTGTACCCATTTTTGTCAACGAACTGCCGCATGTAACCACACACCTATATATGCTCGAAGTTTCAGTCCTCATCGGATTTGTCACTGGACTTCTCGAACGCAAATACTGGAAGATGAAGCTTCTTAACGAACAACAAATCCTTCAACTTGCTCCGCCAATAATGATATCTAGTACCGTTCAGGTTTACCATGAGTACTGGCTTCGCGTCCATCTATACTCCTTGATTTGACTGTCAACTTCTGACCTCTTTGGAACGAAATCTGTGATACTACTCTGATGGGAACGAAGCAAGAAAACCATTCTCCCAAACCAGTGAGCCCTACGATAGTATCGAGCATAAGCACATAAACCAAAAATGCCAAACACAAATAGCAGACACCGAGAATTTTTACGTGGAAAACCCAGATGGAAAAAATCACGGGATGATCGGAGTCCAACCCTGAAGAACCTCCACTAATAAAATAAAGAGAATACACCATCTAGAAGCTCCTCCCGATCCAAATGGATTACCACCCCTCATTGGAACAGAAAATATATTACGACCACGAAGTTAGAAGACAACAAGAAATACTCGGAATTAATCTCTTTCTCCGAAACGACTTCAAATCCTTCTTTCTCCTTTCCAAAGTTGCACAAGAACTCTTACCACCTTTTCTTTCTTTTCCTTTTTTTTAGTTATTTTTTAACTTGCATGCATCAACCTTTTATAAACCCTTACATGAATTTTGGTTACCATATTGGAAGTCTATATATGGAAGCCCAACATATATGAAAAATTCCAATATATATTGTAACGCCCCAGTCCCAAAATACGTAGGACCAAGTACGTAGACATGCCAGCTGTATTCATACGAAGTACATAGGTTTCGTATGAATACATAAGCTATAAAATGTAGTAATCCAAGACAAACTAAATCTCATCCACAATGAAAATAATAATAATATAAAAATCAACTTGAATATTTATGGTACAATCATTGGGCGGAGACAAAGTCCACTACCAACTATCTCAATGAAAGAAATGTACAAGAACCAATCCATAAAATGATAAGACGAACCAAGCACAATTGTCTTCGAAGGAATGAAGAAGACTACGGCCTTGGCTAGGATACATGCGGAAGACATGAACACACACCTGGGGAAAAAACTAGGTCCTCAGACGGACGTAGCAAGATACAGGAAGAACAAGCTAATATGAACTGTCAGAATAATAAAATAATATATAAACTAGACATAAATATGCAAAGGAGATTCTAACCGCCTAATGTGCAATTTAGAGGAAAACTTTCATGCGCATGGGTGGGATTTTAGGCTTATGTGTACGTAACTGGCTTCCAGTCATCTGTATCCGTCCGTAACGTCTAAAACGACAGAGGGCATCTACAAATAAATTTCCACAGTTCCATTCGGAGACTGTGGTTTACCTGTTTGGATTCCCATACACACTAGCGACTGTCCTCTTCCAATATTTCCCACACTGTTCAAGTCATGTCCATGGCTCGGCCAGTTTTGTAACTGCTGTGAGTGTCACAGCCAAAGAAAGATATAAGGATACCCCCCAACAAAAAGGTAGTCCGCTAACACTAAGTCAACATGCATAAAATAAAGTAACGACTAATAAAGTCGCTTGCACCCAAGTATGGCTTGGACGCGCAGTTTATAACAAAGGAAACTAACAATATGAAACAAAATAAATAATGCAGAAAATAAATAATTTGACAGTAAATTAGCAAGGTATACTTGCCTGTTGCGACGCCTGGTGAGCTGCCTGGTGTGTTACAATAAAGGTGGCACAAGATCGACTTTGGTGTTACAATTATGCAAGGGAGCCTCTGATGGTGGCACGGACGGTTCCATTGGGTCCAGAACGGTCAATTTAGTTAGGTTTGACATAATGAAGTCTAAATTCGGAGAGAGTAGAAATATGATGGTCGAGAATCGGATATAATGGAATTCGTGGAATAATACATATACTATATTTTTTTAAAAATAATTATAATACTAAATTTGAGAGAAAATATTATACCTAAAATTTTATGTAACTACTTTATATATAACAATTTTGAAAACTACATTTTATTAGTCCAAGATTTTTTTTAGGCTCAAAACTTATATTTTGATTAGGAACTATATAATAATATATTTTTAAGGCCAACTTAGGTTTGAAAGAAAATGGCTAGATACTTTATTAAAATCGTAGAAAAATACAAGAATCTAATTTAGGAATATAACCGTAGGAGCGTAAAAAGTGCTTCAAAGAAAGAGTCATCCCATTCATAAGTGATTGATTTTTACGCCAAACAGAGTGGGTAATCTCTTTACGCCCAAGACTAGGCTAATCAATTTATGCCTAAGCAGGCTGATCATTTTACGCTCGGGTCTACACCTATGATTTTACGCCAAGGACAGAGCAGCCTCTTTTATGCTGGACAAAGCTGTCAAATCTCGCATTTAATGCAAACTCTGACATGAAAATATTAATGATGGCATTTACCACAGAATCCAATGGAATTTGTCTTATACAAAGACCATTGTTGTCGTTTATGAGGATCGAGCTACTTTACGCTCACTATATGGTTTCTTTTACGCACGGAGTTTTACACGAGTTCTTACGCTCATAAAACAATGTGTGCGTAAAGTCTATTTGAGCCATTTTTACGCTCAAGGTTATTCAATAACCACTTTACGCGGGAAATCTATGACAGAGCTATTTTACGCTCATCTTACTGCTTTACGCCCAGAGGATGTTGGGGCTATTTTTACGCCATATTCTTTCTGGCCAGTTTGGAACGTGGTTTGCCTACATGGCCTTCATGCCACATATTTCGAAGAACGTGTGTACATGTATCCTATTCTCACTGAAATGATGGGACGCGTGTCAACGTATGCAAAGGATGACTCTGATCATGGGTGGCAGTTGTTAGCGTAAAGACAGATTTTGATGCTTTTTTATGCACAGAAGCCCCAGTCTATAAATAGACTCATTTTTCTCATAAGGACAGACAGACAGAGACATGAGAGAATACAGAGATCAGAACTTCGAGATTTTGATTCTCCGGAGCATTCTTCTTCAACTTTTCTTTCAGAACAGAGTGAAGCAAAGCAGAAAAGCCTTCGGCCTCGCCATCAGTGCCCAAGTGCGTCAATACCTTTCTGGTGACTTAGTTCTTCCAAGTTGTTCTACTTCAAGCAGTGGTCTTCATCATCATCATATGGTCCAAGGAACAAAGTGATCATTTACAGATCAGACTTTCATAGCAATACTTTCCCAGAATCAAATTTGTACTTCTTGTACTTTTCTTGTTTTATTTTCAAAATCCAACTTTTGTTTGGCAATTTTGTTAAGTGAAACAAAATGGCGACTCTGCTGGGGACGACCTTCTCCTCTGACGAGGAGGCAATTGCTCAATATGATGATGTTTCGGTCGGTTCGACCAAGAAGACTCTGGTTGTGCACTTCGACCAGACTACTTATGAAGAAATGCTCTGAACTGGGGGTGGTTCTCGCCACTCTAATGTTCAAAAGTCTCGCAAAGCACGAAAAGTTTGGATTCCCAAATCCAAAGTAGTTTCTGATCTCTCTGTTGCTTCTGATGACAAGGGAATTCTTCCCACTCCTGTTGTAGGGGCTCCCGTTCGTAACGAGACGGTCCTTACTTCAGAGTTGCACTCAAAGTGTGATGATTTATCTCCCGTTTGTAACGGTAAAGATAATCAGGTTTCACGCCCACTGCGTAAGAATCAAGTTTTACGCTCAGTGGGTAAGAACCAAATTTTACTCTCAGTACATAAGAATGAATCTCCCATTTGTAATGGAACAGATTCTAAAGTTTATGCTTCTGAGTGTAAGAATCAGTCTCCCGTCGGTGACGTGGTAGGCCCAAATAAATTACGCTCCTCGCGTAAAGCAAAATCTCCCGTCTGTGATGTGGTAGATAATCAATTTTCACACTCCACGCGTAAAGGTAAGTCTCCTGTCTTTGACAGTGTAGATAAAATTCATAACGATGTTTGCATATCTAATATGAATGTACCTAAACGTGTGCAGTGTAAAAATATCGTTGGTAAAGCTTCTGTCCTACACCAGCAACCTTCTTATACTGCTGTACGCAAAGTACCAAACTTATAAATTATACGCCATCACTACAACAAATATGGCCTACAATAGCATGCGAAGAACGCTATAGAAAGCCTTCTATAGCATATTCTGTCTGCTATGATCGTCTATGCTATAGTATGTCCAGACATGTGAACGCTATAACATTATAGCGTTCCTGAATGCTGTAGAAGGTTTATAGCGTTCGTGTATGCTGTTGATATTTTATAGCATTTATGAATGCTGTAAATATTTTATAGCATTCTAGAACGCTGTAGATTGTTTATAGCGTTCGTGAGTGCTGTAGATTATTATAGCGTTTTTGAATGCTGTGGATGATTTATAGCGTTTGATGAATGGTTTGATTTATTATAGCGTTCATCATATGCTATCGTGGTAGCAGCAATTTAGACATTTTGAGTGCTATAAACCTGCTACAGAATTTCATATCCACCTGCTACAGAATTTCATATCCACCTGTTTTTTATTTCGATCAATTTCAATCGCAGACAATTTCAATCGCAGACATTTCAATCGCACACATTTCAATCGCAGACAATTTCAATCGCAACTTGCATTTCGATCAATCAAGATATAGTAAAGATTTGCCAAAATATGAAATGTTTCATTAGAACATTCAAGATGTACCAAAAGTAGTCATTAAAACATTCAAGTTGTAGAAAAAGTAGTTGTACGCCAAAATAAACCATTCCATTTACAAAGTATATGTAGTCCAAATTAAACCATTCCATTTACAAATATTTGTAGGCCAAAAAACAGCTCGCCTCCTTCCCTCTATCAGCTATCCACAACCATCAAAAACATATACACCAACCTACACAAAATTGAGAAGAAAACACATTATGATATAAAAAATAAAATAGAAATATTTCTGATACTCAAGTATGTTCAGTGGCTGGCTAAGGAGGCATGCAGTGTGTAAATGTGAAGTATCAGAAATATTTCTGCAATCTACAATGCTGCAATCTACAATCACAGGAAAACAAAATACTAGTTAGATTCCTTTCACCAGAAAGTGGTGGCTGAACTGAAGCTACTTGTATTAAAATATTAATGGATCATGGAATGTAGTAGTACATGACAGATCCTAGATCAAGTGAAGACCCCCATCAGCCAGAGAAATCAGCTAAAAGCCTATAGAAATGCGAGTCTATTCTAGTCCGCTACTGCTAAACTCTATTTGGTTAAGATACAAGCTTTGACAATCTCAATTCTACACAGTTGTAGTAGACGACATATAGTGTAACGGGGGATTGGTCGACTTTTTATTTTTCATGCCAAATCTACACTTCCAACATTCTTTTCCTCAGCTCACTCAACAACTAGGTAGCAGGTCGACCTACAAAAACTCAATTCCAGAACATGCACGGCTAGTCAGAAGCACGAGCAAATTGGGATTTTCGGTCTCAGCTTGATTTTTGCACAAGAATTTCTCATTTTGAAAATTAAACAGAAATCAACCACACTTCCAGCGACCGACCAAATTCATTTCTGGCACCAACATTTTTTAATAAGCAATTAGATAAATTTTCTCCAGCTTTCTCAAATTCATACAATAACAACTATCTGATACTATTTAACAACAGATAATTCTAATATAGTATGCCAAAGAAGGCATAACATAAAGTAGAAAGTAGACGCTGCTATTTATTCTACTCTTTTCCAATCTTACCACCACAGTATTAATATATTTTTCTTTCTACTTCCTATAAGTAGTTACAGCAGATGAAATAAATCCACAAATGACATGCTTCAAGATCAAATCCACTCGCAAAATGTGTTTGGTAACCACACCTTAGTCAAAAAGATTTTAGAAACTAATTCAATTTTTGGGTAGAAAGCAGGTGTAAGACTGCTTTCAAAGCTGTTTCTTTTGAAAAAGCAAGCAGCAATCAAAAACCATTTTGAAAAAGCAAGCAGCAATCAAAAAACTAGACCTAAATTTAGCTTTCTATATAATACATTTATTCTCAATTCCACGACATTATCCAATTTGCCAAACAGCACACAAGATAGCAAGACATTACTAAATCATGATATTGAACAATCTACAATCCTTACAATCTACAATCTAAGGAGGCATCCTTACAATCTACAATCCTTTAAAAGGGTGTATGAAGTAGAAGTGGTCTAACAGTGAGAATACTACTTTTTCAGTTGCAGACAACTGAAAGACATCAGTGTAATACATGAAGTAAAGTGCAAGGAGGCTATGTGCTGTGGCAGTGTATGCAATATGCAGGGCACCCAAATTGAATGCAATGATTAAATGTTGTAAAGGCAGTGAGAGGAAGAGTATGTGAATGTGCATGGTTAATGAAATCAACTAAAGCAACAGGCTCATAAAAAGTAACAGGCTCATAAAAAGTACCTAGTCATCCAACGTCGTAATGTGTTCGGTCGGCCATGCAGTAGTACTTCCAATGATGTCTTCTATTGTGTCATTACCGAAACATGGTCGAAATAGTAGTGCTTTGGGTTGTAAAGCAATATCTACCCAAATCCGAGAGACATCTTTTCCAAGAGGTGTACCATGAACCACCGCTTTCGGATCATCTGTCACCCATCGTCCAATTGCAACGATTTTATTCGGTTCCATCCAATTTAGCAACTTACATTTTTGGTCTTTCAACCAACGACGACTACTTCCACTATGTGACTGCAACAAAGAATGAAAGAATGTTATATTTGATACTAGTACCATATGAGAAAAAATAGTTTTACTTGTTACTAGTATATCTTACCTGTGGAGTAGTAGATGGAGTTTTAGAAACGATATTTGGTTCATTTGATTTTACAATCTCCACATCATCGTCAGTGTCCTCCTTGTCATTGTTCTCATTACCATCTTTATCGTTATTCACCTCATCCTTTTCCTATAGGGAATAACCATTTTTGTTAGAAAAAATCGAAGTTTTCCTCATGTCAAATTGAAGAATTCTACTGAGAAGTAGACTTCTTACTTGACTTTTCATTAAACTATCAATCAATTGGTTTTGTTGTTGAAGTAACTTCGATATTGAGTTAATTTGCCCTTGCATTGAATCAACTTTGCTTTGGGAATTCTTGTCCTCATTGACACTCACCTCAACATCATTAGCTTGTTCCTGTTGATCACATTTCTAATGAAGGCAACGGTTTCAGTGGTAATATGTGCCAAAAAATATCAAAGGAAAAATAAGAATTACTTACCTGATTTTTTATTAAAGTATTTATCAACTTTGCCTGGTCTTCAACTAACGTTGACATTGAGACCATTTTTTCCTGCATTGACTCGATCTCTTTTTGAAGCCTAACTACTGTAGCTGAATTTTTCGCTTTAGCCACTATTTTAGATTGACTTGCTCCAGCTCTGCCTCCTCTAAGACTACCACGCTTTTCGGGTTGTGTAATTACTTGTGATAGTGCATCACCATCACAACCTGTTTTTGTCGATCCCTCAGATGACGGTGCAAGTAGGATATTTTTGGCCTTTTGCTGAAATAACAATAAATGATACTCGAATTAGTCTCCTTTTGACACAGCGTGATTGTCAGAGCAAGAACACAGTAAATTAGCCAATATAAACATGATTGGGATTATACATACGATGAGTTCATTGTCCTTTGGGTGTTTAGGTACACCTTTTTGATTAGTATACCCTCGAACCCAAGCACGAAGCCTTGCTTTGTCTTTAGGACATGGACCCTCTACTTTCTGCGTTGTATAAGATAAAATCTACTTGCAATTGACAAGTGGAGAAATAAAAATTTGAAACAAATAATTGTGTTACACGTACCAATATTTCATCCGCAATACGAGCAAATCCTTTTCGACTTCCAAGGTAAGGCATAGTTTGTTTCTCTCTCATTTGCTTGAACTTTGTAGATTTCTCCTACGTACACTCACATGCATATTATTAGATAAAAACAAAAACTTTATATAAAACATTCGAATGAAGAAAATAGAGCAGAAAGTGCACTATCAGTGTGCACTGCAAGAGTCCCCTGCACATTGCAATGTGCAGTAAATGCAGAAATTGCAGTACAGTAACTGCAGAATGAAGAAAATAGAGCAATGTGCAGGAAATGTAGAGCAATGTATATCAGGAAATGTAGAGCAATGTGCAGTAAATGTAGAGCAATGTGCAGAAAATGTAGAGCAATGTACAGGAAATGTAGAGCAATGTGCAGAAAATAGAGCAATGTGCAGTAAATGTAGAGCAATGTGCAGGAAATGTAGAGCAATGTGCAGAAAATAGAGCAATGTGCAGTAACTGTAGAGCAATGTGCAGAAAATAGAGCAATGTGCAGGAAATGTAGAGCAATGTACAGAAAATAGAGCAATGTGCAGAAAATAGAGCAATGTGCAGAGCAATGTGTAGTAAATATAGAGCAATGTGCAATAAATATAGAGCAATGTGCAGGAAATGTAGAGCAATGTGCAGAAAATAGAGCAATGTGCAGTAACTGCAGAATGAAGAAAATAGAGCAATGTATATCAGGGCTCTTAATCTCAAATTTGCAATGTGCAGTAAATGTATATCAGGAAATGTATATCAGGAAATGCATATCAGGAAATGCAATCTGCAGGAAATGTATATCTCAAATTTGCAATATATATCAGGAAATGTATATCAAAACTTTCCAGATTTATTCCCTAGATAATCAAAACTTTCCAGATTTAAAAGAATATTCATTTTGGCTGAACAAGAAGAATAAAGAGTATTTGATCATTAAACCCATAATGCATGGACAGGGCATTTATATGCTGACTGAACCAATAGGTAGATGTGAACTAAAACTAATGAATGAACTACATAATGTGAACTAAAACTAATGAATGAACTACATAAAAATAGGGGCGTGTGCACTATCAGTGTGACTTAACCGAAGCCTTACCTTATATTGTTTTGAGCATCTTTTTTTGACAAATACTTCCCAATCCGCTGGGTCGACGTCATTCGACTTTTTCTTCAGAAATTTTCCCATTTTTGCTTTGTTTGTTCTACCTAGTCTTCCCATTTGTTGGAGGACGTACGCTTTTGCCTCGTCCTCTCGCTCCTTGAATGTAAACCTTTGCTACAAGTACAATAGATCATAAATAATTATTAGCAATAAAGTAGAAGCAAACTGCATTTTAAATTGTAAAATTTAAAAGATTACCGTAACTGCTTGCTAATAAAATTCTTTGCTCTCATTAGGTACATGTCTCCAATCATCATATAGTATCGACACCATTTCACGTGTTAAACATCCTACAAAGGTTGATAGATATTTTGAGTTCTTCCCAATGGGTTGACCAAGTTCATTCAATTCCACCTCTAGCCTATTCCCACTTTCCACTGGCAAAGCACCACACCTAGTAGGCCCACGGGTTCTTGTTGTTCTGTGTGTCACATCGGATTCATTGGATGGATTAGTGTCCAATCCATCATTTGAATCTTCTTGCTCGCAAGATTTTTCCTTGCCTCGTTTTCGCTTCTTTTCTTTTTTCTTGTCTAATCCATCATTTGATTCTTCTTGCTCACAAGATTTTTCCTTGCCTCGCTTTTTCTTCTTTTCTTTTTTCCTTGATTGATTTGCACTCTACAAATATGCAAGAAAAACATATATTAGAAATACAAATACATTTGAATCTTCTTGCTCAACTATATGAAGTCCACATTTGAATCTTCCTTTTGATTTGCACTCTACAAAAAATGACTAAGTTACCACATTTGAATCTTCTATAGGCTCATTTATACGAAATCCAGCGTTTGGATCATTCATAATAGCAGCCTCAGCGCCTTGTTTCTGCTTCTTTGCTCTTTTCTTTGCACGTTTTGAACTCTATGAATACGCAACAAATTAGAACATTTAAATTAAATGAGATTTATCTAAATTAGTTTCAAATACATGTAAGGGTACTTACCTCAGCATGAGCCATGTTGTGAACCACCTAAGAATACAAAAATACACCCCTGTAAATGATCAGGAGTATACAACTAGCAACAGACTCCTACAATTTCTGAAAAAAGTTTCTGAGAACCTATATGAGCATTCCAAAACTTAAAAAAACTGAAATATATGAGCATCAGAGTTTATAAACTTCTTTGTTTGCAAATACATGTAAAAAACTGCCAACTATATGATGGGTACAATCCCCTTTATACATGTAAAGAACTTCTTTGTTTGCAAATACATGTAAAAAACTGCCAACTGTATTCCAAATAACAAAGATAGATGGGAAAGAAAAGCATCCAAGCTGTATGGCTAAACCTGTAAAAAAAATTGGAATGCTTCCTGTGGAGTAATAGATGGAGTTTTAGATGGGAAAGAAAAGCATCCAAGCTGTAACAAATATAGATGGGAAAGAAAAGCATTCCAAAATTTAAATGTATGAGAACTGCCAACTGTATGATGGGAAAGCATCCAAGCATTCCAAATACAATCCCCTTTATCTTACTAACATGTAAAAAACTAACAAAGATAGATGGGAAAGCATCCAAGCATTCTAAATAGACTCTGAAGGACTGCCAACTGTATGAGAACTGAACATATATATGAGAACTGAACATTAATTAGACTAAAGATAGAGGGGAAAGCATCCAATCATAAGAACTGAACATTAATTAGAATAAAGATAGAGGGGAAAGCATTCCAAATATATATGAGAACTGAACATTAATTAGACTAAAGATAGAGGGGAAAGCATCCAATCATAAGATAATTGATATAAATGTATTGGTTTAATTAGACTAAAGATAGAGGGGAAAAAAGACTAATTATACATAAACGCCCTCACAATCATTTCTAAGGTAACTATCACTACCATCCTCAACATTCTCATCTAGTTTTGATACATCCACCGGTGCTAATGATGGTGTATAGACATTTTGATCAACTTCCATATCCATCTCTTGAAAACCACTTTGTGGTGCCTTTAACACAACATACCAATTTGATGAAGCAGTGTCCTTAGAATAAAATACTTGGGTTGCCTGTGATGCTAGAACAAATGAGTCTCTTTCAAAGTGGTGTTTTCCTTGGGGAAGGTTAACCAAGGTAAACCCATCTTCTATTTTGACACCATTTGTTGTGCTAGCCCAATCACAATCAAAAATAGGAATATGGAAGGTATGATAATCCAAGCAAATTATATTCTTGAGCACTCCATAATAGGCAACTGTATCGGTGATTTGGTTCCTATCCTTTGAGCTGGATCTACAAATAGTTGTTGCCTCAAGTAACACACCACTGTTCTGTCTAGAGTTCTCAGCGTCCTTCGTATGGTAGCGGTTACCATTGATAACAAATCCTGAATAAGACACAACATGTTTTGAAGGGCCATGTGCAAGCCCTCTTAACATGTTGGATATGTTTCCACTGGACTGTCCCTCAATCTGTTCAAAATCAAAATAAAATATAAGGTAACAACATTTGAAAATATACTTCTAAGGGTACTAAAACAGAATTTGTGACCTTTTGTTTTAACCAGCCTGACAATTCCTTGGAATGGCGATCTTGAAGTAAATTTTTATTTTGAACAAGACGTCTATCTGAAAGTTTCAACTCCTTCAAGTGCATCCTAATAGGAAAAACTGCTATTAACTTGATATTAATTACAAATATAGAGAAGTTACTTTGGAGTTGTATGTTTACTAATAACTTACTCTAGATAAGGTTCAACTTCAGCCATATTGAACAATACATAACGGTGAGCACTTTCTAGTTTATGTTTATCCAATGTCATTATTGTCCCCTTCGAAATTGGTCGGCCATCAAAAATCGCATCATTCTGAATATCTTCATTTCTACTTGGACGATTATCCATCTCAGCTACTTGTTTCATGTACCCACTAACAAATCTCATGCTTTCATCAGCAAGATAACATTTTACTATGCAACCTTCGGGACGTGCACGATTTCTAACGTATCCTTTCAGCACCTTTATATACCTAGGAGACGAAAAAAACAATTCTTATTTAAAGTAAGCAAATTAATGAATAAAAATCAATAGAAAGAAAAGCAAACAATCACCTTTCAAACGGATACATCCAACAATAATGGACTGGGCCACCTAATTTTGCTTCACGTCCCAAGTGAATTGGTAAATGAATCATGATATCGAAAAATGAAGGAGGAAAGTACCTTTCAAACAAGCATAATATCTCAACAACTTCTTCCTCTAATTTCTCTATTTGTTCTCTATCAATGACTCTTTGGCACAAGACGTTGAAAAATGCACATATTAGAAATATTGCATTCCTTGGTCCTTTTGGAAGAAGACCTCTCAATGCCACAGGCAACAACTGTTGCATTAACACGTGACAATCATGAGACTTGAGTCCTATTATTTTGCATTCTTCCACTGATATACAGTTCCCGATATTTGAACAGTAACCATCGGGCAACTTCAAGTTATATAATCTCTTGCAAAAAGTTTCTTTTTCTTTCTTTGAAAGTGTGTGTGGTCCTGGTGGAAGAAAAATTCTCTTATTTTGTCGTTCTGGATGCAAAACATGTCTGATTCCCATATCTTCCAAATCCATTCGCGCTTCTATGCCATCCTTTGATTTTCCCTTCAAATTTAGCAACGTACCAACAATGCTATCACACCAGTTTTTTTCTATGTGCATTAGATCCAAATTATGACGCAAAATATGATGCTACAAAACAAAGAAACATATTTACAAAAATTGTTAAAACAATGGAAAGCTCAATTGAAAGTATTTACAAAACACATAGAAAAATAATATGATATTACCTCCCAATACGGTAGTGAAAAAAATATTGACTTCTTCTTCCACATCTCTGGAGTTTCCTTCTTTCTTTTGCCATTGTTTTTTCCCTTCCCAAAATCATTTCTCATATTTTTCAGCCCTTCTAAATTTTTTGATCCAGTCATTAGTCTAGGTGGCTCCCTGTGCTCTTGGTTACCATCAAACCAACTTTTTTTCGACCGAAATTGATGCTTGGATGGAAGAAAACGTCTGTGTCCCACGTAAATGGTTTTCCTACTACATTTTAACCATTTTGAACATGTATTCACTCCACATATAGGACATCCTAATTTTCCTTTGGTAGTACATCCAGCTAGGTTACCATAAGCCGGAAAATCATTTATCGTCCACATCAAAATTGCTTTCAAGTTGAAAAAAGATTTGGTGAATGCATCATAAGCATGCACTCCATTATTCCATAGCTCTAGCAAATCATCTATGAGTGGCTGTAAATAAATATCTATATCATTTCCAGGTTGCTTCGGTCCAGGAATTAGTAGTGTCAACATTATATTTTCTTTTCGCATGCATAGCCACGGTGGAAGATTATATGTCGTGAGCATCACTGGCCAACAAGAATATGAAGAACTAAGATTGCCGAAAGGATTAAACCCATCCGCAGCAAGACCAAGTCTAAGATTGCGTGGCTCTTCTGCAAAAGAGGGCCACTTCATATCAATGGTCTTCCATGCCAAGGAATCCACAGGATGACTCATGATGTCATCTTCACTTTTGTGATTGTGATGCCACCTTAAGTTTTCAGCCGATTCAGCTGACTGAAACATCCTTCTGAACCTTGAAATTATCGGAAAGTACCTTAGTACTTTTGCCGGAACTCCTTTCTGAATTTTACCTGTCTTATCTTTCTTCCACCGTTCCAATCCACATTTGTTACACTTTTCGTCATTTTTCAATTCTTTTCTATATAGACAGCAATCATTGGGACACGCATCTATCTTCTCACAATCAAGCTCAAACGTCTTAAGCAATGAAGAAACGGCACGTGAAGATTCTGGAATTGTATTTTCAGCAGGTAACATGTCATGCAATATTTCCAAAAGATGACTAAAGCATTTATCAGAAATTCCATACATAGACTTGTGCTTGTATAAAACAACGGTTGCTGATAACATAGTATATTTTGTACAAGTTGGGTATAATGGATTATTTGTATCCTTCAATAAGGTTGTCAATCCATCCTCTCTTTCCTCTTCAATAGGTTCAGTATTGGGTTCATCTTTAAATATTTCTGTTATTTCAGTCTGTTCCACATTTGGAATTTCATTGTTCAACCCTTCCCCATGCCAAATCCAAGTGGTGTAAGACATATCCATCCCACGTCTTAGCAAATGAAGCAAAATCATATCTTCATTTCCACGACACAAATTCTTACAATCAATGCAAGGACATAACATGAAATCTACATTCTTTGCATTTGACTTGGCAAATTCCACAAACTGACGGACAGATTGCTTATACAAAGTTGTATTCATAAAAACAAATACAAAGAAATAATCAAATAAATAGGTGATACAAATGGATTTAATTTAGGTGAACACATTAGTATAGCGATGGATTTCAATACTTGTTAAGATGAACCCAATCTTTATTCATCATGATGACACCCACCACGTGCTTATATCCAACTTGACAACACCAGAAAAATAACTCAGACTTTGCAAAACAGCATATATTCAGACTTAAAATAAATGTTAGGGTTTGTTCTGCCATACCTTGGTTGGAAAGACAGGACTGGTAGATGCACAATAAACCTAAAAAAGAAAAGAAAAACAAGTACTGGAGGTTAAATACTGAAAAATTAAAAATATAACTTCTCCAAACTTTTTGAAAAATTAGGGCAGATGCCTCTGTCCGCAAGAATGTCACAATCGTGCCATTACGCCCTCTCGAAAGCGAAGAAGATCGAAGAATTTTTGGGTTTGATCAGCAAACCCAAAAGGAGAATTTCAGGGTTTGATCAGCAAACCGAAAAACAATTAAGGAGAGAGAGATGGATTAGGGTTTGATCAGCAAACCCTATTAACCCTACAGCAAACCCTAATGTCCCTCGCGCAGAAGGAAACTTTGCTGATCAAACTTTTCGTGGGTTTTTGTGGGAGGAAAACTTTGCTGATCAAACCCAAAAATTCTTCCTCGCGCGCAGAAGGAAACTCGGCAAAAAAAGATTAAGGAAAATTTTTCGTGGGGGAGAGAGATACCTAGAGCTTCCTTCGCGAGAGAGGGATTAGGGTTTGATCAGCAAACCCTAATGTCCCTAGAGCTTCCTTCGCGCGCAGAAGGAAAATTTTCCGTGGGGCTTAAAAAGATGTCTGGGATGCATGGGTAGTTTTTGTGGGAAAACTTTTCGTGTGAAATAGTGGTGGAAGCTAACACTAGGATTAATAACCAATCTACCATAAACTAAATCAAGTGGGCTGTAGGGTAATCGGTTGGGTCACTGAGTGCTTATATGGAAGGTTAAAGGTTCGAATCCTTTGGCTGTGTGTTGCTAGGTTATATAATTTGGTTTTTTTTCTTTTCTGAAAAACAAAGGCTGTGTTGTTAGATTACATAATATTTTTAAAAAATAGGAAAGAATGCTATTAATGCTATTTAAACTAACCAAAGTATAAAAAAGGAACCTACAACCCTTGGTTCTGTTGTTAGATTTTTTTTAAAATAGAGAAGAATGCTATAACTGCTATATAAACAAACCAAAGAAAATTTTCTATGCTGCTTCTACAACCATTCGAACATGAGAACTGCATTGAAATACAAATATGAATGTTACATATGCTACAGCATTCAGGAAACGCTATAGATTCAAAATTTTTATAGCAATGCTGAAAGAACGCTATTGTTGATAACATTCTATAGCGGGGACACCTGAACGCTATAGAAAAGCTGCTATCGTAGGCCATATTTGTTGTAGTACATGAAAATGGAGTCCTTCATGCTAAATCTCAAGATTTACGCACACAACTCCAAACGCGTAAAAATATACAGTTTGGTTCTGCGAATGCAGCCAGTAATCTTCTTTATACACAAGTGACTAAACGTTTTTCTACCCCAAATGTAATAAAGAAGAATACTCCATCTGTTCCTTCTGATTTACGTGAATTGCTAATGCAAAAACGTAAGAACAGACAATCTTCGGTGACATTCCCCCAAGAAAAACATCATTGTGAATATCACCAGGTTGTGATCAACTGTTGTTGTTCGGCTTCAAAACGGTCAGTTTTTGATTGTTTGAGTTTTAACTCGCCTCAACATCAAGCTGAAAATCAAGAACATGAGCTGTCATATGTGTCAGTCAACATGGCATCTCATACTAACAGAGGACGACATCCAAGACGAAATATGTCCCAAACCCCAGGTCAACAACAATTCAACAAGCTTCTTGATTCCTTTGAAGGAGTATATCAGAATACTCGATCAAGAAGACAAAAACAATTGCAGACTTCTGATTCAGAAGCTGGGGATACTCAATCTTTTGAGTCTGATACCGATAGTGTGGATTCATACTTCTATACTAATCCCTCTATATCTTCAAGAGAGGTTGAATCCTACGCTGTTGGAGATGAACCAGAGACGTCATCTGCTAATACGGAACAACGTCTCACTGTCGTGGAGCAATCATTGAAAGACATGCTCAACATGGTGCAAAGCATGCATCAGATAATTTTGAATCAGCAAACTGCTCAACCTACAGTAATAACTCCGGTACCAGTAGCAGCACAAACTCAAGATAGTCAAGGGGCTGATATACCTTCGAATATTCAAGAGCCTGCTGTTAATCAAAATTCTGCATCTCCAGATCCCATCATTCCAGAAGATGTACCACCTCCAGTGGGGGTTACGGTACATCCAACGACTATTCCATCAAATGTGCTTCCTCAAACCAGTGAAGCCATTCAAGCAGTGCGTGAACTCAAAGCACAGTTTGAAGTTTTGAGGCACAAAGATCAGCTCCAGAGGTTAGGGATTAAGCAACCTTATCCTCCTCATTGGAATGATGTACCCTTCCCACCGAAGTTCAAGCCACAATCCATGGTTTTATTCGATGGAAAAGCATCTCCCAGTCAATATATCAATTACTTTGATATTATGACTGTACACTTGCAGAAAAATGATGCTTTTCTCACTCGAGTGTTCGTCGGGTGCCTGACGGGTTCAGCTTACGACTGGTATCGTAGCTTACCCGATAACTCTATTTCGTCTTTTGACGAATTCAAGGCAATGTTTCTCTCCCGCTTCTATGAAGGAGGTATGGACATGAACATGTCCTCCTTGATAGAAATCAAACAAAAAGAGAAAGAAGATACTCGGACATTCATTGAACGTTTCCGACAGGCTACTCTAAAGATGCCTCCTGGTATGCCAGATTCAGCGTTGATTGATACATGCAAGATGAATCTGCGACCATCCATTGCTGTCTTCACAGGTTCCCAATTTACAGATTGGGCTTCATTTATCATGGCAGCAGTTTCTGCTGAGACCAATGGTAGGTTGGCTCGGGAACACGGGATGATTTTCGCTTCAGAAGATAAAGAAAAAAAAAGTAATCCTGGTAATAATCCTGGCAATCGTAATGTGAAAGGAAAAGATACTCTTATGGTCAATCTCTCCATGAACAAAACAACGCCAAATAATCAGGAATCTTTCAGGCCAAAGGAAGAATACTCTTTTGACGAAAGTGATATCCCAGGGATATTTCAGTGTCTGGTGAAAGTGGCAAACTTCAGATTCCAGAGCCAAAAAGGCCTAATGAGGTAAATCTGACTGACAATCCCAAATATTATATCTATCATAGATACATTAATCATCCTACCAGTGCTTGCTATGTCTTAAAAAAGAAGATCCAAGACCTGATAAATGGTGGCGCTATCGCTTTAACCAATGATGACCATACGGTTACAACCAACATGGTCTCTCTTCAGTTTGGAGATTTTCCTCTACAGCAAGTCCCAGATGGAATTATTCCAATTCCGAAGGCGACTATGAAGATCGTGAATATCCCGCCCGCCAGGGAAGAAAATACAGGATTGCTGCCGCTCACATTGAAGAATGGTGAAATTATGTGGGTACATCCTGACTTAATACCTGAGTTGGAAAATGAAGGTAAAACTTTAAAATCCAAAAAAGGTAAGAAATTCAAAACCTGCAACATAATTTCTCATGTTATTATAAATCCTGATGACTTGGATCATCTATGGGATGGCCTTCCTCTAGAAGATAGACTGAAAGGACTAAACATCTGTCCGCCAAGTCTAGCTCCTCCTACCAAGCTCAAACTTACACATCAGCAGTGGCTAGCCATGAATAGTGTTCCTTTATACCGGGCACAACAAGTCTTTGCTGCTTATGAAAAAGCTCCAACAGGGATTTCACCTCGTATCCCGAATCCTTCTCCTCCCTTAACTACAGAGACATCTATGCTTCATTCTTCTGTAGTTGCAGAGGTTTCTTCCTCTTCCTGTGCTGAAACACCTGTCCAAAGTTCAATGCCTATCCACTTGTATAGTCAGCAATCTGTCCTTCTCATGAGGAAGATGGGTTACGACTTTCAAAAGGCAGAAGGTTTGAATCATGATAAAGGAATACGTCTTCCTTTACAAATTCAAAATCAGAATTCCACTGCTGGATTGGGTTCTGAAGTTCCTCGTAACAACCCTCACAAGAAAAAGGCTAAGGAAAGAAAGACTAAATCCTGTAATATGGTACTTCCTTCTCCCGAGTCTGAAGAAGAAACTTTTGCTGGTACAAGATCTGGGAAAGAGTACCACAAAGACTATGAGGGATCCTCGCAAGAAGCAGAAGATGTAGTGGAGACTCTACCAGTTCAACCTTCTCCTGTTCCTGTTAAACCGTCTGTGGTTGAAAAGGGGAAACAGAAGGCAGTACGCTTTGATATCCCATTGAAGTCTGCTTCCAATCAGGGGGTGGTGATGAAGCCTTACAAGTTTGACATTCTAGCTCAGTTAGCCAATACTCCGGCTAGACTTTCTATATTTAAACTGTTTCGCCTTTCCAGAGAAAGCAGAGAGACTTTGAGCGAAGCTTTACTTCAAGCAGATTCATGCTTGGCACAACTCAAGACTCCTGATAATATACCAGTGTCATGTCCGCAATGCCATAGTGTGATGGAAGCAATTCCCAACATCACCTTTACACAAAAGGATATGCTATTGAAACACAACAAGCATGATAGGCCTTTGTGTTACACTGGATATATCGGATCCACTGAAATTGACAGGATTTACATTGATCCTGGGTCTTCAAATAGTATAATTCTTCAGAGTATGCTAAGACCCCTGAGGATTCCTACTAGTGAGCTGACTTACACTAGTACTACGATAGTCGGTTTTAACTCTGGCAAGAGCAAACCACTGGGGAAGATTCGTCTGCAGATTCAGATTGGTGATCTTCGAACTATGGTAACTTTCTATGTTATCAACTCGGACGTATCCTATAATATTCTTCTTGGAAGACCGTGGATTCATGAACACAATATTGTGCCTTCAACTCTTCACCAATGTTTCAAATATGTGGACTCCCAAGGAGTTGTGAAAACTGAGTTTGCTGATATTAATCCGTTCAAGGGTGTCGAAGCCTACTTCTCTGATTTAAGGCTTTATAAACAAGAGCATGTGAAAGATATATCAGACATGGCTGAAGATCAATCATCATCTGAGGATCAGTCTATTAATGAAGATCTGCCAGAAGAGCAACCTTTGAAGATCATAGTCAAGGGACGAATCCAATCCCAACCTGTCAATGATCAACCTTTGATAATCAAGGTTAAAGGAAGAACTCAAACTTCATCTGAGGGATCAATAAATGTTCCTGCTAAAAGCCAAGTTCAACCTTTTATGATCAAGGTCAAAGGACGTACTTTTTGTACGAATGATCCAGTACTACCATTGATTGTCAATCTTGGCAAATCTACGCAGAAGACGGATGATGGTCCACTGTTGATTAATTCGAAGCGTAGCAATCAGATTGTAAATAATGTAAATATTGATCATTCTGTACTTTTTAATATCAATGAAGATTTCCTGTTCGAGTATATGGCTGTCAAGTTTATTGAGAGAATGATTTTATGTTTTCCATAAATAAATTCACTTTATTTATTTTGTATCTGAGAAAATTACAACTGTAGGAATCTAATCTAGAAGATGATTACTTTATCCCTTGGACGATGCGATGAAGAAAACTCGAACTTTGAAGAACTTGGACAGCAACTGGGCAATCTCTCTGTTCTCTCTGAAAATGACTGTAGTCTCTGATGAAGATGAAGAAACACTTTTTTATAGAGTTCAGGATAACTGTCCTTAAGCATACGCTCAGGTAGTTACTTGACGTGTGCATAACTGCAGGGACGCGTGGCGAATTTTGATGGAGACACATTAGCGTGCGGTTGAAAGTAGTGGAGCATGTTCAGGAGAGATTGATGGCCTGGATGCCACGTTGCATAACTTCTAGAGAAGTGGATAATTGGTACAGGACACGTGAGAACGTGTGTTGACTGTAATCCTGGATATGGTTGCTGTAATACGCTGCCTCGTTGAAGGAGAGTTATACGCTGACTTGGACAGTGTAGTACAATAGGAAATCCATACGCTCGCTTTATGGGCAAGGAGTCATGTGAGGTCATACGCTCGCTTGTTTAGCAAGGAATCATGTGAGGTCCATACGCTCACTTGACTGTGTGAAGAAGGAGTCATGTGAGGTCGATACGCTCACTGGAGAAGTGGCCACGTGGCTATCATCAATCTTCTTTGGTACACCATATCTTCCCATAGCTGACAAAATCTTCTCGAGCGTCGTGACTGCGGATTTGACGGCTGACAGACTGTCAAAACTGACAGTAATGATAGCCTTTGTATTTATGAAGGCTGCTGAGTTGTCCTCGTAAAAGACAAAACCGACTCTTCGAAAACCTATACGACGGTTACTTTTCTCGTGACAGCTGTCTTTGCACGAAAGATGAAGTGTCAGATTCATTCCTCATTTAAACATATGCTGTACTGTCACTTCAGTAAATAATAAAATATTTACTGAGCGTATGGCTTTTGAATGAGCGTACAACTCTGAATTGAGCGTATGGCTTCAACTGACATCTGTCTTTAAGCGTTTGGATGAAAATGACAGCGTGTCATAATTTTCCATATCCTACAAGACCCCCTTCAAAGTTTTCGAACTTTATGAGTTTCAAAAGTTCGAAATTACTTTGAACAGAAAGTGGGAATGAGTCCTGACACGCTGGCATGAGTTCATTAAATGTCATGATGACTCTTCATTTTTCGAGATTGATTGAATCTGATGGAAGAATATGAACAGCCAGCAAGCTCTATTATATAAACCGAGAGAATTTAATTTTTGACTTTCATCTTTTGAAACCATGACTCCAAAGGAAGCTGCTGAAGAAGAAGCACGTAAGTTAGGATTCTGTTCCCATGGGGACCCCACTTTTGGGGGCCAAGAACCCGAACCTGTCGTCATCGAGCTCAAGGACGACCCTATGTATTTAGCCAAGAATTTCTTGGGCTACTTTGGTCTGGACGGCTCCTCTTCTTCTGATGGGCAGAGCCTCGCAGAGAAGCGTAAAGTGTTCGTTGCTCTGTTACACCGCATGGGGGGTAATGAAAATATTATTTATACATAATATTTCTTTAAGAATTTGCCATTGATAGGCATCATCGTGACTTTCCCGTCCATAGAGGCAAGCTGATATGCTCCATTAGAGAAGACTTTGTTTACTACGAATGGGCCTTCCCATTTTGCGTCAAATTTGCCTTTGCTCATATGTGTCATGGTCATCGGACGTTTAACAGTAAGGACCAATTCTCCCTTTTGATATGTTCTGACTTTGACTTTCCGATTAAAAACTTTTGAGATTCGGGCTTGATATAGCTCGATATTTTGTTGCGCATACAATCGTTTTTCATCTAGAGCTTCCAACTCTTGAATTCGAAGTCGATCATTATTCTCTGTTGTAAATTCATTGGAGATTGCAACTCTCAAAGAAGGAATTTGTATCTCGAGGGGAAGAACAGCTTCACACCCATATACCAAAGAGAAAGGTGTACATCCGATCGCATTGCGAACTGTGGTACGATAAGCCCATAAACATTCACCAAGCTTCTCACTCCAGTTACGTTTATTGGAAGAAACGAACTTTTTCAAGAGTTTGATGATTGTTTTGTTGAAAGCCTCTGCTAGTCCATTGGCTGCTGGATTATATGCTGTAGAAGCCAGATTATTAATCCGATGATCATCACAGAATCGAGTAAATTTCTGGCTGACGAACTGTGGTCCATTATCATGGATAATACGCCGAGGAACACCAAATCGATAGATGACATGATGTTTGACAAAGTTGATAACATTAGAAGTCTTGACTTCAGATAACGGGATTGCTTCAGCCCATTTAGAAAAGTAATCAGTTATTGCTAGAATAAACCGATGTCCTTTTGATGATGGTGGATTGATAGGACCGATGACATCCATGCCCCAAGCTTCAAAGGGCCATGATGCCGCTGTTGGGTATAAGAACTCCGATGGTTGATGGATAAAGTCTGCATGAATTTGACAGGCTTTACATTTCCGAGCATATTGAATAGTATCAGCTACCATCGTGGGCCAATAATAACCCATACGTCGGATACGATCTTGAAGTTTTGGACCTGGCTGGTGAGCTCCGCAGACGCCATCATGTGCTTCACGGATTATCTGTTGTGCTTCTTCACCAGCGATGCATCGAAGAAGAAGACCATCATAGGCTCGACGATATAGTGTCTTCGTAGTATGATTATAATAGAATCTGAGAGACCGGCGCCGGATAGATGCTGCTTCACTCGGGTTATCAGGAAGTATGTCATACAACACAAAGTCCAGAAACGGACGTCTCCAGTCTTCAGTTACGGTGTCTATTTTGTTGGAAAAGACATATTCCATAGTAGAATCGGAAGAAGACAAGAACATTTTGTCAAACTTTAATTCAGCATCAAAGTTGAGAGAATCTTCGTCTGGATTATGGGGAAAAGCCAAAGCCAGATTATTTTCAACGCAGAATAGTTCTCGGTTATAAACCATTATCACTTGCTGACGTCTGATTGGTATGGCTAATACAGCAGCAAGATTAGCCAAAGCATCAGCTTCTGCATTATAGGCTCGTCGAACATGTTCAATAAAGAAACCTTCAAAGGAGGAAGCCATAGAGAGTGCTATTCGATGATAAGGTATCAAATCTTGATGACGAACTTCATACGTTCCTCTGATCTGATTGATGATAAGCTTAGAGTCTCCATAAACTTCTAAATATTGAACATCCAGATGTTTAGCGAGTTGAAGACCAATGAGCAACGCATTGTATTCTGCAACATTATTTGAACATGATTGATCTAGAGAATAAGCCCTCTGAATAGTTAATCCCTCTGGGGATACAAGAACAATTCCAACTCCGGCGACAATATTGCCGTTAGGACCTATTCTAGATGCTCCATCAAAGAATAGACGCCAGGTAGGAACTTCTTCAGAAACCATATTTGAATCCAGAACTTCATCGGGAATCTCATCATATAATTTAGAATCTTCTGGGACTGCATGAGCTGCTAGAAAATCAGCAAGAGCCTGTCCTTTAACTGACTTCTGAGGAATATAATGCATGTCATATTGGGCTAACAAGATTCCCCAATTAGCTAGTCTGGAGTTGAGAATACCAGGTTTTTTCATCATAATCCTGATGGAATTCACTCTGGAAATGACATGAATCGATTGACCGATAATATAATGTCGCGTTTTCTGAACAGCAAACATTAATGCTAGGCATTCTTTCTCGATTGGAGAATAACGCGGTTCAGCACCCGTCATTGTGCGACTGAGATAATAAATGGCCTGTTCATGACCATCTTTATTTTTCTGGGCGAGTAATGCACCAAGAGAATGATCCATAGCTCGAACATATAGAAGAAATGGTATTCCCGAGACGAGAGGTACCAAAACTGGAGGGTTCATGAGGTACTGTTTGATGTCATCAAATGCTTTTTGACATTCTTCGTTCCAGATGAAAGATACACCTTTCTTCAGAAGTTTGTGGAATGGTCTGCAGCGTCCTGATAAGTTGGAAATGAATCTCCTGATATAAGCAATTCTTCCTTGAAATCCTCGTAGCTCTTTTAAGGTGCGTGGAGGACGCATCTCTTGGATGGCTTTGATCTTCTCGGGATCCACGTGTATACCTTTAGCGGTAATGACGAAGCCGAGAAATTTACCACTAGAGACGCCCAGGAAGGACTTAGTAGGGTTCATTTTAAGTTGATGCTGACGCATTAAATCAAAGATAGTCTTCAAATCTTGGATATGATCCGCCTTTCGTCGACTTTTGACTGCAATATCATCAACATAGCATTCGACTATTTTTCGAAGATGTTCGCGAAATATAGTGCTCATTGCTCGCTGATATGTTGCTCCTGCATTCTTGAGACCAAACGGCATCACTGTATAACAGTATGTACCGATCGGCGTTCTGAAGGAAGTGTGTTTTTCATCATCTGGAAACATTTTGTTCTGGTTGTATCCCGAATACCCATCCATAAATGACATTCGTTCGAAACCACATGTATTGTCGATCATGACATCAGTAATTGGAAGAGGAAACTCGTCTTTAGGACAAGCTGCATTGAGATCGCGAAAGTCTATACAGACTCGGATCTTGCCAGTCTTTTTAAGGACAGGAACGATGTTAGCCACCCATTCAGGATGTTGTTCCTCTCTGATAAATCCGGAAGCCATAAGCTTGTTGACTTCAGCTTCAATTGCATCCATAATGTCTGGACGAAATCGTCGCTGTTGCTGTTTGACCGGTTTAGCATTTGGCATAATATTAAGCTTGTGCATTGCGATCTTCGGATCTAGTCCTGGCATATCCTCGTAGCTCCAGGCGAAGACATCGATATAATCACGAATAAGCTTGATCATGTCTTGCTTATCTGTTTCTAAAAGACTTTCACTGATGAATATTGGTTTAGGAGAACCTTCTTCACCAACATCAATTTGGATCAGTTTATCTTCGGTAGGAGGTTCCCTCTGCTCGAACCTGAATTCCCATTGATCATCTAATCTTTGAGCCCATTGTTCTGATTCGGGTGATATTTCAAAATCATCCTCATCTTTATCATTTTCTTGTGGGCCATCAACAGAGACCATATTGATGGATAGAATAGAGCGATGAAGATCGCCAATACTCGTATCAGAATCCCAAGAAAGGGAATCAGAAGACTCAAATCGTTCATCTTCAGATTGTTCGACTTTATTGAATTTTGACTCTTCATGGACTATGTTGATAAAGGAAGTAGGAGCAATGTAACCTAAACCACATTTTGTCCTTCCGTATTTTAATGGAGGAATTCGAACAGGCATTCTTCTTCCTTTTTCATTATTGAGACTGGTTCTGAAATCATAACCCATATTCTTGATGATATTTTTGGATTGCTGACTGTAGCGACGCAGTTGTAGCCTTTCAGTATCATCGTTTATGTCATCTTCTTCCAAGTTAGGAGGATTCTGAGGTCCTTTATAGAAAAATATTGGATTTTCTCCCTTCTTTCGACTGGGGACCACAAAGTATGATTTCTGTATAGAGTCTAATGATACGTCTGTATGAAGAGCTTGAACAACCCCTATAGTTAGTGGCTCTAAGCTATTTAGCAATTGTAAATAACTTTGTACATAACCACAAACATTAATATACTGCAAAGGAGATGCTTCATTAATACTAGATGCTGTATTTACAACAGAAGGCTGAGCCTTATCAGACTTAGTCAGATTAACGACAAAGGGGGAAGAAGAAGAACAGTTAGAATTTTTGTTTCGATTAAGATCGATAACAAAAGGCTCAGAAGAGGTGAGCTCCCTTGAAGAAGACCGTGGATAAGTAATGCGTCCACTGACTGGAATGACTAGAGTATCTGATCTAGCCTGAGAAGATGGAGGGGGAGTGATGAGTCCACTGACAGGAATGATCAGCGAACTTTGTGAAGCTTGGGAAGATGGTGCAGTAGTGCGCCCACTGACAGGAATTATCAGTGAGCCCTGGGCAGATGATGAAGTAGTACGTCCACTGACCGGAATTATCAGTGAGCCTTCTTCGGATGATCTAACAGACTGCGGAGGAGTGATACACCCTTTTACAGGAATAACAAAAGTGTCAACTTTGGATGTCTCATCTTCATTATCCATAGCTTGCAAGACTTTCGAGTATTCATCTTTGTACATGCGAGCGTCATTGAAGTAAGCTTCGACTCCTTTGAATGGGTAAAGATCTGCCACTTCTTTTTGAACCTCTCCATTATCATCAACATATTTGAAGCACTGATGAAGGGTTGAAGGAACGACATTATGTTCATGCAAGAATGGTCTTCCTAATAGAGCATTGTATGAGCAACCATGATTGTCGATGATGTAAAAAGTAACCTTAGTACGAAGATCGCCTATTTGAAATTTAAGGCGAATCTTGCCTAAAGGCTCACTTTTTCCTTGATTGAATCCCAAGATGGTAGTGATAGTGCTGGAGAGGCTATGTACAGGTATCTTCAATGCATCTAACATAGCCTTTGGCATAATACTGAGAGCGGATCCTGGATCAATCAATAAACGATCAACCTTCATAGAATCAATATATCCTGTATGATATAACGGACGGTCATGTCGATTATCCTCTAGCAGCATATCGTCCTGCGTAAAGGTAATATTTGGAATAAATTCTAATACATTATGGCAATGAGAAACAGGTTCTGTTTCCAACTTCTTGAGAAGAGTTAAGCAGGTTTCTGCTTGCAGCAGTGCTTCACTTAAAGTTTCTCGAGTCTCTTTAGAGAGACGTAAGAGCTCGAAGATTGACAATTTAGCTGGTGTATTGGCTAGTTGAGCCAATATATCAAAATTATAAGGCTTTTCAAGTCCTGTAGGAGATGACTTCTTTAATGGTTTGTCGAAGCGGACTTGTTGTTTGCCTTTGTCAGCTGCTGTTGGTTTAGAAGGAACTGCCTCAACAGGAACATTTAAAGGCTCTTCAGTAGAGACTGGAGTTGAAGCTGTAGCCGGAGGAACGTCAGAAATTTCTTCAGGAACTTCAGCATAATCTTTCAAATATACTTTTCCTGACCGAGTTCCAGCATGAACTTCAACTTCAGATTCTGGTTCAAGGTCTATGGAAACCATGCTGCAATTCTTTATTTTGCTCTTGGTTCTTTTATGTTTGATGAAAGCTTCATTCCAGAAACCAAGGCCAACACGAGATTGATTATGTCTCATGGTGATGGCCAAAGGTGCTCGGAGTCCCTTGCCTGAGTTCAAACCTGGGGCAGTGGCTAAATCATAACCCATCTTCGCCATCAATTCACGAGATTGTGAACTGTATAAATAAAAAGCAGGTTTGTACCTATCTTCAATTTGAGGTACAGATTTTATCTTCGTAGAGAGTGAATTTCTTGCTGAGATGAAAGTAGAGGTTAGATAAAAATCGGGTGTGAAACTAGAAGTCACATTGCATGACTTAGTCTTCCCGAACTTCTTTTTAGATGAGGAAATCTTCCGAGGAGAAGAGAAAGACGTTTCAAACTCCGTCATGAAATCCGGGTGAATCCACATGATCTCTCCCTTCTTAGTTGTGACAGGAACAAGTCCGTCATTCTGTGCTGGTGGGATGTTTATAACTTCAAAAGTTGCTTTGGGGATAGGAACAATCCCACTTTCCACCTTTAAGGGAGGGAAGTCACCGAACTGCATTGAAATTACATTTGCTGTGACTGTTTTGTCTTTGGGTGTTAATGTCACAGCTCCTGATTTAATCATCTCTTGAATCTTCCCTTTTAATACATAGCAAGACCGGATTGTATGACCCAGCATTCTATGATATGGACAGTATTTTGGATGATCTGTCTTATTGGCTTCATCAGGCTTTTTAATTTCTGGCAATTGAATCTTATTACCTTTGAGTAAGCATTCAAAGATACCCTGAACATCGTCATCATCGAAAGAATATTCTTCTTTCGGCCGAGGAGATTTCTATTGTTGATTTGTTGGAGCTGAAGTAGCTTGGGTAGTCTTTACCTCTTGACTACTGTTTTGGAGATTGACTTCAAGAGCTTCTTTCCCTTTGCGATTGTTGGGTCGAGTACTATTGCTAGCACTCTGATTTGATTCTTTGGGAGCCATTTGTACCCCCAGACCCTTAAAGGTCTCAGCACTGACCTCGGCAGCCTTGGCACTGACGATGAATGAAGGACAATCTTGGAACTGAGTGGACCCTGTCCACATGCTGATAATTGGTAAGAGGTTCGACTTGCAAGTGTCGATCGTAACAGCATCGGGAGTTCCAAGAGGCATTTTGAGGGCTTCTCTTCTGAATCTCTCAATGAATTCCTAAGTGGTCTCATTATTCTTCTGTTTGATTCTTATGAGGGCCGACATGGTCATATCATTGAGCCCTTCGTAGAATCGTTCAAGAAACATTTGCTTAAAACCGGCAAATGAGGTAATGCACCCATCAGGGAGACTTCTATACCATTCATAAGCCGTTCCTTTGAGACATCCAATGAACACCCGAGTAAGGAGAGTGTCACTTGGTTGCAATTGATCAGTCATTACTTCAAAATGATTAATGAACTGACTTGGAGAGGTTGTCCCATCATAGAAAGAGATGGTCGGAGGTTTGTATTTTGGTGGATACGATACCTGCTTCTATTCTATCGGATAAGGCTGTTTGATGCCTAACCTTTGTAAACTATCCTTCTGTTTGAATGCCTCGAATTGAGTTTTGAGATTCTTCAATTCTTCAGAGACAACTTCCGAAGATTGTGGAGTTGTGGCTTGTAGAGTGTAATTTGGAGGAGGGACTGCAGCATATGTACCACCCCCAGCTCCAGAGTGACTTGGTGTGGTTTGTACATGAACATTAGATTGTACCCCCAGAATAGTAGAGGGTTCGGGGTTTGGAACAACAGGGGTATTCAATACCACTGGTGGTGCTATCTGTTGTTGAGCCTGCATTAGAGTGTGCATAGCACTCAATGTATCTGCCATAGCTCGCAATTGTTGTTCTAAAGAAGAAATCCTCTGTTCATGAGCCTCATTGCTAGTCGAAGGTTCATGATCACTTTCTGCCATGTAAGTGGTAATCATTCGAGGAATAGATGATGAAACAGTCTGTTCTGAATCATCACTGTGTGAATCAGTATCTTTCCCAGGGCTTTTTACAAGAGTCAATACTGGAAAATTGGACTCTCCAAGGAAGTCTTCTGTGATCTCCGGATTACCACTTGGATGAGAAGAAGAAGAGGCTCTGGTCAAGGCTCCGGTCCTGGATCGAGTGCCGAGATAAACACCATCTTCAGAGTCTGATATAGCATCAGACCGTATGCTACCCCCAATGTTTCTGGAAGTCATGTTGACAGAAGCATAAAGAGGTTCATCTTCATCCAACATTGGTTCATATTGAATCCGTTCGAAAACAGATTGTCTTTTTGGTGAACAACAACATTGGATGACAACCCGAGGTTGGAAGTCACAACCATGCTTTTCATGGCGAATATGGGCAATGTCATAGCCAGATGGAGTGTCAATTCTCTGTTTATTTTGCAAATATTCTCGGAGATCTGTAGGAACAGATTGGGAAGTATTTGAAGATAGTTTCTGTGTAGAAACTTGTCTTTTGTTCTTCTGTCTTCTTGGTTCCTGAGTGTATAAAAACTGATTAATTTGAGCCACATAGTTCTTGGCATATTCTGCATCAGGGTCTAATATACTTGTCTCAGTGGAACCGAACCGATTCTGATTAAGCTTATTACGAAGATCCGTGGGAGATTTGACTTTGATATCAGTCTTGGATACTTGTAATTTGCCTTTCTCAGACCGAGAAATTTTGAGAGAAGGAAGATGAGTATTATTCTGACTAGGAGTCGGTAATAATCCATCTTTGGAGGAGTTAGCCAAAAGGCGTTTTCCATTGTTTGATCTAGTAAGAGTGCTAGTCAAATTAACTCCAGAGGTAAAGACCTTAGGAGTAGAGGAGTTGACTAAAGAGTCTTTCTCCTTGGTTGGCACAAGATGTGCAAGTTGAGGGAGAATCATTTGTATGTTCTGTGGAAGAGAACCCCCAATTTGATTTTCAGAAACAGTCAAAGGACTGTATTTGTTAGCATACGCTGACTTCAGTTTGGACTTCTGGTCATACGCTGCCTTTTTATTAGCATAGACTGGCTTTGGCTCAGCGTACGCTGCCTGATGTTGGCTTTTGTACGCTGCCTTTGCCGTACGCTGCCCTTTGAATGCCATACGCTCAGAGTCATCAATGGCTAAAGAGCCGACTGCTGTCGTAAGAATAGAAGGAGAAGGGACTTTGACATATCCAGAGATGGTTTTCCTTGGACACATTGACTTGGTTAAAGAACCAATTTTGTCAGCGTGACTAGGGGAAACCATTGTTGCCGTGTTCCGAGAAGCCGAAGTGTGCTTCATGGAAGTTGAAGACGTGTTCTTGTCAGCATGAAAAGTGACAGAAGCGTCTCGGGTTGCTGCAGAAGACTTAGGGACATAGACGGAGTGTCCCTTCTTCTTGGCAACAGGAAGAGCGGAGGAAGCAGTGCGGCCCTCCTTCGCCTTGAGCATTTCTTCATAAGTCGATTGGTCGAATTGTACAACCATCGTCTTCTTCGTCAAGCCGATCGACGAAGTATCACATTGAGTTGTTGCTATCTCATTAGAGGAGACAGCTTTCCCCAGCAGAGTCGCCAATTTGTTTTCCATAAATAAATTCACTTTATTTATTTTGTATCTGAGAAAATTACAACTGTAGGAATCTAATCTAGAAGACGATTACTTTATCCCTTGGACGATGCGATGAAGAAAACTCGAACTTTGAAGAACTTGGACAGCAACTGGGCAATCTCTCTGTTCTCTCTGAAAATGACTGTAGTCTCTGATGAAGATGAAAAAACTCTTTTTTATAGAGTTCAGGATAACTGTCCTTAAGCATACGCTCAGGTAGTTACTTGACGTGTGCATAACTGCAGGGACACGTGGCAAATTTTGATGGAGACACATTAGCGTACGGTTGAAAGTAGTGGAGCATGTTCAGGAGAGATTGTTGGCTTGGATGCCACGTTACATAACTTCTAGAGAAGTGGATAATTGGTACAGGACACGTGAGAACGTGTGTTGACTGTAATCCTGGATATGGTTGCTGTAATACGCTGCCTCGTTGAAGGAGAGTTATACGCTGACTTGGACAGCGTAGTGCCATAGGAAATCCATACGCTCGCTTTATGGGCAAGGAGTCATGTGAGGTCATACGCTCGCTTGTTTAGCAAGGAATCATGTGAGGTCCATACGCTCACTTGACTGTGTGAAGAAGGAGTCATGTGAGGTCGATACGCTCACTGGAGAAGTGGCCACGTGGCTATCATCAATCTTCTTTGGTACACCATATCTTTCTATAGCTGACAAAATCTTCTCGAGCGTCGTGACTGCGGATTTGACGGCTGACAGACTGTCAAAACTGACAGTAATGATGGCCTTTGTATTTATGAAGGCTGCTGAGTTGTCCTCGTAAAAGACAAACCGACTCTTCGAAAACCTATACGACGGTTACTTTTCTCGTGACAGCTGTCTTTGCACGAAAGATGAAGTGTCAGATTCATTCCTCATTTAAACATATGCTGTGCTGTCACTTCAGTAAATAATAAAATATTTACTGAGCGTATGGCTTTTGAATGAGCGTACAACTCTGAATTGAGCGTATGGCTTCAACTGACATCTGTCTTTAAGCGTATGGATGAAAATGACAGCGTGTCATAATTTTCCACATCCTACACTTTATCTTCTGATAATCAAAGTCATCAATATAAAGACAACATAGAACCGGAAGAAACTTTATACATTGATCATAAGGAGAATTCTCTCCCTCCTTATACAGATGTTGGACCGCATGCTCAAAGGTTCCTAACATCTTCTCATTATCTTCTACCTGTGGCCGCTTCATCACAAGCTTGCGTAACTTTTAGACATCATGAAGAATCTTATTTCGTGGTTTCGTCTGATAAGAAACACAAGCGCCAAATTGTGTTTGGCCTGGCTAAAAATATCCCCGTTGCTCAGACAGATGAGCTGAAGGATAAAGACAAAGGAAGAATCCGAATTGACAAATACAGTCAGCAATCTATCAAGATCATCCAGAACATGGGGTATGATTTGAAGACTATGCAAGATCTCAATCAGGGCAAGGGTAGACGACTACCATTATGTGGTGATCCGTTTTACCAAAAGACTCGTCATGGGTTGGGATATGATCCATCCTACATGTTTAATGACGATATACAAGAAAAATTATCTTCTAGCTCTTCACAATCATCAGATTCGGAAGAAATTCTATTTATCGAATCCGATATGTCTCGTTCCTCATATTGTGAATCTGGGCAAATATTCTCAGTCAATATGGTTCAAGCCTATGATGAATCAGAGCCATTTGAGAATGATCCTTGGGCTCAACAGATGGATACTCAATGGGAACTTCATTTTGAACAACGACAACCACCTACAGAAGATGAGGTTATCCAGATTGATGTTGGAGATGGAGTTACGTCCAAACTAATATTCATCAGTAAGAATCTTTCTGAAGATGAAAAGGAAGAGCTGATAAAACTTATAAAAGATTACATTGACATCTTTGCATGGAGTTATGAGGATATGCCAGGGCTAGATCCTAAAGTTGCTACCCATAAACTCAACATTTTGCCTAATGTCAAGCCTGTAAAACAACAGCAACGGCGCTTTAGACCAGATATGATGGATGCAATTAAAGCAGAAGTCAAAAAGCTGATTACATATGGCTTTGTTCGTGAAGAACAACACCCAGATTGGGTGGCCAATATTGTTCCTGTTATGAAGAAGAACGAAAAAGTCCGAGTTTGTATAGATTACCGAGATATTAATACGGCTTGTCCAAAGGACGAATTTCTACTTCCAATTACTGATGTCATGATAGACAATACATGTGGTTTTGAACGCATGTCTTTCATGGACGGATTCTCAGGATACAATCAGATCAAGATGCATCCAGAAGATGAGAAGCACACCGCTTTTCGTACACCTCTTGGGGTCTACTGCTATACAGTTATGCCATTTGGTCTTAAAAATGCCGGTGCCACGTATCAACGGGCTATGAGCAATATCTTTCAAGAACATCTACGGAAGATAGTTGAATGCTATGTAGATGACATCGCTGTTAAAAGTCGATCAAAGGATGATCACATTCAAGACTTGAGAACAGTATTTGAATTGATGCGCCAGCATCAATTGAAAATGAACCCTACTAAGTCTTTCTTAAGGGTTTCCAGTGGCAAGTTTCTAGGATTTGTCATTACCTCTCAAGGTATCCATGTTGATCCTGATAAGGTTAAAGCAATTCTTGAAATGCGTCCTCCTCGTAATCTGAAAGAACTCCATGGCTTTCAGGGCCGTATTGCTTATATCAGAAGATTTATATCTAATCTTTATGGGAGATGTCAACCTTTCTCCCGTCTATTAAAGAAAGGGGTATCTTTCGTCTGGAATGAAGCGTGTCAAAAAGCCTTCAATGACATTAAGCAATATCTTACAAACCCGTCTGTTCTGGTACCTCCGGTGATAGGAAGACCATTTTTGCTATATGTTCGAGCCTTGGATCATTCACTTGGCGCTCTTCTGGCACAGAAAAGTGATATGGGTCATGAACAAGCAATATATTATCTGAGCAGAATGATGGTCGGAGCTGAACACAGATATACTCCCGTGGAAAAGGAATGTCTAGCTTTGGTTTTTGCCGTCCAAAAGACAAAGCATTATGTCACTGGACAGACTATTCATGTCATCTCCAGAATAAATCCCATTCGGGTATTGATGAGAAAACCGAGCATTCTTAACTCCAGGTTAGCCACCTGGGCGATGTTGCTTACTCCTTATGACATGATTTATGTGCCTCAAAAATCAGTGAAGGGCCAAGCGTTAGCTGATTTCTTAGCTGCTCATCCTATACCTGAAACTTTGAAGTTATATGAAGACATTCCAGATGAAGTAGTAGATTGTAACATAACTTTGAAGAATGATATATGGCAATTATATTTTGATGGAGCATCACGAGTGGGACCTAAAGGCAATATTGTCTCTGGGGTAGGAATTGTCTTGGTTTCTCCTGACAAAATGGTCATATACCGTGCCTATTCTCTTAATGAGCCATGCTCTAACAATGTAGCAGAATATAATGCTCTACTGATTGGTCTCCAAGTAGCAAAACAATTGGATATTGAATTCTTAGAGGCTTATGGAGATTCTCAATTGATCGTTAATCAAGTTAGAGGGACTTATGAAGTCAGAAATCCTGATCTCATCCCCTATCATCAGGTGGTAGTCGAGTTGGTCCTATCATTCAAAGGATTCTTCATTGAATTTGTACCACATTCTCAGAATATGGAGGCTGATGCTCTTGCCAGCTTAGCTGCAGACTTGGCTGTCCCAATCCGAAGGCAAAATATAATTACTTTGTTGGACCGGGACTTATTCTGTGTGAAGAGTAATCTGCATATTGGACAAAGTTATACTACAGAGTCAAGTTTCCAGCAGAAAGATTGGAGAACTCCATACATTGATTATGCAGTTCATGGGATTTTGCCTGAAGATCCTAAAGAAGCTGCATCAATTAAGAGACGGTCATTTCGGTTTTATTATGATTCGTCTTTACATATGTTATACCGACGTTCATATGACGGACTGTTGCTGCGCTGTCTCTCAGAAAGTGAAGCCAAACAAACACTGCGTGAGGCTCATGATGGTGTCTGTGGTGCTCATCAACCGGGTCCAAAGTTGCAAGACCGCATTCGAAGAATGGGGTATTATTGGCCTTCTATGATAGCAGATGCTGTAAACTATGCCAGAAGATGTAAAGCATGTCAGATTCATGCTGATTTTATTCATCAACCATCTGAATTTCTACATCCTACAGCAGCCTCTTGGCCCTTCGAAGCTTGGGGTATGGATGTCATTGGTCCTATTAACCCTCTTTCTGTCAAAGGACATCGGTTTATACTAGCTATAACCGATTACTTTTCGAAGTGGGCAGAAGCAGTCCCCCTTGCGGAAGTAAAAATATCTAATGTGATTAGTTTCATCAAGCACCATGTCATTTATCGTTTCAGGATTTCTCGACGGATAATTCATGACAATGGTCCACAATTTGCCAGTCAAGCATTTTATCGATTCTGTGACAAGAATCGAATTCAGAATTTGGCTTCTACGGCTTGTAATCCAGCTGCTAATGGTTTAGCTGAAGCTTTCAATAAGACGATCATCAAACTTCTCAAAAATTTTGTCTCTTCTAATAAACGTGATTGGAATGAGAAACTTGGAGAATGTTTATGGGCTTATCGAACAACAGTCCGGACTCCTACAGGTTTTACACCATTCTCATTGGTTTACGGATACAAAGCTGTTCTCCCATTGGAAATCTAGATCCCTTCTCTACGAATAGCCATTGCTAATGAGCTAACTACAGAGAATAATGATCGCTTACGACTCCAAGAACTTGAAGGATTGGACGAGAAGCGTCTTCAAGCACAACAGCATATTGAGCTATATCAAGCCCGTATATTTCGAACTTTTAATCGTAAAGTTAAGGAGAGGGTATTCAAAGTTGGCGAGCTTGTATTAGCTGTTCGAAGACCGATGGTAATGACTCATAAAAGCAAAGGAAAATTTCAAGCAAAATGGGAAGGCCCTTATGTAATTGAGTCCGTATTTTCCAATGGCGCCTATCGATTATCAAAGCCCAATAGAGATCTGCTCATGATGCCAATCAATGGCAAGTTTCTTAAGAAATACTATATATAAAAAAAAAGAAGACAGAATGGAAATAAAATTTCTTTTATTTCTATTTTTGTTCAAAACAGAAGATTAAGGACGAGGGCCACTCCCTTCCTTATTGAATACATAGTCAGCCAAAGCATAGAAGGCATTGTTGCCTGAAGTCATAAAAAACTTGCAGGCAGCCATCCTCAGCGCTTCGTCTTCAGGAGTTTTTCCTAGCTCTACTAAGAACGCAAGGATATCTTGTGGTGGCTTGGGCATAGAAGAGCTGTTGCCTACTTGAGTCGGGCCCGCCGCTGTTAGCCCAAGGGGGCACATCTCAGTGACGTCCTCAATTTTCCTGGAGACTTCATTCTTTTGCTGTACATCCTCGGAAGACATTTCCAATAGAGGAGCAGAAATAAGAATGAAATGATTACAGAGAATTCTCACCTATTTATAGAAGAGGATTACTAATGAACTATTCTCTGAAATTGAAAAACGACTTTTTATTTCCGAAAAGGCTTGTCCATTCATGTTACCAGGTTCATCCATTTAAGTATGGAATTGAATCGTCCTTTCTGTTCCCAAGAAATACGCTGATTCATCCACCGTCTTGACATATACGCTCACAATATTTGTCTTCTTATTCTCCAGCTACCAAGGTTTGGTTAAGCTGACTTCTTGTTTCCGGGGAAAGGGATTTTATATCTTCTATTTTATCAATTGATTAGAAAGTGGGATTCGCTATTTATCATGTTTCTATGACCTCTAAATAAATATTAAATCTGCTTTCTTTTCCCATCTATCACTTCTATTTGACCTCTGCATAGATATTAATCTAATTTTCTTTTGAGTTCATATATGCTATTATGTCCATATTACCTCTGATAGTATCATATACTCTAAAACAGAAAATAAGATTTCATTTATCTATCATGTCCATATTACATCCAGATAGATATAAATCATTGATCATAGAAGAATCATCATTTTCATTCCCATATCATCAAAAAGTCTATTACATTTCTTAGACTTTCTTACAAGTTATAATGGAAATCTCTTACATTCTTGGATTTTCATTCTATACACCAACGATAACCTAATAGAGATCTATTTCTTCTTTGATCCTCTTTGACGGGTTCGTTGTTGGTGGCAGTTCCTGACTGTCTGAGCTCCAGTGGCAACCAGAACAGCAGGAATCAAACTCTGGTCTTCTCTCTCAGACGAGAGGAGAATCCCAGAGTATGGCAGCCCGAAGGCGTATTGCTGCCAATAAAATTGGTGGATTAGTGGCGGCACCTCAAAGGAGATAGGAATGTATCCAGCATTGGGATACGATTCCTAGTTCTGCCGTGAAAGGAACTCTACTACCCAATTTTTCGGGGTAGAGTTGACTCCACCATCCAACTCTCCGTGTATAAAGGCTCTTCCTACTAACAGAGGAAGACCCTTCTATCTCATGAAGATTTCTGAGTTGTCTGATTTGCGCGTCAAAAGCGTATGAGCTCCCTGATGTTGATGTCAGAAGAATGCTCCTCACAACGTCAAAATCGCCAATGCCAGTTCTGGAAAAGCTGCTCAGCCAAACTTCTACAGAAAACAACAAAGAAGAAGTGTTTTAAAACAGAAGTATTATCAGATGCGTATTAAACGCTGACTAAAAACAGATCACAAGGCTTTTTACGCCAGTGATTCAGCAAGGCTTTTTACGCCAGTGCTTCAGCAAGGCTTTTTACGCCAGTGCTTCAGCAAGGCTTTTACGCCGGTAATTCAGCAAGGCTTTTACGCCAGTGATCAAAACAAGGCTTTTACGCCAGTGATTCAGATAGGTTTTTACGCCGATACTTCAGCAAGGACTTTACGCCAATGTTTTAACAAGTTTTTTTTTACGCTCGTCAAGAATTTACGCTCATGAATAGATGTTTTTAACAAAAAAATTTTTGAAGACAGATATTTGCTTATAATCGGACTTACCATTTGAGTCGAATGGTTTAGCTCTAATGGCGGTTGAATCTGCGTCTAATGACTGGGCATACAAAAGAACACAGTGGGAAAGCTTCGCCATCCTCATTTGTTGGAGAACAACATCACAGAAAGTTATCTTCAGTGGAATGAGTACGAGAATATATGAAACATTCTCGACTATTTATAAAGGCTGAAGAACTGTTGGGATGAGTCTATTTCGGGGGAAGATCCTAGTTAAAGGCTCTCGTAACCATAAGACAGACGCCACGTGTCAGGTTTGTTTCTTGGGAATGAACAATCATAGAAGCAGTCAAAATAAGTGTTGAACAGTTGAAATTAACATCAGACTTTATTTATAAGGGGGAAGTGGACCCCTACATATAAGAGAGTCGCAATACATGGAATTTCATTTTCCCTCTCCTTCGTTGGACTGACGAAGGGAGGCACCTAACTCACCCATGTTATGGATCTCGGAGCGACGCATCAGATTTAAAAACGCTTCCGTATCTCCTGAGCCCTCATATGCAGTCGGGGGACCACCATCGATGCGACTGAAGACTGTTGGAGTTAATCCGAAGCATGCTACAAAGTTGCGTGCTCGCTCAAAGTCAATCCTTGAGCCCGAAGCCTCTTCATTGTTAATCTCCTTCTTGGGCGCTATTGGAAATTACGCCGACTGTTGGATATCCCCGCTTTTATGCGGAGGGCTGTTGCGTATCCCAAATTTTACGCTGGCAGATCAAATCTCAACTTTTACGCTTCTGTTCAAAGTGTTTCAAATTTTGGAGATATTTGAAAACTTTGAAGGGGGTCTTGTAGGAGCGTAAAAAGTGCTTCAAAGAAAGAGTCATCCCATTCATAAGTGATTGATTTTTATGCCAAATAGAGTGGGTAATCTCTTTACGTCCAAGACTAGGCTAATCAATTTACGCCTAAGCAGGCTGATCATTTTACGCTCGGGTCTACACCTATGATTTTACGCCAAGGACAGAGCAGCCTCTTTTACGCTGGACAAAGCTGTCAAATCTTGCATTTAATGCAAACTCTGACATGAAGATATTAATGATGGCATTTACCACAGAATCCAATAGAATTTGTCTTATACAAAGACCATTGTTGTCGTTTATGAGGATCGAGCTACTTTACGCTCACTATATGGTTTCTTTTATGCATGGAGTTTTACACGAGTTCTTACGCTCATAAAACAATGTGTGCGTAAAGTCTATTTGAGCCATTTTTACGCTCAAGGTTATTCAATAACCACTTTACGCGGGAAAATCTATGACAGAGCTATTTTACGCTCATCTTACTGCTTTACGCCCATAGGATGTTGGGGCTATTTTTATGCCCTATTCTTTCTGGCCAGTTTGTGTAATGCCCCGCTCCGCACGGTGCATTATGCTGAGTCGTTGACTCGAAGAGTAGCGTTGACTTGATTGCGAATCGATACGAAAGTTACGTTGTCCCGAGAAACGTATTGACCTGAGGAACGCATCGAGTAATAACGATGCAAGTGTTAAGTTGTCCCGAGCAACGCATCGAACTAAGTCGATGCGAAGAGTTGCCTAGTCCCAAAGATTGCATCGAGTGAATCGATGCGAAGCGCCGCGTTGCCTCGAAGGATAAGTGCATTGAGACGGCTCGAAGATTCTAAGAAATCGAATCGACCAAGGCGCAAGTCCAAATCGATGCAAGTAATGATTTTAGTTGGTTTCATGTGCAGGCTATACGTTTACGCTGAAATATTAGAGGTCGATCTTTTGCCTTATTCAGTAAGGGGTCCGCGAAAGCAGATCATCGCCTTGCGACGGACGGAAGCGTTGGCACGCTAAGGCAAATCGGACGTACAAACTCAATAAGCACGAAGTGCTCGAATGGCTAAGTCAGGAGAGTGGCCGTGCAACAAAGTTATGAAATCGAGCCACATCGGCTCGACGAAACGAGAAAGGCGTATCGACTCAAGGTGGGAGGATTGACTTCTTTTTACTCCTTCATTCGATAAGTCAAATATATCATTGTATGCTAAGTTAACCTATCGACGCCACGGGCGTGGTCCGATCGGAGATAATCATAACGTGTGTCGAACACTAAGTTAGTACAATTGAAATGAAACGTGTATCAAATGCACAAGTCGCTACGGAATATTGGATATCGCTAAGGCGAGCGCCTCGGTGCGCAAGCCGCAATAACACGGGATAACTGTACTCGACGAGTGCCCAAGTGCACGAACCATACCGTGCCTTCGTGCACGAGTTAGAACGGCTAGAACATTGAAAGACAATAGGCGATCGCCCTAGCGCGCAAGCCACGGACATTGAACGTGGAAATACGGCTTCGACGCGTGCAGCAAGTGCACGATGCGAAGGATAAATGATAAATGTGTCAAAACGTGCTTACGTGCACGAGATAACAAAAGATGGCTTCGTTGCGAAGGAATACAGTTGTGGCACGAATGTGGCGGAACTATCGGATATGACATAATGCCTCGAAAGGTGTTCGGGACCTTCGGGTCGTTCGGTTGGCGAACATTAAGTTGAGGCATAATGCCATTGAACATTGAAACGAAGTATGAAACGTAAGAACATAGAAAGTTAATGAAGGAAATACGAGATGGGAAATGCGGCATGGTGCCCTTCGAAATGTTCATGGCCTTCGGGCGTTCGTTGAGGACATTCGGGCGTTGTGCCAATTGAAATAGCGATAAGCGAACTTGCTTGGTTGTATGAAATATAAGATTCGTTGCATGGCCAAATGGTCAAATGGTCAAATGGACTTAAAGATATAAAAGCCCGTGCATGGGTTTCCCTCGAATGCGGCGCGCCAGGGCGCTGGGATCGTTCGGCCTAGGAGGGATTCGTTTGAGTATTGTTTGCGCCACTTCGACCGGACAGGGTAGCGACCTTATGGTGAATGTGTTAAGCAACTTGCTGCGATTATTTCGATGGCCTCTGATGTTGGTTAGCAACCGCACGGAGTTAACATCGTCTTATGTTTCGAATATAAGTCTATTCTAGCTTGACAAGCTAGTGACCTTCATATAGTTAAGGGCGATGGGTTTGGAAGTGCAAGGTATGCGTATATCCTGCATGGATGGATCCGAATAGAGGGCACTTATAACATGACAGGGAAAACAGATAGGCGTATTCACCTTGCGTCGGTTGCAAGGTCGGGTGCGTTGATAAGCTAAGTTACGCCACGAATCAAACACGAGAATGCTTGCTTGCCTATTCAATTCGATAACATGCTTGCTATGATAACATGCTTTACGCTTTCGAATATGCCATGAAATTGACCCTAAGGAGAACATAGCAAGATCATAAGCTAAGTTGCATGATTCAACATAAATATTACAAATGTCGGTTTGGAAAGATGATCTTTGCTTCAGTACATGCGAGGACGAACGTACTGATCCCCCACCAGCTTCATGCAGGGTACAGGGAATGGATTGCTCGCGGCGAAGCGTTGCTTGAACGTGTTAAGGCTTGGAATGCCGAAGTGCATTGAAGCGTGCTATCGCATTGGCGCTCGGACTACGCAGCTGGATTGATGCGGCCAAGATATAGAAGGCATGATGTATGGAACGGTGAAATCCTTTGTGGGCAAGAGAGAACCTGAGTGTTGTAGCCAATCTGGCATATATTGTTAGGCTATCGAAAGCCTTGTAATCTGATTTTGAATATCAATAAAGAGATTTGTTTCGTATACTCTGTTTTCCTTTCGTTGTGAATATCAACTCAAAAGATAACCATTTGAGAACGTGTCATCTTGCATTGCACGAGCGCAATTCCAGGCTCGTACGGCATCACGCCCCAGCGAGGACGATGATTCGGGTGATTCCGGGTCGGGGCGTGACAAATTGGTATCAGAGCTCTAGGCTCAATTTCCTCTGGACGCTTGTTTCATTTCAATTCCAAAACGTTGCCCACCACCAATCGAAATCACTCTTGACTCTACTCGATGCCGCACTGGATGTTCCATACAATAAGTCTAATACAAACCATGTAATTTTGCCGCGTGTTGTTTGGAAATTATATGGTTTTCGTGGGAAAGTCGGAAATGTTGGTTGCTGTAAGTGCAACAAGTTGCGAGATGTGAATTCAAGGATTTGTTGCCGCGGGATGTAACACGTCGTAAATTGTAATTCGAGATATTCGTTGGTTGCAACGAACGATACGAGAAATGTTTGTTGCATCAATACGATGATAGTCGTGGAATGTTGCTGCAGCAATTGCCACGCGTTGATTGTAAATGATGCGTTGAAAAGAAAATAAAAGTTGATATTGAATGTGTCGAACGGATTCACATATCGATTTCGAATGTGCGTTGCAAGGAAAAGCGATAAGTCAATATCGAATGTGTTGAACGGATTTGAGCATTGACTTTGAATGTCGAAAATGAAATATTAAATCGTTGCATGAGATGCAATGAATGTCGAAGATAAGTTTGTGCACGATGTGCATTGCGTATCAAAAGTAAAATGTTGCACGTGGTGCAACGCATATTAAAATGAAATCGTTACACGAGATGCAACGGATATCGATAATAAAATTTGCACAAGATGCAAACGGAAGAAAACAAAAGTTATAAATCGAGAAAATGAGATCGGTTCGGTTGCGCACCGAGTTCGTGTTGGCAAATGAATGCATTGGCCGAATTGTGTCGGATTTGATTTAAATCAAAGTTACGGTTGTGATCAAGCACGATCACTGCGGAAATCGTAAGTCGGAAGATATCGTCGGTTTATACTAAGTATAGTACGAGGGAAATGACTTGATTTCGAGTGGTATATGCTATACCACATAGGCGATGAATGAATCGATTCCTAGTGGTATATGGGATACCACTTGTGCGATGAATTGCATCGGCGTATTGTGAGAATTGCGAAAGGTTTGTCCGCAACAGACGGGTGAGTACCGAGACTCGATTGAAAATTTGTGCGACGGCATGTTGATGCAAGTGTTCTTCGAAAATCGGTTGGGACGATAAGACGAGACTTGTATCGATGAACGATACGTCGGACGAAAGTTATAAGTTGGTCGGACGACCGAGACTAGCGAAACGATTATGCCTTGATGCAATAATCGGATCGACGGGAAAGGAATACTCGAGCTTACAAATGAGTCGCACGACTTGCGATCTCGGTAGAAATGTTGGGCGATACGAATCGAATCGCACGACTTGCGATTTCGATAGAAATGTTAGGCGATGCGAATTGTAATTGAATCGCACGATGTGCGACTTCGGTAAGAGAGTTGGTTGACGCGAGAAACTGTGCCTATAAAATAGTTGGTTAAGTTACAATGACACTCATTTGAGTACAACTGAAAACACGTAAAACTTAGAGGGCGAAATCGTATAACTCGAGGGCACGATGTTGGATAATCGGTTACGCGATCAAAGTATAGCAGGATGCGGCAAAATCGGAGAACGAGTCGATGCGTATGGAAAAGTTCGTTGCGAACTTGGATGTAGGCGATGCGAGTTAAGTTGACGTTGGAAACGGATTCGAAGTCGACCCTCTTGCTATCGAAATTGATATGAACTATCAAGATCGATACGTAAGGAAACGTAAGCACGATGTGGGAATACAAAGTGGAGTACGCCTTGCGCTATCAAAAATTTGTAAGTAACAATACGAGAATGGACGAACTTGGTTGATCGTAAATTTTGTGATTGATCAAAGACGAGACTATAAGTCATCGATGATTGTTCGATGCGTATAGCATCTCGTGTGTCGACCCGCGAATAAGATAGACTCGAATTCGACACGAGTAGATGTTTCGTAAATTGCAGAATCATCGACGGCAGTGCATGACTTGACTCGGAGGATAGTTGTGCATCAGTTGCGCCGATAGAAATAGTTTTGTTCGGAAATTTGGGATAGTCACATAGAATCGTCGGAACGTGATTTGGCTCCAAAATAAGATATAGCATGGTTCGTAGTACACTGTCCTTCGGTGATGATCCACAATTATCGAGCGTAGCTTCGGGGCAGCTGACCCTAGAAGACTTGACCGCCAAATCAAAATTGAATGCTGCAGACCGTAAGATGACCCATGCGATATCGCATATGGGATTGCATCGATAACAAATTAACGCGATGCATGTTGACGATAAGTCTAGGCGATCGAGAATTTGTTGGAACAACTTTCGATTGAGAATGATATAAATAGATTTTGAGTATTCGTCGGATGGATACTTGAATGGTTTTGTTGGTCGACGATAGAACTTGAAATTCACCCGCGAACTTGGTGATTCGGATAGGCGATGGCGAGAATCGTGCTATGCACGAGAGGGAATGGTAAGGAAATGACTTACGAGTCATGTCGTTAGATTCGGATTTACCTTGCAATTGAGCTTGCGTAAATCGAAACTTACATTCGATGTTGCGAGACGGATAAGTTGGAAATTTGGCTAGTGAATTCCTATTCGCTAGGAATCGAACGTAAGGCGTATCGTAAAGACTTTCGTATCAAGGCGATCGTTGTCTTGAGCACTGTCGCCTTGATGTAAACTTTGTGTCGGATAGATTGTGGCCTTTGTGCAATGTCAATTTAAACTTGCGTCGGAAGGATTTGAGCACGGGGTCTAGGTAAGTCACCTAGCGGACGTAGTCCGAATGTTGATGCTTTTGCAAGTCAACAAAAGAGAACCATGTCGAGATAGGATACAAAGTAAAATATCAGAAATCGTTGGATAGTGACGCCGAACGCACGGCGTTGCGGAGACTCGTTGTGATCGGATGCGCGACGGCCTTACGCGACGCGTAGAATTGATAGTCCCGATGAAACATACAAAGTGAGAAATGCGATTTTTGAATCGCATCATGTGCCTTGATTTTGTTGGACGATCACACATGTATCAATATGCATGTGCGCTAGAATTGCGAGAACAAGTAATAGAGCCAAGTCCGATCGAGAATACGAGATGGCAAGTAATTGAGGATAAGGAGTTACCTGTTTGCGTTGTTCCGATATCTTACAACTAAGCTTGGCTCAAATGCGTATATTGGTGGGACGCCTAAAATATGTGTATGATTCCAAACTAAGTTGTACGATCCAAACGATAGTGAGACGAGATCGTGGAACGATCTAATAAAACCCTTGGAAATTTAGTATTGGTTTCGATTCGGGACGAACCTTATTTTGAGTGGTATATTCTGTAATGCCCCGCTCCGCACGGTGCATTATGCTGAGTCGTTGACTCGAAGAGTAGCGTTGACCCGATTGCGTATCGATGCGAATCGATACGAAAGTTACGTTGTCCCGAGAAACGTATTGACCCGAGGAATGCATCGAGTAATAACGATGCAAGTGTTAAGTTGTCCCGAACAACGCATCGAACTAAGTCGATGCGAAGAGTTGCCTAGTCCCAAAGAATGCATCGAGTGAATCGATGCGAAGCGCCGCGTTGCCTCGAAGGATAAGCGCGTTGAGACGGCTCGAAGATTCTAAAAAATCGAATCGACCAAGGCACAAGTCCAAATCGATGCAAGTAATGATTTTAGTTGGTTTCATGTGCAGGCTATACGTTTACGCTGAAATGTTAGAGGTCGATCTTTTGCCTTATTCAGTAAGGGGTCCGCGAAAGCAGATCGTCGCCTTGCGACGGACGGAAGCGTTGGCACGCTAAGGCAAATCGGACGTACAAACTCAATAAGCACGAAGTGCTCGAATGGCTAAGTCAGGAGAGTGGCCGTGCAACAAAGTTATAAAATCGAGCCACATCGGCTCGGCGAAACGAGAAAGGCGTATCGACTCAAGGTAGGAGGATTGACTTCTTTTTACTCCTTCATTCGATAAGTCAAATATATCATTGTATGCTAAGTTAACCTATCGACGCCACGGGCGTGGTCCGTTCGGAGATAATCATAACGTGTGTCGAACACTAAGTTAGTACAATTGAAATGAAACGTGCATCAAATGCACAAGTCGCTACGGAACATTGGATATCGCTAAGGCGAGCGCCTCGGTGCGCAAGCCGCAATAACACGGGATAACTGTACTCGGCGAGTGTCCAAGTGCACGAACCATACCGTGCCTTCGTGCACGAGTTAGAACGGCTAGAACATTGAAAGACAATAGGCGAGTGCCCTAGCGCGCAAGCCACGGACATTGAACGTGGAAATACGGCTTCGACGCGTGCAGCAAGTGCACGATGCGAAGGATAAATGATAAATGTGTCAAAACGTGCTTACGTGCACGAGATAACAAAAGATGGCTTCGTTGCGAAGGAATACAGTTGTGGCACAAATGTGGCGGAACTGTCGGATATGACATAATGCCTCGAAAGGTGTTCGGGACCTTCGGGTCGTTCGGTTGGCGAACATTGAGTTGAGGCATAATGCCATTGAACATTGAAACGAAGTATGAAACGTAAGAACATAGAAAGTTAATGAAGGAAATACGAGATGGAAAATACGGCATGGTGCCCTTCGAAATGTTCATGGCCTTCGGACGTTCGTTGAGGACATTCGGGCGTTGTGCCAATTGAAATAGCGATAAGCGAACTTGCTTGGTTGTATGAAATATAAGATTCGTTGCATGGCCAAATGGTCAAATGGTCAAATGGACTTAAAGATATAAAAGCCCGTGCATGGGTTTCCCTCGAATGCGGCGCGCCAGGGCGCTGGGACCGTTCGGCCTAGGAGGGATTCGTTTGAGTATTGTTTGCGCCACTTCGACCGGACAGGGTAGCGACCTTATGGTGAATGTGTTAAGCAACTTGCTGCGATTATTTCGATGGCCTCTGATGTTGGTTAGCAACCGCACGGAGTTAACATCGTCTTATGTTTCGAATATAAGTCTATTCTAGCTTGACAAGCTAGTGACCTTCATATAGTTAAGGGCGATGGGTTTGGAAGTGCAAGGTATGCGTATATCCTGCATGGATGGATCCGAATAGAGGGCACTTATAACATGACATGGAAAACAGATAGGCGTATTCACCTTGCGTCGGTTGCAAGGGCGGGTGCGTCGATAAGCTAAGTTGCGCCACGAATCAAACACGAGAATGCTTGCTTGCCTATTCAATTCGATAACATGCTTGCTATGATAACATGCTTTACGCTTTCGAATATGCCATAAAATTGACCCTAAGGAGAACATAGCAAGATCATAAGCTAAGTTGCATGATTCAACATAAATATTACAAATGTCGGTTTGGAAAGATGATCTTTGCTTCAGTACATGCGAGGACGAACGTACTGATCCCCCACCAGCTTCATGCAGGGTGCAGGGAATGGATTGCTCGCGGCGAAGCGTTGCTTGAACGTGTTAAGGCTTGGAATGCCGAAGCGCATTGAAGCGTGCTATCGCATTGGCGCTCGGACTACGCAGCTGGATTGATGCGGCCGAGATATAGAAGGCATGATGTATGGAACGGTAAAATCCTTTGTGGGCAAGAGAGAACCTGAGTGTTGTAGCCAATCTGGCATATATTGTTAGGCTATCGAAAGCCTTGTAATCTGATTTCGAATATCAATAAAGAGATTTGTTTCGTATACTCTGTTTTTCTGTCGTTGTGAATATTAACTCAAAAGATAACCATTTGAGAACTTGTCATCTTGCCTTGCACGAGCACAATTCCAGGCTCGTACGGCATCACGCCCCAGCGAGGACGACGATTCGGGTGATTCCGGGTCGGGGCGTGACAGTTTGGAACGTGGTTTGCCTACATGGCTTCATGCCACATATTTCGAAGAACGTGTGTACATGTATCCTATTCTCACTGAAATGATGGGACGCGTGTCAACATATGCAAAAGATGACTCTGATCATGGGTGGCAGTTGTTAGCGTAAAGACAGATTTTGATGCTTTTTTACGCACAGAAGTCCCAGTCTATAAATAGACTCATTTTTCTCATAAGGACAGACAGACAGAGACAGAAGAGAATACAGAGATCAGAACTTCGAGATTTTGATTCTCCGGAGCATTCTTCTTCAACTTTTCTTTCAGAACAGAGTGAAGCAAAGCAGAAAAGCATTCGGCCTCGCCATCAGTGCCCAAGTGCGTCGATACCTTTCTGGTGACTTAGTTCTTCCAAGTTGTTCTACTTCAAGCAGTGATCTTCATCATCATCATATGGTCCAAGGAACAAAGTGATCATTTACAGATCAGACTTCCATAGCAATACTTTCCCAGAATCAAATTTGTACTTCTTGTACTTTTCTCGTTTTATTTTCAAAATCCAACTTTTGTTTGGCAATTTTGTTAAGTGTGTCACGACCCGCACCCACTGTGAGGGTACGAGTACGTAACAGCGCCCAGCCTACGCCGCAGTGTCGGCGGTAGAACGCTGTCCTAGGTTACTATCTAATCAACAACTCACGCAATTATATAATGTACTTGTCATAATCTCAACTCCAAACGGAGGACAAGTATATATAATGAAATCTCAATCACAGTCTAAGAACGATAAGATAACACAGAAGTTTATAACTAAAGACTAACAACAACATTTAAAAAACTACTAAATAATAATATCTCAAACAAACTCAAATACAAACTCGTATCTCAAGTTATTACAATTCAAATTCTAAAACCTGAAAACTAAACCAAGTCTACTAGCTAGTCTCCCGATCACTCCTGAGTGTCGGGGCCAAAGGTAGCTAAGCCATCTCCTGCTCCAAGGCAAGTAGGGCAAACGTCCTCAGGGCAGTCATCTGTAATATTTTTAACAGGTCCAGTCAGGACAGAAACGAGCACAATCTCATCTAGAAAACCCAAGTAAATGACAGAGAACTATAAAGCAGTTATAGACAGTTGTATTGATGAATATGGCAGTTTATATTCATGTGATGGTAAGAAAGACAAATAAAGTGCAAGAAAAGAAAATAACTAAACAAGAGAAGAATCGTAGCAACGAAGACGGTAGAATAAGATCTAGCTGAACTAGAGTAACATAATGAGTTCAGATGGTAAAATATAAGTCTAGTGTAATTCTAATGTGAGTCTAATATAAGATGAGTCGAATGTGATTCTAATTATTGTTCTAATAAGGTGAATCGAATAAGGTAATACGAATAAGGTGATACGAATAGTGATTCACAATGTTCTAACAACGATTCGAATAAATTCTCCAAGTGTGTTTTAAAATACTTAGTTAGACATGTAAACGGCTAAGGGTAAATCCGGCACATCACACACATGGCTGGGTGTGGAATGGCTATCGTTCGAATATATTCACAGGGGGTGGTTCGAATAGTGGAAATGTTCACATGTCTAATCAAGTATTTTCCCGTCCAGTCTAATACAAATGAATCCAAAATCCAACACATAAGACGAATACAAGTCCAACCAACATATGAAGATACGAATAGGGTGATTCAAATAGTGATTCGTATGGTGATTCATATGGTGATTCGTATAATAGAGGTAAGACGAGTAAGTATGTGTGTCGCATACATGGATTCAGAAATACAAATACGTGTTTGTAACAGAGAATCACATACAGCTAACTAGAACTGAAGTACAGTAATTGACAAATAAATGAGAGAACTATCAGAGAATGTACTCGCCTGCTACTCTAAAAAGAGTAGTGTAATATCAGATGCATGCACCAGAGTCACAATGTCCTAAACAGAGTAATATGAGTCATGATATGTAAAATATAAGAGAATTGAAAGCTACAATGCAAACTACATAAATCTAGGTCAAACTAGGCCAAAGTCAACCCTTGGTCAACTCTGGTCAACTGCACTAGTCAACTAGGTCAAACTAGGTCATGTCCTAACCCAGCAAGTCTTACTAGGCCTAATCAAGACTATCCTAGCAAGCACACATCAATACAAGGCTATACAAGCCAACATACACCCAACTCTATATAGCATGCAATTATTCAATACTCAAATAGACAAGAATTCACATTAGAAATACACTAGATAATCTATTACTTTAAGCTATATATGTCTACACATATATACACATGCATATATTGGTATTCAACATTAGGTCTATAATTATGGCATTTCAAATGGTTATATAAACTTATATATTACAACACAATATGCTAACATATATATAATATACATACATAGCTAAGTTAACTGTATTCATAAATACTTATTTAAGAGGCTATGTGTGTGTATGTGAACATGGCAAAGGGGCAAGTGAGGGTTAAATGGGCATACATAGTGTATACATATCAAAGAGTGTCAAAGTGTAAGTGAACAATGTGTCAAGTATGATAGTGTCAACATAGTGTAAGGAGGGTACATGAGGTAATATAGGATTTGTGTTAACATAGAACATTACATCTCATTAACTTGTATATTACATATATTACATCTATTATTACATTACATTCATGCTTGCATTCATTCATCATTCATTTATTCTCTTGCACTACTATATGCACCATACATTACATACTATGGAACCTACATATTCATTACAAGCCATACTTATACATGCTTACAATAGATAGGATACTTACACCTCATATATCATTTATTTAAACATTTACTCATGCTTAAATTCTCTATTTAATTACATAATGTATATACATTAACATGGGTTAAAATCAAATAAAATATTATATTACACACAAGGGTGCACAAAATACATTTACCGAATAGTAACTCCTACTAATAATCAATACTGTACCATCTCAGCATGAATTAAAATCTAGGATTAAAGTATGTTATAGATCTATGTGTTAGCTTTTCGAAACTTCAAACGGATCGCGTTTTCGTTTTCGAAAACTCCCGGAATCGCGAAAACACCGAGAACGCGTTTGTCTTTCGTACAGCTGACACTCAAATAATTCTCCAGAAAGTTACAGAAAGAATTAGACCTATTAATATATGTTTTTGGAAAGCTAACTTCAATACGCTTCTTTTAAAAAAAGGGAGAGATTAAACCGAGCTTTGATCTAGAAGTTATGCCATTTCTAAGTTATGGCTGAAATTAAAAACGTGGATAAAAATCATGACGGATTTGGGTAGTTTGAGACAAAAGAACACAAGTATATAACATAATATATCAAGAACTCACTCTCTACACTAATATATATATGAGACACTATAGAACACATCTCCAATACAAAAATATGAGATTAAACATGTAATAATTCATTCATACATAACAACAACACATAGTGTGTCCAAATTTGGGGTTTTCCCACATGGACACAACCACAACACAAAGGACATATGACCTCCAAATGGACACGAAATGGACACAAATGGAGATACAACCATGGGGGTCATTCTTATGGGTTCAAAATAGACCTATATGTATGAGAAAATGAAAAGGAGAAGGGATTTATACCTCCCGGTAGATCGAATCGAAGAAAAGCCTTCCCGGAGCGACACCGACACGTAGAGATTCCAAAAGGACACGAACGAGCTCCGAATCCTCCCAAACTTGGATAGCTTCCTCCTTGGCTAGAATGGAGAAGGAAAGAAGAAGATTTGGTGGCAAAATGAAAGGATTTGATGGAGAAATTGCTAGAAATTGCTCTCTAGGAATTTGGGGAAGAACAAGAAAGAGAGTGTGGATGAGAATAATGAAATAAACTTGAGCCTATCCTCTCCCAAAGTGGCCGACCATATGGGGCTATTTGTCCTATTATGGTAAGGTCCAAAATGCCCCCACTAACCTATTCTATGAATATTAGGAAAGGGCTAATTGGTTGGGGCTAAATTAGTCATTCTAAAGTCTCTAATCACACTAACCTTATCTATAATAATTAGTCTAACCTCTAACTAAAATATTTCTATCATGTGGACTAAAATTAATATCATGTGGGCCATGCCTAACTAGTATGTGGGTCCCACTAGAGTCAAACTACCCCCGAGTCCCCGTTACAAGTCAGATTGAGATGAAATTCGAACCCGACTCAAATAATCCCAAAACAACATCATAAATAATAAAATAATATCAAAATAATTTAAAGAGGTTAAATGCAAAAATATTCTTAGGCCAAAAATGATATTAAAATATCATAATCACATGGTTAGGCTCTAGGTCAAACAGTCTCTAGGGTTTCACTAGCAAAACGTCAAAACCACAAGTCATTAATTTAAATAATTTTAAAATGATTTAAAATCACCAAAAAATAATATCATGAATTAAATATCATTATTAAATTAATTATAAACATAAAATTTCAAAATTACCCTTATTTGGAAAACTAGGTGCTACAACTCTACCCACCTTAGAAAAATTTTGTTCTCGAAATTTAAGATCGATAGTACTCCTTCTAGAGCCTCTAACCTACCCAATATCTAAGGTAACACTTCCTAACACTGGAATAATAAACGAACATCTAAATAGTGTCAATCTAGGAATACCTCCAACACTGCTCTGCTGTACGGCGGTAATGAAACTTCAATAAAATATGGACTGGAACCTATATCCAAGGGACTGGACCTATTTTAAAGTGGTCTTAACTAAGGATGAAAAGTAACTGATCATAGGCTATAGGTATGTTCAAACTATTATCTTCCTATTAACCATCTATTAATACATTCTATTACCATAGGAACGATGCATTACTAAGACATATAGGCCCCTATCTCTCATAACACATTTATACTCACCAAAAGACTAGTACATCCTATCAAGGCTGATACTATAATCTCTCATAAATCTCATAAGCTACATGTTTATAGACACACATCCCCACATCAAAGACTAACCTATATATATCTACAACTGATACTAATGGGGTGACGTCCCTATTTTCCAACAATCAAGGTCTAAAAAAAATTATCTAAATCATGCAATTTGAAGGAATAATATACAAGGTCTGGGCATACCGTAGTAGTTGGAAGTCTCACCTAGGTACACTAATCATTCTAGGTCAAAATAGTACTATGGTATCAACACACAAATAATCTAGGGTGTCCTAATTGGGAAGGTAAGGGAACAACAATCATCAAGGTTGTAGGGCTGTCTACCATCCTATATAAAAATTGGTCAGGACAACTAGGAATTAATTATGAATGGTTACCATTCCAAGATGATCAAAATTGAAAGTTTAAGGCACGAGTGTCAATAGCATTGAAATCCAATAATACAGTATAAGATAATTTCTTCCTTTAGATAGGGAAACTAAACATGATACCTTGGGTTGATCTATCAAGTACAGTGCCTTTTCTATCTGAAATATGTGAAAGACAAAACAATAATGAGTTCAAAGGCGATGTTATTAAGTACAATACGTGGTTCATAGGCGATGGAAATAATTCAAAAGAGAATTGCCAAAGCTGTCATGGATGAGACTCTAGGGCAATTTTAACTATGTCTCCCTCCATGTAGAATAATATATGAGAAGCGAACCAAAGTGCAATAGGTTGATTAGACCATCATGCACCGGTTCTGATTAGGTAATATGTTAGTGGGTGCCAGCCCCTAATAAAATATGTCATGGTCAAGCTCGAATAAGATAAGCTTGCAAAACTGGTGCTAAATTAGCAACATAAGATAGACAAAATATAAGTAAGGATAACGATGAAGAAAGTTAATAGTCTAAGATTCTTTAAACATCAAGGAGAGAGGGTGAGTCAAAACAAGAGGAAAAAGATTTTCAAATTGAAGTTCATAATGAGATTCTCAAGGGTCATCCCAGGAATCTTCTCAAGTAGTCCTAACTGTGATTGAGTACCTCTCCGTTAAAGCCTATCTCTCAATCCTATCGCAGGCTCGCAGCAGTACAACTAAGTCGCCGTACTACCACGATATCGTACTAATGCGACTCTCGACCTGCATGGGCCACCACTAAAAACGTGTCACGACCCGCACCCACTGTGAGGGTACGAGTACGTAACAGCGCCCAGCCTACGCCGCAGTGTCGGCGGTAGAACGCTGTCCTAGGTTACTATCTAATCAACAACGTCACGCAATTATATAATGTACTTGTCATAATCTCAACTCCGAACGGAGGATAAGTATAGATATAATGAAATCTCAATCACAGTCTAAGCACGATAAGATAGCACAAAAGTTTATAACTAAAGACTAACAACAACATTTAAAAAACTACTAAATAATAATATCGCAAACAAACTCAAATACAAACTCGTATCTCAAGTTATTACAATTCAAATTCTAAAACCTGAAAACTAAACCAAGTCTACTAGCTAGTCTCCCGATCACTCCTGAGTGTCGGGGCCAAAGGTAGCTAAGCCATCTCTTGCTCCAAGGCAAGTAGGGCAAACGTCCTCAGGGCAGTCATCTGTAATATTTTCAACAGGTCCAGTCAGGACAGAAACGAGCACAATCTCATCTAGAAAACCCAAGTAAATGACAGAGAACTATAAAACAGTTATAGACAGTTGTATTGATGAATATGGCAGTTTATATTCAGGTGATGGTAAGAAAGACAAATAAAGTGCAAGGAAAGAAAATAACTAAACAAGAGAAGAATCGTAGCAACGAAGACGGTAAAATAAGATCTAGCTGAACTAGAGTAACATAATGAGTTCAGCTGGTAAAATATAAGTCTAGTGTAATTCCAATGTGAGTCTAATATAAGATGAGTCGAATGTGATTCTAATCATTGTTCTAATAAGGTGAATCGAATAAGGTGATACGAATAAGGTGATACGAATAGTAATTCACAATGTTCTAACAACGATTCGAATAAATTCTTCAAGTGTGTTTTAAAATACTTAGTTAGACATATAAACGGCTAAGGATAAATCTGGCACATCACACACCTGGCCGGGTGTGGAATGGCTATCGTTCGAATATATTCACAGGGGGTGGTTCGAATAGTTGGAATGTTCACATGTCTAATCAAGTATTTTCCCGCCCAGTCTAATACAAATGAATCCAAAATCTAACACATAAGACGAATACAAGTCCAACCAACATATAAAGATACGAATAGGGTGATTCGAATAGTGATTCGTATGGTGATTCGTATGGTGATTCGTATGGTGATTCGTATAATAGAGGTAAGACGAGTAAGTATGTGTGTCGCATACATGGATTCAGAAATACAATTATGTGTTTGTAACAGAGAATCACATACAGCTAACTAGAACTGAAGTACAGTAATTAACAAATAAATGAGAGAACTATCAGAGAATGTACTCGCCTGCTACTCTGAAAAGAGTAGTGTAATATCAGATGCCTGCACCAGAGTCACAATGTCCTAAACAGAGTAATATGAGTCATGATATGTAAAATACAAGAGATTTGAAAGCTACAATGCAAACTACATGAATCTAGGTCAAACTAGGCCAAAGTCAACCCTTGGTCAACTCTGGTCAACTGCACTAGTCAACTAGGTCAAACTAGGTCATGTCCTAACCCAGCAAGTCTTACTAGGCCTAATCAAGACTATCCTAGCAAGCACACATAAATACAAGGCTATACAAGCCAACATACACCCAACTCTATATAGCATGCAATTATTCAATACTCAAATAGACAAGAATTCACATTGGAAATACACTAGGTAATCTATTACTTTAAGCTATATATGTCTACACATATATACACATGCATATATTGGTATTCAACATTAGGTCTATAATCATGGCATTTCAAATGGTTATATAAACTTATATATTACAACACAATATGCTAACATATATATAATATACATACATAGCTAAGTTAACTGTATTCATAAATACTTATTTAAGAGGCTATGTGTGTGTATGTGAACATGGCAAAGGGGCAAGTGAGGGTTAAATGGGCATACATAGTGTATATATATCAAAGAGTGTCAAAGTGTAAGTGAACAATGTGTCAAGTATAATAGTGTCAACATAGTGTAAGGGGGGTACATGAGGTAATATAGGATTTGTGTTAACATAGAACATTACATCTTATTAACTTGTATATTACATACATTACATCTATTATTACATTACATTCATGCTTGCATTCATTCATCATTCATTTATTCTCTTGCACTACTATATGCACCATACATTACATACTATGGAACCAATATATTCATTACAAGCCATACTTATACATGCTTACATTAGATAGGATACTTACACCTCATACATCATTTATTTAAACATTTACTCATGCTTGCATTCTCTATTTAATTACATAATGTATATACATTAACATGGGTTAAAATCAAATAGAACATTATATTACACACAAGGGTGCACAAAATGCATATACCGAATAGTAACTCCTACTAATAATCAATACTGTACCATCTCAGCATGAATTAAAATCTAGGATTAAAGTATGTTATAGATCTATGTGTTAGCTTTCCGAAACTTCAAACGGATCGCGTTTTCGTTTCCGGAAACTCCCGGAATCGCGAAAACACCGAGAACGCGTTTGCCTTTCGTACAGCTGACACTCAAATAATTCTCCAGAAAGTTACAGAAAGAATTAGACCTATTAATATATATTTTTGGAAATCTAACTTCAATACACTTCTTTTAAAAAAAGGGAGATTAAACCGAGCTTTGATCTAGAAGTTATGCCATTTCTAAGTTAGGGCTGAAATTAAAAACGTGGATAAAAATCATGACGGATTTGGGTAGTTTGAGACAAAAGAACACAAGTATATAACATAATATATCAAGAACTCACTCTCTACACTAATATATATATATGAGACACTATAGAACACATCTCCAATACAAAAATATGAGATTAAACATGTAATAATTCATTCATACATAACAACAACACATAGTGTGTCCAAATTTGGGGTTTTCCCACATGGACACAACCACAACACAAAGGACACTCCTATGACCTCCAAATGGACACGAAATGGACACAAATGGAGATACAATCATGGGAGTCATTCCTATGGATTCAAAATAGACCTATATGCATGAGGAAATGAAAAGGAGAAGGGATTTATACCTCCCGGTAGATCGAATCGAAGAAAAGCCTTCCCGGAGCGACACCGACACGTAGAGATTCCAAAAGGACACGAACGAGCTCCGAATCCTCCCAAACTTGGGTAGCTTCCTCCTTGGATAGAATGAAAAAGGAAAGAAGAAGATTTGGTGGCAAAATAGAAAGATTTGGTGGAGAAATTGCTAGGAATTGCTTTCTAGGAATTTGGGGAAGAACAAGAGAGAGAGTGTGGATGAGAATAATGAAATAAACTTGAGCCTATCCTCTCCCAAAGTGGCCGGCCATATGGGGCTATTTGTCCTATTATGGTAAGGTCCAAAATGCCCCCACTAACCTATTCTATGAGTATTAGGAAAGGGCTAATTGGTTGGGGCTAAATTAGTCATTCTAAAGTCACTAATCACACTAACCTTATCCATAATAATTAGTCTAACCTCTAACTAAAATATTTCTATCATGTGGACTAAAATTAATATCATGTGGGCCATACCTAACTAGTGTGTGGGTCCCACTAGAGTCAAACTACCCCTGGATCCCCGTTACAAGTCAGATTGAGATGAAATTCGAACCCGACTCAAATAATCCCAAAACAATATCATAAATAATAAAATAATATCAAAATAATTTAAAGAGGTCAAATGCAAAAATATCCTTAGACCAAAAATGATATTAACATATCATAATCACATGGTTAGGCTCTAGGTCAAACAGTCTCTAGGGTTTCACTAGCAAAACGTCAAAACCACAAGTCATTGATTTAAATAATTTTAAAATGATTTAAAATTACCAAAAAATCATATCATGAATTAAATATCATTATTAAAATAATTATAAACACGAAATTTCAGAATTACCCTTATTTGAAAAACTGGGTGCTACAAAGTGAAACAATAACAATATTAGAAATGTTAGTAAAACCAATAGATATATCCCTAATAGTGTTAAAATGTATTGGTATACAACTATATTACACAAAATATTAATAATTAAAATAACAACAGTATATACATATATTAAATTAGTAAATTAATTTAGTAATAATGATGGTGATTAATAATAATAATAATAATAATAATAATAATAATAATAATAATAATAATAATAATAATAATAATAATAACTATTACTAAATAAAGAAACAATTAATAAAAAAACAACACAAAAATATCAACTGTTACAAAAGAAGGAAAGAAACAATTAAAATAAAATAATAAAACAAAATAAAACAAAATACTTACTGCTTCTTCCTATTAGAAAGAGAGGAGAGAGATGAAAAGGAAAGGGGAAGGGGGAGCGGGTTCGAGAGGGGTCGCCGGCGCAGTCCTGTCTCGGCGGAGGTGGGGCGATGGAGCGGGAGAGGAGCGAGGAGATCGAGGGAGAGCCGCGGTCCGTTGAAGGAAGGCGGAGTGAGTTCGACGTCGGGCGGCGGAAGGTTTTGGGGCTCGGGGAGGAGTCGCCGGCGCCGGACGGCTAGGGCGCGGAGGCGCGGGCTTCTCAGTGGGCATGGGCGGCGGCTCGTCGACGCGGTGAGGATGGGAAGATGGGGGTTTTAACCCACGCGGCGGTGGCACCGAGAGGGGAAAACCGCGCGGGCGGAGGAGCGGCTCCCAGTACGGTCTCGGCGACCGACGGTCGGGCGCGGGCGACGCGCTCCATCCGGAGGTGTGGATCGGGAGGACGACGACGAAAGCGGGAAGGGTGTACATGGGTCGGTCGGTCCGGCGTGGATGGGCTGGAGAGCAGTGGCAAGACGGGGAGGCCACGTGTGGGACGACGACGGGCGGCGCTCGTTCTGCGGAGAGGTACAGAGCCGTCGGCGGTGGTCGTGGCACTTCGGCAGGTGAGTCTAGGGTTCGATGTTTGTTTGCTTTCTTTGAGTTTTTGGGGGTTTCGGGTTTCGGAGATGCTGGTCCTGACGGAGGTTATTTCGGGGAGGCTGCGGCCAGCGATGGCCTTTGCGAGGGTTGTTTCTCGGGTTAGCTGGGATTGGACGGGGATTGGTAGACGGGTGGTGGCGAGGCGGTGTGCTGGGTTGGCGGAACAGGGGTGTCGGCTGGCGAGATGGTGACGGACGCTGAGTCGAGGCCGGAGTTGGCCTGGGGTTTTTGTTGTGATAACGGTGGTGGGATTGATGCTGCAGTTTATCCTAGGATAGGATGGAGTCTGTGGATGTGTCCTGCGAGACACGGGACGAGTCGGTGTCCGGGGCTGTTGGATACGGATGAAGAATGTATTTGTAATTATGGAATAAGATGGGGAGGGGACACGGGCACGATGCACGGTGGTTGAAAATTATTTTATGGTGTAATTTTGTGGATGTGTGGAATTTATGGAGGAGTACCTGCCTATTTATAGGATGTGAAAATTCCTATTTGGATAAAGATTAAAGATTTATTTAAAACCCCAATAGATAATTATTAAATTTAAATCGATGAAATCAAACCTAAATTCAAATTAAATTTAAATCTATAAATTCCTCCATTATACTATTTAAACTAATCCATAAAATTAAATCAAGTTTTTAAAATGGCCACAATATTTTCCAAATATATTTTCTAAAAATACCAATAAATGTAATTTCGAAAATAATAAATATTTTTAAATAAATTTTTGAATAATAAAATATCAATATTAAATAATTTCGAAAATTATAATATATATTCAAGTATTAATAGGAAATAATTTCAAACTACATTTTTACTAATTTGGATAAAACAATTTCGAAAGTAAACATAATAATCAAATCTTTAAAATACCTTCTTGCTAAATTAATTTTAATAAAAATAATTATTATATATATTATTTTGAAACCACCATTGATAATAAAATCAAAAAGAATATTTTTCTAAAATATGTATCTCGCACATATTCGCACTCGACGAGAAATACAAAAAATGCAAATTCCCGTACGATGTACAATACGACTTTACGACGTATAAATACAAAAAAAAGATAGTACTAAAATATAGTAAAAATTTAGGGATTTTACATATATCAATCATATTTCTAATGGAAATCTAATCATAACTGGCTTGCCGTAATTGGAAGTCCAATTAAATAGAAAGTCAATATATGAAAGATTTAATCGTAAATATATGATTAAAGTCAAAGATGAAAATCCAATCATATATTTGCTTACCCTATTTGTTCCAATATGCATTCATCGAACTTCTCCGACACATGGATATCGTTCGCCGTATTTCGTCATATTCTCCACATTGGTTGGGAACAATAAGAGTTTAATCCAAGTAAAACACATCATCTATTGTTATTCAATCTCTATTCTAGAAATTGGAAATAAAATTTAGATCGAGACCGAGACTTGAACTTGGTTCAATGTTCTTATGACAATATTAGTCCCACACAACTACTTATGGTTGATTGACGATTTAGTTTTCCATGATACAACGGAACTGCTCTTTCGGTAGTAGCACTTCAAATCGCAAGATCTGGACAAAGCAATTAAAGTAGTCGCTCTCTCTCTCTCATCGAGTACTTTAATATGTAAATGAGTAACTCAAACACTGATACACCCTTTTCAATAGACACCTTCTTTGGGAATATTTCGGAAGTTTGAAAAAAATGAATTCTTTAGATCCAACCGGCTGGTCGGTCAAAATTTGGACTTCCTTGGAGCCCAAATCCAAGTCACTTCCTGTATATATAGTAGGATAACTGCCTTGTTCTATCTTCACATGGGACCATTTTTCCCCAGTCAATTTATTCATTCGTTTTCCAACATCCACAACAAGGTGTAAAATACGAAATGCCCAAATGAAGTGTTAAGGCGAGCAAGTGTAGAGTCGGCCGAAGGAGCCACAGCTTCCTTCGGCCGACTCTACACTTGCTCCTCAACACCATCCTCGAAAAATCGCCAACACCTCCAGCAAAATCTCTGTACTTCCTCCAGATCATGCCGCCGGCTGTGCTGGTTCCCCCTCCTCTTCCTGCCCACTTCTTCTCCCCCGACTCTACACTTGAGCTGGATATTATATGTGGCTGAGAGAGTCAAATAAGAAGAAGGGAAGTAGAGAGGAGCAGATGGGTCCAGAGCCATGGTGGTGGAGAGGAGAAGGCTCCCAAGACTCCCCGAGGTGGATATCATATGTGGCTGAAAATTTCGATAAACTTCTTATTTTTTTATAATTTGAGTAAAAAAATTTACCCTATATGAAAATTTCTGTTGTCAGAGAGATGGCTCCCAAGACTCCCCGAGGTGGTACTGCTAGCCGAGGAAGGGGCCGAGGCAAGGAATCCTTGGAGGTCGACACGGAGGAAGTCCCCATCGTCAAACAAGAGTCGGTGACTGTTAAGGAGGAGGTGTTACCAAAGATCGAGGTCAAGGAAGAACCGATGACCATCAGAGAAGAGATTGCTCCCAAGGTTGAAGTTAAGGAGGAGCCACCGTCAGAGAGTAGTAGCATCGGGACCGACCCTCCTGTCCCTACAGAAGTGTAGCTCCCCTTCCCGAAAATTTAGAAATAGTTTATTTTTTTATTATTTTATTCGAATGGTAATTTTTAGATTTCTGTAAAAAAAATATTGTTTCGTGTACACAATGCTACGTGAAAGACCTACCTTGAAAATTATGATTTTATTCAGTTCATTGAGAAGTTACAGATAGAAATGTTTATAGGTTTATATATATTCGTATATATATACATATTGGATTATATATATATGCAGATGTGGGGACATATACGCTTAGTGTATATATATATATCTAATATGTGAAGAGGAATATAATATTTTATTGATGAATATATATATAGGAAAATATAGGGATATATAATTTGTGTGGATATTTATATATGTGTATGTATAAATATTAATTGGTGAATATATACGTATATATGTATATATATTATATGGACATATGTATATATATATATATATATTGATATGTATATATATTTAATATTGTTTTCTTTAAGTACTACAAATAGGTATAAGTAACTATAAATGATTATATATATATATATATATATATATATATATATATATATCTATATATATATATATATATATATATATATATATATATATATATATATATATATTTATATATATAAATGTATATGTATATATGTATAAAATATATATTGTATATATGTATAAGTGTATATATATATATGTATATGGGCGTATAAAATATATATATATATATAAAAATATATATATATATATATATATATATATATATATATATATATATATATATATATATATATATGTATATATGTATAAAATATATATTGTATATATGTATAAGTGTATATATATATATGTATATGGGCGTATATGCGTGTATGTATATATAAATATACATATATATTTTATATATGTGGGTGTATATATATAGATATTTATATACATATGATAAAGAGGAAGCAAGAGAATATATATACATATGTATTAAGTAGTATATAAATAAAAAGAAAAAGAAAAGAACTAATAAACCCACCCTTAAACGAACAGCTCACCCCAAGCCCACGTGAGAGCAACCCATCAGCCCAACCATAGGAGAGCCGGCCCAGCAGCACAAAACTGAGCCAGGCCGAGTCCCCCCCAACTGGCATACAGAGAAATCTCTGTACGTATATAGAGCGGAAGAGAACGAGAGGTTCTTCGAAACGAAAACCCTAACTCAGCTCGCGCCGCGCGCTCGCCAACCTCTGGGCGAACCACCCCTGGACCCTGGCGCCGCCGTGCGTCCAGCCTGGGTGCCGCCACGCGCGGCGAGGCCGCACGGATACAGCGCGCTCGTGCGGGGTCTCGAGTCACGTAGCAGCGACAGTTGCACGTAGGTGCAACTTCATCGCGTGATATCTCCGCGCACAGTCGACCATTTCCCGAGCCACTTCTTCAGGTATGAACCCCATATATCCACCTTCGTTTCCGATAAATTAGTTTGATTTTAGGTGATCTATGTTGCCAGAAAAATCGAACCCAAAAACCCGAAAAATTTGTCCAAAAGCAAGACGCTATAACAGTCCATGGGCACACATTGGAAGGTCGATCCCGACCAATCCAGTAACCATCTAGAAATTCCACTTGAACACAAATTTAGACAACATATAGGATTTTACAACCCTTCTTGTGGATTCGAAAATCATCGACCATGCATCGAGAAATCGAATCCCGAACTTTGACGAAAATCTGTTTTCATAATCACAAAATCGCTCCACACGACGTGCGTCACGCCAATCTGGACGACGTGGTCGCGAACCGAAAGGATCGAAAGCTGCGTAACAGCTTCGTAGTCGTGTGGGCTTTGACGGTGTAATGTCCCAAATTCGTGATACGTATTTAGTGTACGTATACGTATTTTGGACCCATATTTTATTTATTCATGGTTAGTTATCTTGGTTTATTTTGCATTGGCATGGTTTTATTGGCATTGATAGTTTAATTGGTTTTAATGGTTTATTGGTTTATTTGGGCTTGGTTTATTCTTAGTTTGGGTTGGCTTGGTTCGGTTTGGTATTGCTCTTGGTTCATGATGAACCCAAGGTGAACCCCCTACCTACCACCACCATTTGTATTTATTAGCCCTCTTCCTTCTCTCTCTTCATTATTCATCTTCTTCTTCCTCATTTACTCCCTTCACCTACCAAAGAGAGAAGAGAGAGGTCTAGGCAAGTGCAACTTGCTTCCACAAGATAACTCATTTTTATGGTTCCATTAGCTTCTTCTCATGATTCTAAACCATATTAGAACTTGTCATTTTCCATTTTGAGACTTTTATTCTTGTAGATCTAGAGTTTTGTTACTTTTGGATTTTGGTGGTTTTGATCTATCAAGCTTCCTTGTTTTTAAGTTTTTATGGTTCCATGCTGTAGAGAATTTCATTCTACCCAATTTTGACCTTTGAAAAGTTGGATTTGGACTTATTTTGACCAAGTTATAGACTTTTGAAGGCATTGGGTTCAACCATAGAGTTCTTGCTGTTTTGGAGAAGACAGTGAGCAGTGCTCGAGCTTTTTAGCTTGTGCCACTGAGTTGCGTGCGCTCTTTAGTGCAGCGCAGTCCCCATACGCTGCCTTTTGTGAGCGTATGGCTTACATACGCTGACTTGTGTGACAAGGAGTCGTATGGACCCCATACGCTGCCTTTTGTGAGCGTATGGCTTGCATACGCTGACTTGTGTGACAAGGAGTCGTATGGACCCCATACGCTGCCTTTTGTGAGCGTATGGCTTGCATACGCTGACTTGTGTGACAAGGAGTCGTATGGACCCCATACGCTGCCTTTTGTGAGCGTATGGCTTGCATACGTTGACTTGTGTGACAAGGAGTCGTATGGACCCCATACGCTGCCTTTTGTGAGCGTATGGCTTGCATACGCTGACTTGTGTGACGAGGAGTCGTATGGAGTGCATACGCTGCCTTTTGTGAGCGTATGACCTGAGCGTATGACCTGAGCGTATGGCATGAGTGTATGCTGACCTAAGTGTAGCCTGACTTGAGCGTAGCCTGATTACTTGATCTTTTATAGCCTTGTATATTGATATTTTATTAGATAATTGAGCATGACCTGATAGTGACCCGTAGTGGTGCACTCCTGACATAATAACCTGACATGACATGATAGTGGCCCGCCGTGGCGCACTCCTGACAAAGTACACTTGGCATGATAACCTGACCTGATATATCTTGATTAGCTGTTGCGGCGGCTACCTGACATGACATGATCTGTTTAATTAATCCTGACACCGTGGGCGATTGTGCCTGTACAAATAATCCAGTCCTGTCTTGCATCATGTCTAGGAGGGGACTCCTGAGTACCACGGTCAGGAGTACCTACTGAAATGGACTAAGGTTAATGACTAGTATAATTTATTAGACATGAAGAGATGTTCTCCAGTTACAGGCGATCCCGTTATCCCGACCGCAAATATTTGGACTTGTAGCCTGCCGACGAGTAGGGCACATTTCCAGCCCACTGTTATGTGGGGCACCTGCCATTGTCACTTAAATGATTGAACTCTATTGTCACTCGAATGCATTGTACTCTCTAAATTGTCACTATAATGATTGCCTGGATAACCTGGATAGCTGCAGGGCCTGTGACTACTTGGAGCATCTCATTGCATCTTGCTAATAACTAGGATTGTGATAACCCTAGTTAGTTAATGTAGAAAGCCGTAGGCAATGATTGGTCGTGATTGCTTGGATGGAGTCTAGTCCAGTATGGTATTGTCTAGAATTGATTGATTGCAAGATTATACCAGAATGATTGAATAATTGTCACTCCAGATTGTCACTATAATGATTGTCACTCCAGATTATCACTATAATGATTGTCACTCCAGATTGCCACTATAATGATTGTCACTCCAGATTGTTACTTGACCTGATTTCTTATATTTATCTTGCCGATAAATGGTGGAAGAAACCAAGTTCCATTCAGACGAAGGGTTACAACCCCGGTCCTTGTTTGGTTTACGGGTTGTAACCTAGCTATCTGATTAGTCCCATGGTTATCTCATCGTATATCATCCTGGCAGACTTTTCCTTATGTCCTGTCTTTTAGTGATTCTATGCAAGATTGTCTTTTATAATTACCTATCATGCTTTTCTTAAATTACTGTCTCTTATTATGTAATTATATTATTGTGCTAATTTGCTGGCTTTAGTTCTTAAGTGAAGCCTCCTTTGTGGCACTTGCTCTTTCTGGGGTCTGACCCAGCTGGTTTTGTATGGCCAGATACCGGAGCAGCACCAAAGGATCTCCCTGCTTTCCAGCCCGATGGTGGTCACCAGGCGTAACCAGGGCATCGAGTGGGTTCTTTTGTTCTCCCACTGTAATATTGTAAATTATTCTTTTGAGGCGTTTAGCCGACGAGCAAGTGTTAGCTCGATTATACTTACTTACTGTCTGCCTATGGGCTGTAACATGATTGACAAGCCCCGGGGGTTGATCATGTATGACTGAACTCTTGCTAGTCCTCACATTTTGTAACGACTAGCTTCATGATCATCTGGATATGTAATGTTTGGGACGCCTTACAATTGTATATTTGGAGATCCGATATCTTGTGATTATTATTAGTTGGTTGAGATTGAGACAATAGGCTATTTTATGACCTTAAGAGACTGATGGATTGTAGTGAAACCCTCACATATCTAGACAGCCGTGACCGTATAGCGGTGTGGATCCCATTCCGTTATATGTAGCTGGCTATGTCCGCCCCCGCTCTTTAGTATTCTGGTTCTGGGGCGTGACAGACGGAATTCAAATTGGTCGCGTGTGCGCGACGAATTTGATGCGTATCCGTCGAAATTCACCGTATCGTGCACTTTGCAAATTTTCCAATTACTTTGTGCACGCTCGTCAGATCGAGACGAAACTTGCGCCATCAGGACCGTATCATTTTTCTGGTCCTGTATGCCAAGTTTGGTCCGATTCTGAGACCGTTGATAAAATCGTCGTTTTGCGGGTCCCACGGTCCCACTCAACGGACGATTTTGTGCACGGCCCGCCCGGAATCCAACTTTGGACATACGGTTGGGTTTGTATCAGAAAACTGGATCCGTAGACATGTAGTTTGACGACTTTAGAGACCGTTGACTCTGGCACGCTTTTCGGTGCAAAGCGGGTCCAACGGCGGACATCGTTTTTGCCCGGAATTACCGTTTTACCCCTGTGTCCAGAATTGGACTTAAGGACAGGCAATCCTAGCTAATTGGACTATTCTGAGATCATTGGTATTGTCTATTTCAGCATCCGGGGACTGTTGTACGGGTTTTGACTATTGGGGGCATATTGAGTGATTTGGATCATCGGTTTCACCAGCACAGGACCACAGGCGAGTACAGTTTATTGTCTGCATTTCGATATTGATTTTCACTATATTTCATTGATTGGTCATTGGTTATGTGATTATTTTTCTATTATAAATTGTTGAGTCGGGAATGAGAAGTACCAAGGATGTGTGATCCGACCATAGATCTCGTTTACTTTCATGCAGTAGATCTCGTAGACAGTGTTTATTTTCATGCAGTAGATCTCGTAGACAGTGTTTATTTTCATGCAGTAGATCTCGTAGACAGTGTTTATTTTTATGCAGTAGATCTCGTAGACATTGTTACTTTTATGCAGTAGATCTCGTAGACCTCGTTTACTTTTCATGCAAGTAGATCTCGTAGACCGTGCAGTGTAATGTCCCAGACTGATCACATATCAAAGGTACTTCTAACGGTGGAAAGTATATTGGTCTATTTATTACTATTGATTTTCTTACGGCTTTACTGTTATTTTCAAAACTCATGATTGATGTCCAACCTTTGTTTTATAGTCATTTTCTTTATTGAAATTGCATTCAGTGAATTGTGCTCGTTCCATTCCTGACTGGAAACCAACATTTTCAGGTTAGCCGTGGATTCACTTAGCTTGGGGAGTGACGAAAATACTTGCAGACAAAGGCCTAGAAACTAGCTAGATAGATGAATTGTAGTCTTTCCATATTTGTACAAGTTTATATTTTCTACAAATATAAAACTTGTGATCTTTGTAAATTAAATTAATGTTGTGAATGAGCATTATTTGTGATCTTGATCTTCATGGCCGTGACAGCGTTCTACCGCCGACACTGCGGCGTAGGCTGGCTTGGACACGTCTTGTATCCGTTTAAAAAAAAAAAAAAACGGGTGCGGGTCGTGACAAGTTTTTGTGGTGGCCCATGCAGGTCTGTCTTCGCAAATCATGCGAACTCGTGATAGTACTTAAGTTAGTTGTACTATTGCGAGCCTGCGACTAGGAAATGCTCATTCACGAAATTAATTTAAGAGAGTGACTAGGACTAGGAGTCCCTTACACAAACTTACCGATGGGTAGTCTAGGCCATGCAATTTAGATGAGGAGTTATTAATTTCAATAGTTTGTCGGATGCCTATAGGTATACTATTTCTTCTTGATATGATGATACGATCCAATGTGAATAGATTATTCATTTCGTGAGACATGGCTTCCTAGAATTAACGATCTAACCTTGATAAATTGTTTAATTCCTTCTCTTTACCTCTTAGATATCATCCTCCTATCTTAGTCAAATTGTCTATTTAAGTTCCTATTTTTGCCCTAAGAGTATTATTTTATGTTATCTATAGATGAACCCCAAGATAGTTTCAATTCAAGGTTTTCCTCAAGGGTGTAAATACACATAGAATAGATATTAGAATGTTGCATTTCCATGTCCTCAGATATTTCTTTCATGTTCAAATATTTATTTGAAGGGTTATGATTAATAGGATAAATGCTTACGCTTTATTTCATAGTCGACATGTTTGAATCTCTAGAAACTCAGGAATTTTGAGGATATAGTTAAAAGAATATTAGTTGACTCATAATGGCAGGACAGCAGCGCACTGTCACCATTTATTTGAATTATGGGCTCACTGCAGCCAGCAGCGCACTGGCGAGACACAACCCCTAGAGGTGAAATTAGTTAAGAAAATATAGGTGATGGGATATTGCCAAAACTATGGCTAGTGGTCCTTTCTTTGATCGTCGTTACCCTTGAGTCAATATTGGATAGGGTTAAGTAGTGTTTGACTTCGTATCATATTTGAGTTACGAAACCAAGGGTTTACCACAGCCCGAGTATACGGGCAAGGCGTAACTCTCGGTGAAATGACTTCAAACGTGATTACGGGTTTAGGATACTATGGAGGATAGGACAATACCAGGTATGTCCCATAAGATCCAAATCCAATATTAGTGGAAGTTCTGTAAGTTGAGTAGCATGTCTCCCAACCTAGCATTATGTGGTCCTTGTGATCTATTAACGAGGAAGTTGACCGACACTAATAAGTTACCAAGAATATAGAATCCAGAGTTCCATAACCCATTAGTTGACCAAGACCTTATGGACAGGAAGATTTTAGAAAGATTGTATAAGCAAGGACACCAGGTAAGTTTTGATTCTCTCTAAACTCGAACTACTTGTGCCTCTTTTCAAAAATCTCGCGTGCTTGTATCTTGACTATTTTGACCAACGCTGCTATTACAGCCTAGTTTTTGCAAGCTTATTCTTTTATCGAGCTTGATTCGAGGCATATGTTTAGTGGGGACGCCTGCTAACTTATTGTCTGATCAGAGTTAGTGTATTATGGTCTGATCAACCATGATGCATTTGGTTCGCACTTTATTTAATTACCCTACGTGGATTGAGATATAGATGTCTCTAGGGTCTCATCCACGAATGCATTGACAATTCCTCTTGAATTATATGTTCGTCCTTGAATCACGAAATTGTATTCAGTAACATCTTCCTTGAATTCTTTATTGTTTTTAGCTTTCACCAATTTGGAAAAACGAAAGCTCGTGATGGTAGAGAGATACAGAGTATTCCCATGGCTATGATAATGGTAGGCACAAGTGTAGCTACCAACGGTCAGTCCTGTGATTGAGTTACTCGTTCTCCTCTCGACCCCAAACTGTTATCGGGACTTTCAAGCCATCTGAATTTAAGAATGATTAGGGTTTTACCCTTAGTCGTAATGCCAACCTAGGAGACTACCTATTCTCAAGAGACCAAATGTTGTGAACCTCTAACCATCCTTTGAAGCTTACTTCAACTAGAACCCGTGTGACAATAGTCCGACAGACTCGACACAAATAGAAATACATGACTTGGTTGTTAGAAATTTCTTTCATATGATGTGCCCTAGAGTTGGTTACCCCATCGATAACTCTTGTATACGGTGGAAGAGTAGGTCATTCTATTTTATCGATCGTGTGTAATTGTACATACCCATGTTCCATTTATTAAGGAACGATCATTGACTTGACTTATAACCATCGTACCCCGTTCCGTCGTGCTTGATTCTTTATTAATAAGAGTCGAGGTACAATACATGGAATTTGGAAATCCTTCTAACCTCATTATTCAAAAACCATATTTTAGCTTCTAAGGTGGATAGATTGTAAGCCTTCTAAATTAAGATATGCCAAGATTACCGAGTGATTAGAATAATTTCCATTAGGATAATTATTAGTGCCCTTAGACTCTCACTTTTTCTTTAGATCATTTTGTGTTCCGGCCGTGTCATTAATATTCGGAACACGAGACCAGTTGTTACCTTCCAATAAATTTCACATGTAAGATCTAGACGAGTCCACCTTCATCTAGGTATATCATGTCCCACTCAAACCCGTCCCCTTGTACTCTATTTTATGGTACGACTTTCAGGACAAAAAGGACTAGCTATAACCCTTACCATAGTACCGGTAAACTTCCCGACTACAATTAGAGACTCAACCTTGACTCAATTCCTTCGACCCAATATATGGATGTGATCTACTCGAAGCCCACTACGCAGATGCCACTAGTGTGCCACCCAATTGAGGCCTCATGTGCTACTTAAACACAAAAGTCACAGAGGGCGCCTTTTAGCTTGAGAGACCTAGTTAACCAACCAGACTGGCAACTAGCTCGACCAGTGCGGTGGAAACCTATTCTAGGATACCCTAATCAAGTGAGAGTAGCTTATCATTGAAATCTTGTCCAGTCCATATAGATTGCAATCCAAGGTTTACCCAACCAACGAGGGATGTCCAAACAGGAAGCCCATTAAGACTCAGTAAAACCATCCATGCGTACCACCATTTTTGGACTGTAAACCGAATTATTTGAAATAGGTCCCTATACCTACTATGTAGTCTCCACCTCTTAGAATGCGATGTCATTCGTAACCCTTATTCCATCTACCTGGAAGTTGCGATACGAACTTGTATTGCACTTTATTCCTTGCTCGCGTGGTTAAATAACTACGAAAAAGATCACAATCTTGATTTCTCCTATTTTCGTTCTATTATGGAATTTAATTTAGAATTTTGAGAACGGAACTCCTGTATTGCACGGGTGGAAAGCTCCTCTAAGAACGAATGGTTCTTTGATCTAGCAAGTGACTGGGCTAGAGTAGCCCACTCTAGCAAATAAGCCAATGGTTCGTAGACTCCCATCCTATCTGCATCATTGGATACCTTCTACCATTCTTGAAACTCATAATTGCCTTCGATTATTCATACTTTTCCCCCTGTCCTTCCTATTTTAGAGCAACGTATGGTCATGCCTATTAGAATTTACCAATATTTCTTAGCTACTTGTGTAAATTGTTGCTTGTTAGGTTTTGGGTTGGTTGATAGATAGAGAAGGATTATAGAGACCATAAACAGTAGATATCTATGGGTAGAAATTTGTTTTTAGCAATTAGTTGGAAGATTATAAAGTTTTTTAGTGACATAGCTATGAGGGAGTAGTGTGTCCAAAGGTGGGTAGAAGTCCTCGGAGATTCATCGTTACAAAATGGCTAAAGATGGTTATAAAATATTTTTGAGGAATTAAATTCAGGAGATTAGGGAAATGGTAGACTTAAATTTTAAGGAATAGTTATGAATTAGAATTTCGAGGACGAAATTATTTTAAGGTGGGTAGATTTGTAGCTCCCCTTTCCGAAAATTTAGAAATAGTTTATTTTTTTATTATTTTATTCGAATGGTAATTTTTAGATTCCTGTAAATAAATATTGTTTCGTGTACACAATGCTACGTGAAAGACCTACCTTGGAAATTATGATTTTATTAAGTTCATTGAGAAGTTACAGATAGAAATGTTTATAGGTTTATATGTATTCATATATATATATACATATTGGATTATATATATATGCAGATGTGGGGACATATACGCTTAGTGTATATATATATATATATATATAATATGTGAAGAGGAATATAATATTTTATTGATGAATATATATATAGGAAAATATAGGGATATATAATTTGTGTGGATATTTATATATGTGTATGTATAAATATTAATTGGTGAATATATACGTATATATGTATATATATTATATATGGACATATGTATATATACATATTGATATGTATATATATTTAATATTGTTTTCTTTAAGTACTACAAATAGGTATAAGTAACTATAAATGATTATATATATAGATATATATATATATTTATATATATATATATATATATATATATATATATATATATATATATATATATATATATATATATATATATAAATGTATAAGTATATATGTATAAAATATATATTGTATATATGTATAAGTGCATATATATATATGTATATGGGCGTATATGCGTGTATGTATATATAAATATACATATATATTTTATATATGTGGGTGTATATATATATAGATATTTATATACATATGATAAAGAGGAAACAAGAGAATATATATATACATATGTATTAAGTAGTATATAAATAAAAAGAAAAGAAAAGAACTAATAAACCCACCCTTAAACGAACAGCTCACCCCAAGCCCACGTGAGAGCAACCCATCAGCCCAACCATAGGAGAGCCGGCCCAGCAGCACAAAACTGAACCAGGCCGAGTCCCCCCCAACATGGCATACAGAGAAATCTCTGTATATAGAGCGGAAGAGAACGAGAGGTTCTTCGAAACGAAAAACCTAACTCAGCTCGCGTCGCGCGCTCGCCAACCTATGGGCGAACCACCCCTGGACCCTGGCGCCGCCGTGCGTCCAGCCTGGGCGCCGCCACGTGCGGCGAGGCCGCGCGGATACAGCGCGCTCGCGCGGGGGATCGAGTCACGTAGCAGCGACAGTTGCACGGAGGTGCAACTTCATCGCGTGATATCTCCGCGCACAGTCGACCATTTCCCGAGCCACTTCTTCAGGTATGAACCCCATATATCCACCTTCGTTTCCGATAAATTAGTTTGATTTTAGGTGATCTATGTTGCCAGAAAAATCGAACCCAAAAACCCAAAAAATCTGTCCAAAAGCAGGACGCTATAACAGTCCATGGGCACACATTGGGAGGTCGATCCCGACCAATCCAGTAACCATCTAGAAATTCCACTTGAACACAAATTTAGACAACATGTAGGATTTCACAACCCTTCTTGTGGATTCAAAAATCATCGACCACGCATCGAGAAATCGAATCCCGAACTTTGACGAAAATCTGTTTTCATAATCACAAAATCGCTTCACACGACGTGCGTCACGCCAATCTGGACGACGTGGTCACAAACTGAAAGGATTGAAAGCTGCGTAACAGCTTCGTGGTCGTGTGGGCTTTGACGGAATTCAAATTGGTCGCGTGTGCGCAACGAATTTGATGCGTATCCGTCGAAATTCACCGTATCGTGCACTTTGCAAATTTTTCAATTACTTTGTGCACGCTCGTCAGATCGAGGCGAAACTTGCGCCATCAGTACCGTATCATTTTTTTGGTCCTGTATGCCAAGTTTGGTCCGATTCTGAGACCGTTGATAAAATCGTCGTTTTGCGGGTCCCACGGTCCCACTCAACGGGCGATTTTGTGCACGGCCCGCCGGAATCCAACTTTGGACATACGGTTGGGTTCGTATCAGAAAACTAGATTCGTAGACATGTAGTTTGACGACTTTAGAGACCGTTGACTCTGGCACGCTTTTCGGTGCAAAGCGGGTCCAACGGCGGACATCGTTTTTGCCCGAAATTACCATTTTGCCCCTGTGTCCAGAATTGGACTTAAGGACAGGCAATCCTAGCTAATTGGACTATTCTGAGATCATTGGTATTGTCTATTTCAGCAACCGGGGACTGTTGTACGGGTTTTGACTATTGGGGGCATATTGAGTGATTTGGATCATCGATTTCACCAGCATAGGACCACAGGCGAGTACAGTTTATTGTCTGTATTTCGATATTGATTTTCATTATATTTTATTGATTGGTCATTGGTTATGTGATTATTTTTCTATTATAAATTGTTGAGTCGGGAATGAGAAGTACCAAGGATGTGTGATCCGACCATAGATCTCGTTTACTTTCATGCAGTAGATCTCGTAGACAGTGTTTATTTTCATGCAGTAGATCTCGTAGACAGTGTTTATTTTCATGCAGTAGATCTCGTAGACAGTGTTTATTTTTATATAGTAGATCTCGTAGACATTGTTACTTTTATGCAGTAGATCTCGTAGACCTCGTTTACTTTTCATGCAAGTAGATCTCGTAGACCGTGCGGTGTAATGTCCCAGACTGATCACATATCAAAGGTACTTCTAACGGTGGAAAGTATATTGGTCTATTTATTACTATTGATTTTCTTACGGCTTTACTGTTATTTTCAAAACTCATGATTGATGTCTAACCTTTATTTTATAGTCATTTTCTTTATTGAAATTGCATTCAGTGAATTGTGCTCGTTCCATTCCTGACTGGAAACCAACATTTTTAGGTTAGCCGTGGATTCACTTAGCTTGGGGAGTGACGAAAATACTTGCAGACAAAGGCCTAGAAACTAGCTAGATAGATGAATTGTAGTCTTTTCATATTTGTACAAGTTTATATTTTCTACAAATATAAAACTTGTGATCTTTGTAAATTAAATTAATGTTGTGAATGAGCATTATTTGTGATCTTGATCTTTATGGCCGTGACAGCGTTCTACCGCCGACACTGCGGCGTAGGCTGGCTTGGACACGTCTTGTATCCGTTTAAAAAAAAAAACGGGTGCGGGTCGTGACAAGAAGACCTCAACCAGATTGAGCTTTCGTATGCAAAGTGGCTGATAGAATGGTACATGCTTCAACGCAACTATGATCCCTGGCTGTGAGGATTCATCGTCTGACTTGCGGTCTTTTCTGAGACATTGTGTTGGATTATTTATGTTTGGATATTTTACAAAGTGGCTGATAGAATGATACATGCCTCAACGCAACCAGATTGAGCCTTCGTATTTGTATTGGGTTGTTTATGTTTCACTACAAGAAAAATGACTTTTGACGGCATTGAAATTAAGGCACGCATAAATAAGTGTGCCGTAAATAACTAATTTATCGCATACATTGTACTCCACATCGTGAAAACTCATAAAGTTAATCGATTATATTTATTTACGGCATGAATTGAACGCCATAAATGTAATATTTGCTTACGGCGTACATTGAAGGTCATAAAATCAGTGGAAAAAAATTTAGCGGGACGAATCCCGCCCGACTATTTCATTTTTGTGTAATATTTTTGGAAGCCCTCTCTCTCCAGTGCTCACACAGGAGAAGCCCTCTCTCTAATGCCTCTACATCTTCCTTCCTCCTCCTCCTCCGTGGCCCCTGCCCACGGTAACCATGATGTCTTCAACATCACCTACGACGAAACCCCCTCCCCCCTTCTCTACCGCCGTCGACGAGATCGACCCCCTCGACTCCATCGGAGGACAAGAGAAGATCCAGGCCCCGCCTCCACCGAAGGATCTACTCTCCTCTATTTAAAACCTAATTTTTTTGTTAGATATGACTAAAAATCAGAGATAGAGATGTCGAAGGTCAGTTTTTTTTACTTTGGAAACGAGAGTTGCGTTGTCGTCGTCGCCATCGATGTCGCTCCGAGTATATCAACTGCCTACTGGGACTTGAGGACGTTTCCTCTGTCAATTCCCAGACCCATATGGCGGTAGATAGAAGGATGAGCCCGGACGGCGGAATCCACTCCTCCTGCAACGAGACTGCCACTCTGTCCTCGATTCCCCAATGCTGGACACCACCTCCTTCGGGTCTACCTCCTCGGCCCCGTCAAAGTCAAAATATGCCATCGGTAGGTACTTAGATCTGAACTTTATTTTTTTCATTATTTTGTATTGGTGGTGTCATTTTCACAAACAGATTAAATTATCCTCGGCCCCGTCTATGTCGAATATGCCACCTACTATTTTCGTTCTTATTTTGGTTCATCAAAGAACAAGAGATGGTAAGTTCTTTTTCTTCTTTTGGTTTTTAATTTTCTCCTTCTTATGGTTCTTTTCCATGGCTTTGATTTCAATTATGGGCTAAATTTGGTGTTTTGGTAATGTTTTCTTGAACCAAAGGAAGTCGATTTCTATGATTGGTGCTTTTTGTGCTGTGGCAGCTTCACGGAGCGACCCAAATGGTGGAAAGGTGATTTCTTTAGTATTGTTTGATTGGTAAAATTATGATCTTTTGTTACATTTTTTTTTATGTTAGTGACGCTGCAAATATAGTGTTTGGTTGCGACATTGTGTTTAAGGGATGTTACATTTATCTCAAAAGTATATAGAAATCTTCTGTTTGGAGATATGTAGTTAGGATTCTTGATTGCGAAACTTTTTTTGGTTGAGACATGTTGACATCAGATGGGGAGATGTTTGGTCTATATTACTGCAACGAAAACTTAAAAGATGTAATAGCAATAATGCTTTATAGGTAACCAAATAGTCCTTATCTTTCTTTTCTTTTTTTAAATTTTATGGTTTTAGAAAAGAAAGGTGGATGATAGGTATCCCACACGTTTCATTTAAATAGAGTTTTAATGGCAATAAATAAATAAATTTAAAATGGTCTTAAACCACATTAGAAACTAGTTCCAAGGAACACTCCTACATACCACAAACTCTACTATATTAAACAAACACAATACATTTTAATTCTTCAAAGAGGATGGTGCTGCCACATGGCTCAGGTGAGGATTTGCACAACTGATTCTGAACATAAAAGAACCACTATGATGGCTTTGCATAAATTAGTTGTAGTACAACTGGAATATGATACCAAAGGGGCCTACTAGAGTAGTATAAGGGAAGTGTATGTCTCAAGTTCGATACTTGAGGTTTAGGAATGTCTTAAGGGCTGTCGTAACCAAAAGAAACAAATGCTTATTGGTCCTTAACAATGCTTAAGAAATAATAAATTTTGAGCCACAACTGTCTCTTTTTCTCATATCACCTCTTAGAATTTGAAGTTCACTACCTGTAATAGTTAAAAACTACATTTTTAGGGTTTATGGAAATTGATAAATTTTTTAGTAGTGTAAATTCCTTCCATGTATCCTTGGTATGTGTATACTGCAAAACTTTAACAAAAGGATATATTTTGTTATGTTATGACACTGAAAAATTTGATCTATATTGTAGTTAGAGAAGGATTACTGAGCAAAAATGGGAATAAACGCTCTGTTGTTGTCGTTCTACTTTGTGGTTACCTCTTCCCTCTCCATTGATCAACCACCACTCCTTTCCCACTTCCCACTTCCAGCCCTGCAAAATATGCAATTTATCCCTTTAATAGTTAAAAACTGCACTTTTAGGATTTGTGGTTATTGACAAATTCCACTGATGCTCTGTTTAGATCTTCTTGCTACCTGCAAAATATAAAAATTTACCCCTTTTAATAGTTATTTTAGGATATTAATGAGTTTCTTTTTAATTCATTGTTTAAATAGTTCTTATCAAAATTCCTACTATGTATGATGTATCCTTAGTTTAATATGTGTATAGTTACAGAAAGTTGAACTTTTTATCCGTACAGTAGTTGGATTCACATAGGCAAGCCAAACTTCTCGAATAAAAGCTGTGTTGTCATTTTTCTGATTCTATACTCTAGTTGGACCCTTTCAATGTTCTAATTCTTAATTAATGGTTGATTTATTGATGAGAATTTGATTGTATGATATTAAGTTGAGTTTACTAACAACCTTCACTCCCTCTGTCGATCTCCAGCACCTTCCTTTCAGTGTTCATCACTTGCACAAGAAAGTAATCCCATGTATAAGTCTCAGCTTAAGGAAATATGCCAACAAAGGATGTGGTCTGCACCTGAGTACAGTGTCAACCGCGACGGTCCAGACCATAACCCACGGTTTCGTGCAACGGTGATTGTTAATAGTGCCAGCTTTGACGCTTCGGATCTATCTAGGTCATCAAAAGAGGCTCAGGGAAAGGCCACCCAGGTTGCTGTTACACATTTTGCTCTTATGGTCCCCCCCCCCCATACCGTCCTATCCGGCCACAACCTCGTCCCCCTCTGGTACGCACAAAGGAATTTCATACTTCGCATGAATTTTAGATCATTGTACATAAAATGAGAATGTTTTTGTTAATTTTCGGGTTAGCGTCTCAGGCCAGTCATGCATTTGAATTCTTATGCTAAGTCTAAAGAATTCTTTTTTGTTATCTCAATTATAGTTTGTTCCTGTTCCATCTTTGAATAATTTCAAATTATCTGCACGGTGACCTTAGTTTGATGTCGACATATGAATACAATTTTGTGAATACAATTTTGTCTTCAGGCTTATTATCTATATCATATGGCGGTGGATATAGGACTGCAGCCTAAATTTTGTATATGCTTTAGTGCACATTATTATAGCCTGGACACACATATGACATGCCCTCAATCACAAAGTACCCAGGCAGAGCACAACACACACAAACCTATGTCCGCATACACATACCCTCGATCACAACGTACCTAGGTGCACATACTCATATGGAGCACAACACACATAAACCTATGTATCTTAGTTGATAGTATCGGCCGATAAGGATATAATGTGGCCAATGCCGATACGGTTTGGCATGTCCTGATTTGTTATTGTCTACTACTGATACTGACCGGTATGACTTTGGGGGTCTTTTTTCAGTCAATCGACAAAGAAATTGAATTGACAAAGAAAATTTAATCAACAAAGATAACTGAATGGAAAAGACTAATAACCTGATAGTAAGGTGCTACATTAAAAAAATTCAAGAAAAGTAACTGCAAGAGAACATGTAAGTGAAACCATTTAAATGGCACCTTCTACCATCAAAAGGGATTGCTTTTGTAAATATTGAATCTACTCTATAAGTCTCTTCCCCCCTTCCCCAACTTGCATCAGCTGTTGGTCGGGTTGTTAGTAGCTATTACATTGACTATTCTATTTTGGCTAGTACCCTAAAGTGGACATGTTAAGTTTATCAAAGTATGTTGTTTCCTGAGGGATTGCATGTTTAGAATCTTGATAGTTTACCGTAAATCAAGCCTTCAACATTATGACAGGCATACCCAACATATATCTAAGATTCTAACTATTACTTTGTTGTCTCAGGAAAATGTGAAAAGTTCAGTTAAAGAGAGTTGCAATCACAATATACGTGGTGAGCTTTTTCAACTTACACATTCACTGCCTTTGAACATGTAGCACAATGTTTGGTTGATGACATCAAATACTCTTCTCTTGCACAATATATATGCACTAAGTTTAGTACATCTTGATTTAGTTGACACTAGTACGACAAGGAAAATGTCATATGAAATTAACAATCACATGGCCAGACAAAACTTGTGTAAGTGAACCTGTTGGTAATTTCTGTTTTGATTATGCTATTGGTTTCAAATGACAAGATTGTTGGATGATTTGGATTTTTTTGCCCCTTTTTAAAAGGTGTCATGGTCATGAAGCAAACCATTTAAATGATAACTTAAGACTTATGTAAGTAAACCTCTTGGCAATAATCGGGCTATATGCATCTGGGTTTGAATGATTAAGTTTTTTGGTTAAATTGTTGTAACAAAGTAATGTATATTATATGAGGATGTTGCCTTACCTGCTACACAGTATAATATTATGATCCTTATAAGGTTTCTATGTTAAGAGAAGGAATTCATTAAATGATAGGAGAATAAATAACTATATATTAGGATAATTATAGCGTTCAATAAGCAGTGTTAAATTGAGAATATGATACAAGAAAATTCTTCTTGAAGGTCAAAACATGCATAACGTAAACAATAGATATTCTATATAAGCAATCTGAAAATAATGTGTTACTTTCTAAATCCATCTGCCTACCTACTAGCTGCCTATGACATTTTCGTACACGTATACCTATGCTAGACTTCCTTCTCTCGAATCAAATACATCTTGCTCATTTTTTGGGTCTGGTCAATTCCACTTGTTTTTTGGTTAGAATGGGCCAGATAAGAATGTCTAATTGGGTTTAGGCAAGGTACTAGGACTATTTTTCATGATTTCTCTATATATTCACGTTAACATGACCTGGGCTTAAGCTTCCAGCTAACCATGTTAAAACTAACCCTTGTAAGAATCTCAACTTCTCCGTACCAGGAGTGTTGTCACATGCATGATTAGAATTATGTTCGTCTCTGTACATAGAATTTAATTTGCAAATTGTTGCATGCATGCATATATATATATATATATATATATATATATATATATATATATATATATATATATATATATATATATATACATGCCACCACCAATTAGATTCATAAAATGACACTAATTAGATTTAAGGTTTGTGCTGACTAGGACTCTCTAAAATTTGATGTCATGTAGGATGCTCTAAATTTCAAGTTATCAGCGTATCCTAATCTGAACTCCATGCTGCGCTCTACTGGAGGCTCTAAAGTTGATATCTATATGGATTTGGACACTTTTGATGCAGTGGCGATTGAAGATGCCTCTACTTATGTTATTTTTTGACTGTGAATGGAATGAAGGAATCAATATATTTTGTATTAATTATAAATGAAGATTTGGGATTCATAAGAATTGACATTATTATGGTTTCAATGAAAGTTAGTACTTATAACAATTGTTGTGTTCACTATAAAGTATTTTTGGATTTGGATGGTTTGATATTATTGTTTCAATGAAAGTTATTATTATTATTATTATAGTGTATATTATATGTTTTGTGATTGAGTCTCAAAATGTAAAATTGACTATACAAAAAAAAGAATTTTTTTAAAAAAAATTGTAGAGAATTTAAGGTGTGCATAATATGTTCTAATTGATGTGTATATGATACTTTTTATGACATACAATGAATGTCATAATTGACTAATAAAGACATGCAAAGGAATGTCGTAAAATATTATTAACGACGTACATATGTATGTCGTGATTATGAATTAACGACGCGTATAAGTATGTCGTAAATGTGTACTAACGGCGTTCTTATACACGCCATAATTGCTCTTTTATGGCACGCAATGAATGTCGTGAATGAGTATAGACGACGCACAAATAGAGTTTAGACGACACACAGATTATGCCGTCTGAAGTGCCATCTTTTTATGGCATGGGCTAATACGGCGTTAGCATGTACGCCGTCTAAAGTGTTTTACGGCGCACATTGCGCGCCGTAAAAACACATTTTTCCTGTAGTTTGTGTAGGACCGATTGTAGGAACGAGTTGTAAAGCGCAATACTCTAGAGGGGGGGTGGATAGAGTAGGCAGCGGAAATTAACTATTTAAAAAAGTTAGTAACAAGATCACAGATAATATATCACAGATATGCAAATGAAAAGTAGAGAGTAGAGAGCAAACGCAAACACAAGGATGTATACTGGTTTCCCTCTGTTGAGGACTAGTCCAGTCGGAAGAACTCTAGCTTCCAGTTGAATCCACTATGGAAAATCACCACAAGTTTTCATCCGAAGATCTTGCAACTTCTACAACGCGAGCTTTGATCCGAAGTACTCGTCCAACTTCAATTGTGAAGTGTGTAACTTCAATCAAGCCTCCGATTACAACCGCTCTGAAACTTCTAGACCGTACCGTACTGGCAAATCGACTAGAGGATTGTAACTGGCTTGGGATTTGAAAATGAATAGCTCAGAATACTTTGGAAGAAGTAGTAGGCTTATAGAGAAGAGATATGAAAGTGAATGAGTGTGTTGAAATGATCGAAATCCTTCTCTATTTATAGTTTTTCCAAAGGCAAAATTCTGACATAATTCGGGCAGAATTCGGGCAGAACTCTATGAGAAAATCTCGGTGGGATCCGTAACTGCAGGAAGACCAAGTTCAAAAAGAAACGTTCACTAACCGAACTCTGGCCGAACTCTGGCCGAATTCGGGCCGAACTCTGGCCGAATTCTGTCCGAGTTCTGTTGGAGTTCTGTCAGAGTTTTTGCAAATTGGTTTTTGGGCTTTTTGAAAAGTCAGGCAGTTAGGAAGTAGTTTGGGCTTTTGTAAGTGGGCTTGTTTTCAAAATGAAAGGGTATTTTGAAAACGTTTTTTGGGTAGCCTATTTGCCAGTACGATGCAGTGTACATCGTATTCCTAAACTCAATAAATATAAAAAATACATTGATGAAATAGGAAAACCAAGAGCCCTTTGATGACGCCTTTCTTAAAATATTTGAGCAGACTTGAAGACGCCTTTCTCACTGACGGCGGTCGTCCAAAGATAAACAGATCTGGAAATCTGAATACCTTTCGGGGGCTTCGCCCTCGAACCCCTGACGGGGGGCGCTGCCCCCTCGACCCATGTCCGCTGACCGGGCAGCGGAACCCCCGATGCGAGGCCCCGGATAGGTCGTTAGGCGGATCAGAGAAATCTTCTTGTATAACGCCGTCTTTGGCCCATCAATAATTCTCCATTGCATATGTCCTGGTTTGATAAAGCTTGATCATGCTTACTGCATGTCTATAAGAACATGTTAGACAAACAAACCAATATGATACAAGCATATCAATATGATATAGAACATTTATGACAATGCTAATATTAGGACAATGCTAAGTTTAAGTAGCAACATGATAGTGATTACATGAGTATTAGTGATGTCATTATGTTAAACTTAATTGATTAGCCATATTCAAAAACATGATATAATCATTGGGCTAACAGTTTGGATATTTTGTTATGTATGTTGGGATAGTGTGTTGGATATTTTGTTGGTGATTGTGTTGGATATTTTTTGTGTATGTTGTGATATATTGGATGTTTGGAGATGTTGTGTTGGCAATATGGATATTTGTTGGATATATTGGATGTCGGATATGTTATATTTGTGTATGTTGGATGCTGAATATGTTATATTACAGGGAATAGTCTCTTTCCTGCAATTTTTTTTTCAAAAATATTTTAGTTAGCGAAGGATTACCGACGGGTTGCCGACGGACTGTTGCAGGTATCGACGAATTACCGACGGGTTACCGACTGGCTTTTGCAGCTAGCGACGGTTTCCTGACAGATTGTCCGTCGGCCTATTTCTGGAAAAATTTCGCGACGGACTTTCCGTCGCTCATATTCTGGAATATATGGAAGATTTCCAGAAGGGTGGCGACGTATTATCCGTCGCTCTTCGCCGCTAATCTGTCGAGATTAGCGACGCTTTGAGCGACGGATATTGCGTATCTGAAACCCTCGGATACACGGTTAGCGACGATTTAGCGACAAATTTTTCGTCGCTAATTTTATGAATATATTAAAAATTTAAACTGTCGAAGTTGACGGGAAGCCGTCGGTTAGCCGTCGCTAAAAGTTTTTATTTTGCCAACGAAAATCCGTCGCTAATTAGTCGCAAAGCGGCGGACTAGCGACGAGCTAGTTTTAGCGACGATGATATTCTCGACGAATTTTTTTAGCCCGTATCCGTCGGAAATCCGTCGGTAAGATGATTTACCGACGGATTTCCGACGGATATGGCCGTCGCTATGTCGTTGTATTTTAGTAGTGATCATTATTTATAAAGGCAATATAATAAAACCTTAATGAGTCAATATTATACTAATATATAATTAAAATATTAAGGATATTATTGATTGTTCTGGGCGTAACACTCTTTTGGCTTAACTTATCATTATTTATGGATAAAAATATTATTTACTTACTAACTAAAATTTTCATATCAATCTAAAATCGCCATCCCCTCTCTATGTGTCCTTATTCTTCTTCTACTAAGAATTAGATACCCAACGCGTGTGTCCTTATCGCAAGTACACATTATCATATTTACACAAATTAATTGGCTTATGGGAAAACACTAACGTGTATAATAATGTGTCTTATTATATTAGCATAAATATCCATTTTGAATTTTACATTAAAAGTTCTTTTAAGTTGAAATTTGAGGAACAAAATTTGGAGATTTAACCTACATGTGGTTCTGTCGGTAGATATCTTCGTGTCAACAAATTTCTCTGACGTGTCTATCATGCATCACTTGGATCAAACACGTGTATTATGCGTTGTCAAACGCTTGATACTACTGAGAGATGCATAAATAGTAAACACTGATCATCCTCTACACTTCACACCATTATTGAAATTATTATACGCTTTACTCTCCCATTCTTCTCCATCAATCTCACCAGCGCCAAGAACACTACCAAGGGAAACGACTCTTATGGAGCAGACTGGACAATCTACATGGGAGTATGATATATCCTAAATTTTTTTTTAATAGATTTATGATAGTCTAGGATTGTCCCCTCCTTTATTCTGTCATCGTCTCTAACTTATGAAATCTACAAATTTATTTTTATTTTTTTTGCCAAATTCGCTCTTGTTCTACGTTACAATAGCATGATCGATTGTTAATATTCATTCTTCTTATCATTCAAAAATCTGAATTCTCTCTCTTTTAGCATGAAAGTAGAATTTTCTTTTGCCTAAGTTTTCTTCTCAAGGCACTTCCTTTTTGGCATGTGATAACTTTTGGTTTTTGAATGATTTCAATATCATTTGCCATTTTTTTCCCCTTATTAATGCTAGTAAGCGCGCAAAATCGGTTTGATCTTCAATGATCAGTTAAAGTGGTACTCTCTCTCTCTCTCTTATTTCTTCTCTCTCTCTCTCTCTCTCTCTCTCTCTCTCTCCTCTCTCTCTCTCTCTCTTATTTCTTCTTTTACTGATTTGTATAAAATTAGTTTAGACATATTCATATCATTGCATAGTCAACACCAAACTTGTATTGTGATGTATCAAACATGTGACACTATTAATGAATGCTTAAATAGTAAGAGAATACAACGGTTCTATAATGCATATCATTACTAAAACTTTTGTTTGCTTTTTTACACCCACCATTAATCTTCTACAACATACCAAAATTGTACATATATTACCATTTTCTACAAAATCTTGCTCTTCTCTGTCAAATACTATCGGTTGAAGAAAAAAAAAAAAAATCCAAACTATCATTTGAAAAATCCAATCTCCCTCATTTTAACCTTAAAAATGAGTATTTTTTTTCTATGCCAAAAATTTCCTTTGCCAATGTGATGAAATTTGGATTTATAAATAAAACAATCCTCACCACCGTGGACGGAGCTACATAGGCGAGATTATGATCCGACGTCCTACACAAATCTTTTTGTACATATATATATATTTTTTTAAATTACTCTTATTTGTTCCTTAAATTAGAATCTATTTTCTTAAATTTCTATGTAGCAAAATTCTATTTCTTCCTTAAACATATATGTCCACATAGACAAAAAAAAAACCATTTAAGTTTATGTTATATAATTTTAGTCCAAGTATTCTTCGTGTTTGGATCGATTCCACTGATTTAGGGACCTAAACCTTTGATCTAGTCGGATAAACCATTAAAACTAAAATTGATACGGAAACATGTATATATACAAATACAATTGACAACAAATAGTGTCGGACTTTAGATTTTGAGTTCTGAAAAGAACTCTAAAAATGATGTCCTCAACTTAATGTTCATATAATTAATTTTCATGGGTGATAATACAATAGTATTATCAATACAAAATTAAGAAAATATATATAATATAAAAAAATAATATATGTTAAAATGCTAATAAAACCAAAAATGTTCTAAACAAAAAATAAATAAAACTAATGTTCGAGACAAATAAAAAGAAAGTTAATAATGTTTGTGATATTTCATATGATATAATAAAAATGAAAAAGTTATAACATGTTATATTGTTCGATTATCTTAACAGGATCAAGAGAGAGAGAGAATTGAACATGACAGAAGGAGAGGAGATTGAAAGCGTCTTAATATTACAAGAAGATTTTAATAGTAACTGTACCTTTTGTTTTTATTGTGACTAACTGTTTTAAATTTGTACATATGCTATAACATACTAGAGATAAAAGTAATTATAATGAATGTGTTGGACCTTTTTTTCAGGATTGAAATTATATATAATATGTAAAAAGATTAGGTGTGACCGGAGCAGCCGCCTCATGTACCTCGGATCAAATCTGGCACTGACAACAAATCCCATTAGCTGGATTTTGGACCGGTGTCCGCATAGAAACATCCGTGCATAGGAAACGAACCCGCATGGACATTTCTAAGCGAGGGATAAGGGCATGAATAAATAAAATAAAACAAAACGGACGAAGCGGTGTGCACATCGGAGGCCACGCGTGTAAAAGCCGCCATGCGGGTTTTTGTCGTCGCACCGAACAACCCAAATGGACTGATGCCACGTGTCGTTTAACCCCTCCCTCCCACCGCTTCTGCCACTGTTTCAATTAAACGCCTGTGGCTTTACTTACCTCACTTAGGGAATCTGCTGTCTCGGTCCAAACACCCACACACCGGATCTACGGCTCTAAACTGGAAGAAAATGATTTTCTCTCTCTACCGCTACCGCTCTAAACTGGAGAGGATTCCACTCGGTTCCGAATTGATGCTGCATGTTGAATGCAAAATAAGTTTTATGGATAAAAAAAAAGATTGGGTGGAAAAATGAAGTAAGATTCGAAATTATAAACATCTAAATCTTACTACTAAACCACAAATATTATATATATATATATATATATATATATATATATATATATATATATATATATATATATATATATATATATATATATATATATATATATATATATATATATATATATATAGGAACTTCAAAACGGTTCAATTTTGAGCCGTCTAGGTCGCGTATATCTTCAACCATTTTCTTTTAGAAAAAAAATAAGTTTTGAAAAAATTTGTTGAAAAAGGTTTAGATTTGTTAAATATATTCAAAATAACTAAACCAAAAAAGAAAATCTCCCACTTTAACCACGCGAGCTAGAAAATATATTTGATTATAATTGGATAATATTCTTATTATATATTATCACACGTGCAAAGCACGTGTATTTACTAGTATATATAGTGTCGGGACACACGAGATGCATGTATATTATGTTTTAGAAATGTTAATACCATTTTAGGTAAAAAAGAGAGAATATACAACCAAATTTATTAAAAAAATTATTTTCTAATATAATTTTTTTTCTTCTGTTAGAAATGTTAATATCAACTTATGTAACAGAGAAAAAACCAACCAAACATGCACAAAAAATATTAATTTTTTGATAAAAATTATCCAGATGATAAAAGTATAATAACAAAATATTATTTGTCATCATATTTGAGAAACATCATCATTAGCATGACTTAATTGGTAGCCATCGCTTGCCTATATGTATTTTTTTCATATATATATATATATATATATATAAACGTCTAATGATAGATTTTTTTTTTATATAAGATATGTCCTACCTATGTGCAATTTTCACAAAAATAAACATAAAAATAAAAAATATAAGAAAAACATTCATTTGTAGGATGTTTTTTTTTATTTCTTTGATATTTTATTATTGCAAATTAGTTATTAATGCCATTAATGATCGTAAATGAAAAAATATTTTTCATTCTCAAGATCAAAATCGTCGTACCATAGGGTGTGTAGTGCCCCGTCCTGTAAAGTCAATCGGAGAAATCGGAACGCCGACGGCGTTGGAACTTAGCCTTGCAACAGCTGCTCGAAAGGCTCGCTCGTCCGAGGCGACTCCTCGCTCAAGTGGGATAGTTTCGGTGAACTTGCCTCATCTTAGCTTTCACATAATAATGCGCATATTTTCAACTTGCACAAGTAGGCTAATCTAAAAGCTACGAACGCACATAGCTAAGGGAATAATCCCGTCGGGTCGGAATTTCTTAGAACATGGAAAATGGTCCCACGGTCAGCATAGAAGTCGGCTCAGCGTGCTTTTGAATGACACACGATCCTTCAATCCCGTGGCTTGGGAGAAGGAAGTTAGCTCAAGTTGCTAAGTTGTCCCGACACTCAAAAGTAGCCTAAGCCCTAGGCGTCACCTGCGTGAATACTTGTTAAAGCATGCACGGTCCCGTCGATTTGTCCCGACATTCGAATTAGCCTAAGTCGTAGGCGTCGCCCGCATGAATGCCTAACAAAGCATGTACGGTCCAGTCCCGCAAGGCTTGGCATAGCCTTCGCACATCCCGCAAGTAAGTCGTCTCGCACGGCTCGTTGGCTTAAGTTTAGGCACCCAAAAAGTTGGTTGTCCAAGTCGACCCCGTGCCTAGCACGTTCCCTCGACGCGGAGCTCGGCGTAGCCTTCGCTCATCAAGTCGTTGCCCGAACAAGTTAGACAAGTGTTGCGTTGGGCTATCGAAGCCATTACTAGCACTGTCCCGCTCTATCTGCGGTTGTCAAGTTGCATAGTCCCTTGAGAACAAGGCTCGTCATATAAGTCTATGACTTGAGCGTTAGCGTCGCCTATAGAACCAAGCCTGTCTAAGGCACGAGTTACGGTCAGTTTAGTGAAAAGCTTGCCACGAACAAAGGAAGTCCACGCGACTGGTTGTCGCCGAGACCGGTCCCGCTACTTGGGAGTCTCGCTAAGTCATGATATGTCCCGCACACGAGATCGGTCCCCTGGCTTGGGAGTCTCGCTAAGTCTTGATATATCCAGCACACGAGATCGGTCCCGCGGCTTGGAAGTCTCGTTAAGTCTTGATAGAAAGAAGGAAAAGCATGTTCATGTTAAGGAAAGACTGGTAGATCGAGTTTAGACTTGCATGGTCATTGGACAACTTGTCGACAAGGTGTAGTCTTCTCGAGTGATCACCGGGGCGCTGGGATCATTCGGTCCGGGGGAAGCGAGTGTGGCTCAAAGTAGGATGCTGGATGACCGCATGGGAGAGTTCCACCCCACCGGGCTAGCTACCCGTGTTGGTACAGGTGGATATCCCACGAGCCAGTCCAAGATAGCTTGAAATTGCTAGTGACCCCTCATGTAGATGTGTCGGCAATAGCGGCACACCGCGTGTATGCCTTTGGATTTGGGTCTAGTACTTGAATGCAGGTCTAGTCGGTAACGCAAGGTCTGGGCCTAAGACTGGGCTGCAGCATAGGCACCGTGCTTGACACGATAGATGGCGTCGAGATGTTCATGAAAGTGATACTATGGTCCATAAGTCTTGTCTAAGTTAGCAAATAGGTCTAACAGGAAGGCCGCGAGGCGGTAGCATGATAAGTCTTGATAACTTGCGAGGCGCGGCCTCATCTGGAAGCACGAACAAGTCTAAACAAGGTCTAGAGGCACGGCCTGCACGAGTCGTCCCATTGCCGTCCTTGGCACTTGAATCATTGGCACGAGAATTAGTCTAGTGGCGCTAAAGTCTAAGTAAAGGTCTTGGCACGGCTGAGTTCGCGTGAGTTGCTCTTCGACATAGCACTGTCTTAAATATGTCTAAGTTGCGAATAGAACATGGCACGACCCTGCCGTCCCTAGTTGAAGTTCGGTCAAGTACCTAAGCGATGAGGCACTGCCTCGATCGAAACACACTTCGGCATTATAGCACGATCCCGTCGTTGCACGACCTTGTCGTTGCATCGCTAAGTATAGACCGAGACGTCTTGTTTAAAATGCATCCTAAGGCAAGGCTAGAAAGACAATTGAAAGGGTTTAAGCTGCACAAAATAAATGAAACGTGTCGGTTATGTATGGGTGGGCGAGAAGCTCACTCCACCAGTACAGTGGTACTGACACCCACACAGTGTTTTATGTGCAGGCACAGGTAGAAGCTCGTGGCGCGGAGCTCGCTTGGATGCGTCGAGGCACGGAGTTCCTTGGCGAGTCGAAGCGTGCGGCCGCGTGATCTGAAGACCTATACAGGACATAATGTATGGATATCGCCTTCCGAAACTTCCGTTGACTCAAGCATTGTAATCAAGAGAGAGTAGAGAGTGACTTTGTAAACGAGAGAAAAGTGAGCACGAGAGACTTGTAATTTGGCCTTGCACCCACAAATGTAATCTTGTGTTCAATATCAATAAAAGAGCTTCTTTTGAATGACTTGTGTTCTTGTGTTCTTCTTTAAATTCTGCTGCAATGTATTCAATATTTCTGCTTGGGACTTCTGTGCGACGACCCCGTCGCCGGCGATGTAATCGGCCGTTATGGAACCGCCTTACACGAGCGCAATCTAGGCTCATACGGCATCACACCTTAGCGAGGACGATCGCTCCTACGGGAGCGGGGCGTGACATAATGGTATCAGAGTACGGCTTTACGTCTTTGGAACTGGGGATTCCCAGGACCCTTCCTTTGGTGTGCATATTGATCGATAGAAAGTTAAACAGATCAAATACGTGTTCTAACCCTTCATAGGCGAAAACTAGGGTTCACGAATTATACCTGCGACGGAAAGGAGACAAGTAATTCCTGGCAATCTCGAGCGGACGATCCCAAGATCTTCTGCACGTATTCCTTCCTCGAGTTGGACGTCGTGTGGGCGACGATCTCCCAACCTTTTCTTCTTCTTGGCAGCACTCTCTTTCTCTCCTTATGTGAATCACAAATTTAGAGAAAATTTTAGATTTCTAATCTGTAATCTGGCGGCCAGAGAATAGAGGATATATATAGGCTACGGCAGGGACCATGAGGAAAAATTAAGGTTAGGCCTCCTAACGGATCTGGATATCCCGTGTTCAGCCCGAACACACAATCCAGGCCCATTAACAATAGTTCGGTCCACTAATGAGCTATTGTTGCACTACCTCCCTAATTCTAAATTATATTTGTGGGCTCCTTTTATTATATGCTCGTTTGGCTCCCCATGTTAAGATATCATATGTCCGTCGATCAAATTAAGTTACTGACAACTATATTGATTCGACATCTTTTATCCTTAAGTAGTATCGCTCAACTTTATTTGTCATGTCGGATATAATCCACCTGCAGGATTTACATGACAATCCTTATGAGCTCCTTAAGAGGACATCATCAACCCGATGTATCGGGACATGGATTCCATTTATAATCAACAGTCCATCATACATACAATGTTATTACCCAATTCATAGAGGTGGTTGATCCATAATGAATCTCACTCTTTTATGAGTCAAAGTAATGCACATTGCATATACATGTCCATTATTATATCCGGATTAAGAGTACAAGCATCCATAATAACAGAGATGTTTGTTCTCTTATGTAGTCAGTACAAAGAGAACAACCTCAAGTGGTCCTGTTAAATACACACAAAGTGTACTAGTGTAAACCTATAGTCAAGATAGACTAATACCAGATTACACTACAACCTTTCCAATAGATTGTCCAAGTCCATCTAGGTTGTGAACTATTTATATACTCCATAGGAAACTGATAATATGATCTTCTGTGTGACACCACACACCATATTATCTACAATATAGAATATCAGACATTTGCATTAACACTTGCAACAAATACAATATGCAAACATTTGCCTATATGATTCTCATTCAAAATTTAAGAAAATAAGGTTACTACAAAAGTGATGCTTTTAGTATATAATCCTAACAGCCTTAGCGAGGACGATCGCTCCTATGGAAGCGGGGCGTGACATAATGGTATCAGAGCACGGCTTTACGTCCTTGGACTTCACGTCGAAATTCTCAGTTTTGAAAGCTCGTCGTTGGAAAATAAGTATACGCTCTCTCTCGATTTTTCCTCGGCATGTCCATACAGTAAGTCTAAATATTTTCAAAAGCTCGTACATGCGTTCGCTCGAACGCATCGATAGGCCGTTGCCGGACTCATTGGTAGGCCTTTGTGCCGAACGATGTTAAACATGACTTGATAAGAAAACACATGCTAAAGTTAACATGTCGCGTGCGTGCCTAACTAGTCATGCATTGACCCTAGCAACTGAACGTACAAACTTGAATATAGTCCGCACGGGATAGCCATGCGCACGGCCTTTTGGCTGAGTTGCGTTGCGCATCGCGCACCTCGACCCTTGGTGCAAACGAATCGCGAGCGATATTAGGTATCGTTCGGTCGGGAACGAAGATGCACTTAAAGTGTGTATCGATAGGAACGCTATCGAGTTAACGCTTAGGCGAACACGAAAGATTGACTTAGATTTTGAGGAATAGTGCGATCGACCTATGCGCGTCGATGCGATGTAAACGATTACGCTAGAGATTCGTCGAACGAATCTGAAAGATGTCTTAACGCATGACGCGAACGTGATTGTAGGCTAGATCGGATGGCTCAAATCCGAGTGGTGTATGGATTTTCTTGGAAATCATTCGAACAAGATTGAGGATTACGAGTATGTCGGCGAGGCGATGCGATCGCGCAAAGCCTTAGAACGCGTCACGCTTAGTTGATCGTGACTTCGAATGTCCCGAACGAGCATCTCATTCGGACAACTTGAGAATAGGCAACGCGTGTTAGAAAATGATTCGGAACGACGAATAAAAACGAATGGCCGTGATCGAGGAAACTTAGAGGATCGCGCGTACAATTTCGGATTGATTCAAATGAAATGTGACTTGAGTTTTAAACAACGATCTTGAAATAAGCTTGAGGAATATCGATCGAACTTGATCTTGAATATCGAGGAAGGGTGGAATATCCACATCAAACGTACGACTCGAAATTGGTTGGAAAGGAAGATCGTCAGGTTACGCATATCGTCGATGATATTGAAGCGTATCAAAGATCGATATATGATAACTCGGGGGTACTCTGACTCGGCGAATAACGATCGTACAAATGTCATTGTTCCGATGAATTCTATACTCGGGATATTAAAATTAAAATGTATCGAGGAATAGATAAACTTGGCTCGAGGATTTTCTGGTTGAACGAATGACGAATGGACTATCGAATTGAGATCTTGGCTTGGACGAAAATGAAATACTTGGATTTACTTCGACGATAACCCCAACGTCGACATTCTTGTCTTGTGCGGGCGCAACTCCAGCCTCTCACATGCGTCGTGCCGATAAGGGCGATCACTCCGCGTGAGCGCTGGTATGGTGATTCATACAGAGGGGATGATCGACACTTGTATGGCGTGGCAATTTGTATGTTTTGACTTATGGTTTGACGCGAAGGTAGACTCGAAAACGACTCCATATGATTGAAGAATCGAATTTGAGGATTGAGTAGGCCTAATCCGCGTATCGAGAACGAATCAGTCTGGACTCAAACAAGAGTTACGCCCCGATGAGAATGATTATTCCGCGGGTGCGTTGCATGGTGATTCATGAACCGCCGTGGGTAATCGGACTCGCGTGAGATTGGGATGCAACGTATTGTCGACCTAGATGACCTCGTAATCGAATGCACGAATTGGTTAGAGTTGGTGATTGAACGGATTTGAATTTTTGCGCAACGAGCGCATTAATGCGAATAGGTGATCGTGCTCGATGTTTAAAATCTGAGTGACGCGAGTTTGGGTAGAAAATCCCGTACTACCGACTTTGGTTTGACCCTAGGATTGGGGTCAGTGTTAGCATTATTGTTGGGGAACTATGATTCCAATCCTGACATTGACTTAGCCTCGCAAAGATTGGCCTAGCGGTTAGGCGAAGCACCCCTGTTGCAAGAGTTATCAATTGAAGAATTGATCTTGAGGATTGGTTTGAATGGATAGCATGAATCACGAATGTAGGAAACCCCGATCACATGACTCGGCTGACATGTATATATTTCAGGGACGCCTGGGTATGTGCACGAGGCGACTCGAGTGAGAATGACAAATTCGCTATCATACGGCTTGGCTGAATGCATATATTTTGGGGACGCTTGGAATACGTGCACGATCCAGCCAAGTAATACGCTGATTTGAAATGAGACTTGGGGAATGAAAGAGTGTCGAGATCTTAAAATCATGTTAACTGAAAGATTGATAGTCATGAGAGCGTGGCTCGAAATCGAAGAAACGCGTAGGCGAAGTGTGTGCGATAGTCCCGCGTCTGCGTACGATTAACTCTTGGCCATAGAAATGGTAGGATGGCTTGCCTTCCGGAAAGTCTCGAGGACGAGACTTGTTCTGAGTGGTGTATGTTGTAGTGCCCCGTCCCGCAAAGTCAATCGGAGAAATTGGAACGCCGATGGCGTTAGAACTTAGCCTTGCAACAGCTGCTCGAAAGGCTCGCTCGTCAGAGGCGACTCCTCGCTCAGGTGGGATAGTTTCGGTGAACTTGCCTCATCTTAGCCTTCACATAATAATGCGCATGTTTTCAACTTGCACAAGTAGGCTAATCTAAAAGCTACGAACGCACATAGCTAAGGGAATAATTCCGTCGGGTCGAAATTTCTTAGAACATGGAAAATGGTCCCACGGTCAGCATAGAAGTCGGCTCAGCGTGCTTTCAAATGACACACGATCCTTCGATCCCATGGCTTGGGAGAAGGAAGTTGGCTCAAGTTGCTAAGTTGCCCCGACACTCAAAAGTAGCCTAAGCCCTAGGCGTCGCCTGCGTGAATACTTGTTAAAGCATGCACGGTCCCGTCGATTTGTCCCGACACTCGAATTAGCCTAAGTCGTAGGCGTCGCCCGCATGAATGCCTAGCAAAGCATGCACGGTCCTGTCCCGTAAGGCTTGGCATAGCCTTCGCACGTCCCGCAAGTAAGTCGTCTCGCACGGCTCGTTGGCTTAAGTCTAGGCACCCAAAAAGTTGGTTGTCCAAGTCTACCCCGTGCCTAGCACGTTCCCTCGACGCGGAGCTCGGCGTAGCCTTCGCTCATCGAGTCGTTGCCCGAACAAGTTAGACAAGTGTTGTGTTGGGCTATCGAAGCCATTACTAGCACTGTCTCGCTCTATCTGCGGTTGTCAAGTTGCGTAGTCCCTTGAGAACAAGGCTCGTTATATAAGTCTATGACTTGAGGGTTAGCGTCGCCTATAGAACCAAGCATGTCTAAGGCACGAGTTACGGTCGGTTTAGTGAAAAGCTTGCCACGAACAAAGGAAGTCCATGCGACTGGTTGTCGTCGAGATCGGTCCCGCTACTTGGGAGTCTCGCTAAGTCATGATATGTCCCGCACACGAGATCGGTCCCCTGGCTTGGGAGTCTCGCTAAGTCTTGATATGTTCCGCACACGAGATCGGTCCCGCGGCTTGGGAGTCTCGTTAAGTCTTGATAGAAAGAAGGAAAAGCATGTTCATGTTAAGGAAAGACTGGTAGATCAAGTTTAGACTTGCATGGTCATTGGACAACTTGTCGACAAGGTGTAGTCTTCTCGAGTGATCACCGGGGCGCTGGGATCATTCGGCCCGGGGGAAGCGAGTGTGGCTCAAAGTAGGATGCTGGATGACCGCATGGGAGAGTTCCACCCCACCGGGCTAGCTACCCGTGTTGGTACAGGTGGATATCCCACGAGCCAGTTCAAGATAGCTTGAAATTGCTAGTGACCCCTCACGTAGATGTGTCGGCAATAGCGGCACACCGCGTGTATGCCTTTGTATTTGGGTCTAGTGCTTGAATGCAGGTCTAGTCGGTAACGCAAGGTCTGGGCCTAAGACTGGGCTGCAGCATAGGCACCGTGCTTGGCACGATAGATGGCGTCGAGATGTTCATAAAAGTGATACTATGGTCCACAAGTCTTGTCTAAGTTAGCAAATGGGTCTAACAGGAAGGCTGCGAGGCGGTAGCATGATAAGTCTTGATAACTTGCGAGGCGCGGCCTCATCTGGAAGCACGAACAAGTCTAAACAAGGTCTAGAGGTACGGCCTGTACGAGTCGTCCCATTGCCGTCCTTGGCACTTGAATCGTTGGCACGAGAATTAGTCTAGTGGCGCTAAAGTCTAAGTAAAGGTCTTGGCACGGCTGAGTTCGCGTGAGTTGCTCCTCGGCATAGCACTGTCTTGAATATGTCTAAGTTGCGAATAGAACATGGCACGACCCTGCCGTCCCGAGTTGAAGTTCGGTCAAGTACCTAAGCGATGAGGCACTGCCTCGATCGAAACACACTTTGGCATTATAGCACGATCCCGTCGTTGTACGACCTTGTCGTTGCATCGCTAAGTATAGACCGAGACGTCTTGTTTAAAATGCATCCTAAGGCAAGGCTAGAAAGACAATTGAAAGGGTTTAAGCTGCACAAAGTAAATGAAACGTGTCGGTTATGTATGGGTGGGCGAGAAGCTCACTCCACCAGTACAGTGGTACTGACACCCACACAGTGTTTCATGTGCAAGCACAGGTAGAAGCTCGTGGCGCGGAGCTCGCTTGGATGCGTCGATGCACGGGGTTCCTTGGCGAGTCGAAGCGTGCGGGCACGTGATCTGAAGACTTATACAGGACATAATGTATGGACATCGTCTTCCGAAGCTTCCGCTGACTCAAGCATTGTAATCAAGAGAGAGTGCAGAGAGTGACTTTGTAAACGAGAGAAAAGTGAGCACGAGAGACTTGTAATTTGGCCTTGCGCCCACAAATGTAATCTTGTGTTCAATATCAATAAAAGAGCTTCTTTTGAATGACTTGTGTTCTTGTGTTCTTCTTTAAATTCCGCTGCAATGTATTCAATATTTCTGCTTGGGACTTCTGTGCGACGACCCCGTCGCCGTCGATATAATCGGCCATTATGGAACTGCCTTGCACGAGCGCAATCTAGGCTCGTGCGGCATCACGCCTTAGCGAGGACGATCGCTCCTACGGGAGCGGGGCGTGACAGGGTGTTTGTTTGAAAACTATTCATGTTTTAGTTCTCATTTTGTAATTTCCTATAAATTTGTTCTTTAAGCTCAATTTAACTTGTATGCTTCCTATGAAAATTTATGGAATATTAACTATATAAAAAATAATTTTATTTCTTGGAGTCCTTCAGATGGTATTCAAAACTCTTCCTCCATGGTTAGGGATGGACATGTCCAAAACATTGTACCATGCACACGGGGTCGGTTACTATTGGACACGTAATATCGATCTGTAACTGGTGACACGTAGTTTTTGGATTACATTTGCAATGTGTGAAACATAAATCTCTTCCATATAATCTAGGGCTAGTTTGACTCACATAGAAATTATAATTCAAATGATAAACAACAAATGGTAATTTCAGAAGCGTTTGTTGTTGTTTTCGGCCACTTTTGAATGGTAAAAATGGTCAAAGTTGAAAACAAAACATATTATGTTTAACAAAGCAACAAACTAGTACTTCTAGGACTCACAAGGCTTAATCCGAGAATCAGAAACTCAGAAGGTGATAAACTTCACATTATCAGACAATGTAAATGCAGTTCGCATTATGTTGTGAATCTCTAATTCAAATGTTCGGTTGGTATTTTTTTTTTTTTTGGTATGGAATGTAATGACTATTACAAACTTAATTATGAAACATCATTTAAAAATAAATCGATTATATCATAAAACCCATGTAACTATAGTTACATTATCATTTAAAACTTAACAATTTTTTAATTTTAATTTTCTTTGTTTACTTTGATTATTATCATTTTACATTTGTATTATTTTAAATTTTCTTTAATTTTTTAAACATTTTTATTTTTAATATTTTTAACTTTAATGTACTAATTTTACATTTTAAATCTTTAAATTTTTTATTTTTAGATATTTTTTTTGTATAAATGTAAGTTGGCCAAAACAAAAAATAATAATCTCAAGTTATATTCCACGAACTGAGACAAATAACATTTATTAATATATTATATTATATAGTAAACCAAATATATAAACACATTGATATTACATTACATAATTTAGTTACATATTCCAATCAAATATGATAATATAATTATATTACATTGTGAGTGAATACTCAACACCACATCCTTATTCTGCCACAGAAACAACAGGAACATTAAACACATTCATTCCACAGGCTTCACAATATATGCATTTAACATTCAGGTTGAGATCTCACTCAGTTCGTCAAGTCCTTAACCCAGTCAAAATCAGGCAGACGACAGTACTCCTCGGCCCTCATCACCTCCTTCCCCCTCACCATCATCCTTATCCTTATTTAATATTATAGTAAACCAAATTCAACCTTAGTAGCAAACCAACTATGCTGCTATTTGGCACGTGCGTGTGCACAACCGTTGCACGTGCGCGATCGAAGATGGCAGGGTGGTAGGGGGAGGGGGGAGGCATTGACGGTGCGGGGCAGACGCCGGACAACGATGGAACAGTAGGGAGGAGGGAAGAGGATGGAGGCGTCAATGTAGGAGAAGGAGAAGGTGGTGGCGGTGAAGCAAGAGGGGTTGGTGGCGACTGCCCCACCGGTCTCGTTCGCGTACGTACACTAATTATACAGCAATTGTACATTTGCGTGTGCCAAACAACATTTTCGAGTGGCAAGTAGGGACTAAACTCAGAATTTACCTTGGCAGTGATATAAGTTATGATCCAAAGAGTTCAGTCAAGTAGTCCACTGACTGATTAAGAGTCACACAAATTTGGAGGGGGGCTATATCAAATTATGTGCCAAACCAGGGACTGAACAGATCTTTTCCATCACAAGCAGGCAGGTGTCAGCAAGCCAGGCTCTACAGATTGCACGCCATGCACACACGCAGCCAAAATCCCACTGCCATAAATACCACCCTTCTCCATTGCAGACTTCACCAAGAAATCGAGAAGTAGTAGCAGAAGAGAGAGGAAAGAAAGAACCTCTCCGGCCCTCTCTTTCTTTTTCTCTTGATCACTTCAACAAGAAATTAAAGATGAGGTCTGCCGAGCCCGTGATCGACCCCGTCGCCCACACCGTCACGGTCTCCCTCCCAATGTACATCGAGATGACCGGCGGCTCCTACGGGAACAACGGCCTGGCGGGCGAGCTGGACGACTACATGATGTACGTCTACAAGGTGAAGCGGTGCGGCCGCAACCGCGCCCACAACTGGACCGAGTGCCGGTTCGCGCACCGCGGGGAGAAGGCCCGCCGCCGCGACCCCCGCAAGTTCCCGTACCACGGGATCGCCTGCCCCAGCTGGCGCAAGTCCGGGGAGTGCGAGCGCGGCCAGAACTGCCAGTTCTCCCACGGGGTCTTCGAGTACTGGCTCCACCCCACCAGGTGATCATCATCACAATACGTACTACTTAACTAGCTAGGGTTTCCTTTTCTTTTTCTGATACAAAGTACAGACAAAATCTTTGTTGAACGTACGTACGTTTTTTTGTCTGCGTGGTCAGGTACCGGACCAGGATGTGTGAAGCCGGGCTGGAATGCCCGAGGAAGATCTGCTTCTTCGCGCACTCGCCCGAGCAGCTGAGGTCAATGGTCGGTTACGTGTCCGACGACGAGGACGAGGAGGAGCCCGCGGCGGTGGTGGTGTCCCCCGAGCCCGTCCACGTGCCCGTCCCCGTCCACGTCGCCGCCCCCAGGGGGAACAGGTTGTCCTTCTTCGTCCACGAGCCCGAGCTGCCCGTAGGAAAAGCGGCGCAGTGCCACAGTTGCTCGGCAAGGGAGAATGCCGCCGGGCCGAGTGTGGCGGCGATGCCGGCGGCAGCAGCAGCTACATTGGCATTGCCTAGGATGATGGCCATGGGCGCCGGGCCGTCCTCGGCTGTAGGAGAAAGGATGATGGCGAGGGGGAAGGAGGTGATGAGGGCCGAGGGGGTACTGTCGTCTGCCTGAGTTTGACTGGGTTAAGGACTTGACGAACTGAGTGAGATCTCAACCTGAATGTCAAATGCGTATATTGTGAAGCCTGTGGAACGAATGTGTTTAATGTTCCTGTTGTTTCTGTGGCAGAATAAGGATGTGGTGTTGAGTATTCACTCAGGGCCATGGATCCATGTAAATATTCTTGTCATTATTATTGTCATATGTATGTTGTTGGCTTGGACGGGTCAACATAAGTGAGTCAAAATCTTGTATTTTTGTTCTATCATGTGTTCTATCAATCAAATGAGTTTGCAACTGTTAGATCTCTTGTTCAGTTGTTTGGTTACTAGATCTAATGAATCGCAACTCGGATTTTGTATGTTTAATTTCCTATATAACATCCAACATCTCAATCAATTTCAGTTTCAATAATCCCACCATTTTGGAATAGGAGCTAATAGAAGCTACATTGGAAAGGATGCTTTTAATTATGTTCAATTGTCTATCTTGACAAGTTTCACCACTAGGGAATATATTCTTCTTTTATATCTACTTATTATTTGGTTTATGCTTACTATTTTATACTGGTTAATTTATTGAACATAATAAATTTCGGTTGGGATCTCCTGAGATCCCATCCTTTGTGTCAAAAAAAGGGTTTTCAGTTTCAATTCTTCCATTTGGTTAACTTGAATATGGATCACCAACTTACGAATTTTTTTAGAGATGAGTTAACAAGATTCGTAAAACTTGGAATTGTGGGAATGCAATTTTGATTATGTATGTTGCATTGATTTTCAACTTTTCATTGAATTTGGGTTTTCAATAATTATTTTTTAGCTTGAATCATTGATCAACCAACTTCACATATTTCGAGAGACAAAGCGCTAAATTTAATGAAATTGAGAATCATAGGATTTGATATTTTGATGGTATATGTTTCATCTTTTCATTGAATTTGGGTTTTCAACAATTATTTCCAGTTTGTTGGCTTGAATCATGGATCGACTGTTATTGCCGGGTACAACGATGGACTAAAAAAATGAAAAATCATTAAAGATCGCAAATGATTGCTGCAAATATTGTCTTATGCAATCAAGAGATCATCTTGGATCAGATTACAACTAAAACAAAAAGGGTAACAATTTCAAACCGACTCAAGAACAGATACTTGCAAACTAGAATAGTGGAAATAGAAATATGTTCTTCTCTTTGCAATTGTAGATGTTACAACGAGATAGAACAGGGACATAAATTACAAAACAAGGAAGAGAGAACTTCTGCCGGGGTGATGAAGATCACCGTTGCTCAAAACAAAATTCGTCATTTTGATGACTTGCCAGGAAACAGCAAGTTCGGTGTGTTGAACTTCTGAAACGCTAATGTCAACCTTGTGATGTACTTGCGCAGATGAACTCCTCAATAGATGACAATTTTCGTGGATCTGGTGGTTGCTGCGGAAATCCTCACGTAGTAGTATATCTCTATATATAATGAGGAAATCAAGAATATATATAGGAGAGAGAAACACCAAACCCTAATTAGCCGTTGTCCTTTGAAAGATAACGAGTAGTTTAAACCGAATCTCAAAAGATAAGGAACGGTTTAAATTGAATATCCACAAAATATATTAATTAGCGCAATCTGTGCACAGACTGTGGCATCCACGAGTAAATTTCTCGAGTGTAGACTGCACACCAATTTACACTCAGAACTTTTCCTGCTCCCAGCGCTCATCGGCCATCGCTTACGCAGAGCCCGAGTCGGGGTTTAGCTCCAAAGGGAAATCCCAAAAAATAAGTGACGAAAAGAAAGATTATATCTATGGTGTCGTGATTTTTGCCCTCTAGATAAATATTCCACCAACCACATGGGCTACCACACTCCATGTGCACAAGTCAATATAAAGAGAAATATTATATTGAAATACACACTTGTGATTCTAGACAATGTAGGACTATAATTCCACGAGTGTAAGCTAAAAAAACCCAACATCAACCAACTTCATATTTTCAAGAAACAAAGCTATAAAACTAATGAAATTGAGAATCATAGGATTTGATATTTCGATCAACCAACTTCATATCTTGTTGCCAATCAATGGTTCCATGAATTTGAGTTTCATTTGCCCCTTTAAATTATGGATCTATGAGCTTTTATAATTTTAAGAGAGAAACACTTATCCACGACAAATTAATGAGTAAACAAAACTTTATTTAGTTCATGCATAAAATCAGTGAATTTCCAGTTCCAGGTTGCTTGTACGCAAAAAGTGGGTTTGAGATTTTGTGGAATGCTAGTTTGTAATTCGTGCGAGCAAAAATAGCATGAAGTGCTCAAATATATGGCATATATACAGGTCCTTGAATGTCAATCCTTAGTAACATGACCTTACAATAAACCATTATTGTCACCAAAACCATTCTTGTGATAATTATTGTTTCACCAATGGAAGCAGTGACAGTTTGTATAATATTGTTTTATGGTCACTGAAATATTTACTAATGATGATTGGTTATACCATCACAGTGGCTAAGTTCACGCGGAATAGTGTCTGTTTAATATTCAAAATTTAGAAATAAATACACCAACCCCCCCTATGTTTCATGAGTATTACAGAGACTACCCCTATTTGAAACTAATTACACTCACCACCCCTCTCCTTTAGAAATTTTATAAAACATAGGGATAGTTAGTGTTATATTTTGATAGAAAATAGAAACTATAGGGGTGGTCCGCGTAATTAGTTTCAAAGTAGGGGTAGTTTCTGTAATAAGTGTAAAACATAGGGATAGTTAACATAATTTGCCCCAAAATCTATGTTTATGTTTTCGTATTGTCCATAATAGGGTCTTTCGGTTTGACTGTTGACTTGGATTAACCATTGGATCTGGTTTAGATTTCCATAATATTTAAATCTTATGTTTAGTTTTGGGACCCCCGTAGTTACGTTTTGGTCTCCATTTTGGACGGTGGGTCCAAGTAAACCATCAGGACGAGGCCTAAACCATCTTCTTGACAATATCGAAACCTACACACAAATTTTGAACATTATATGAGATCCTAAAACTAAATAAACCAAAAAAAATTTATACCGGAATTGCTACATGTCGTCGAACAGAAGTCCTTCATTCCAATCTACAGTGGAATTCTAGCGTAAGGAAATATTCAGAATTTCATCATTTTCTCCTGAGCTTAATACAAATAAAAACAAAAACCATACTAGGAAAAAAACAAAGCATGCGAGAGTCTGGATCACACACGGCTGGTTTGTGCCGCGCATGGAACTTGCTTGGTGACAAACACCAGCCGAGGCTAAGTTGAGCGGCGTTTGGCAAGAGAGCATTTAATACATAACGACAATTTCTTGTTGCTATTCTAATGGTGGTAATTAAACTGTTCTTCGCACACCGCAGTACTAGCAATATGTTCTCTTCCAAATTGGGGGCTTAGACTATGTGAAGTAGTGAATTGTTGGTTCGAAGCTAGGTTGTGTGTGATGCTAGATATACACACTGGGCACTAGGCTAAATTATCTTGATTTCAATTATAATGTTCCTACATTTTTGGCATTTTAACTTTTTTAAATGTTCGATTTTGACACCTTAATTTCATAAATTGTGCTTTTGAAATATATTTCGTCAATTTTGAACAATTTTACAATTCATAATTTTAAACAATTCAAAATCACACATAAGTTGCTCTAACAAGTATCATCTAAACATGTATCAAAATAAATTTTAGTTCCATACAAGTTTGTATAAAATGGACGAACTGTACTTCAAAAGCATAATTTTTATAAGATTGGATGCCAAAATAGAGTATTCGAAAGTTAAGATGCAAAAAAATGTCCTAACACTACAATTGTGGTACCATTAGAATAATTTAATATCGAAGTCTTCGTGATCTCTGTCTTTGTTTGGTACAAATGAAAGGGATCGTCAAACAACTCGCCGTCACCTCCGAGCGCAACAAGATCGATGCATTAATTATCGGATTTTTGATAGAGTGCAATTACTTGCCTTAGTCGAATCAACGGAAGGTTTGTTCATGATTGGGAGTTTTCATTATTTTTTTGTTGGAATTTTTTTTGTTCCTCACATAGTCTTCATTCTTGTTTTTTTTTTCCTGCATCTTCACTTTTTATCTCTCTCTGAACAAGGAGTATATTTATTTATTTTTATATTTTTTTAAAAAATTTATGACAAATATTATGCCAAGTGTCAAGAAATTAGTAGTCGGGTTCACCATTCACCATTGCCACGTGGTGAATCCGGACCACCCTATAATTTATCCTAAACAAGGAAGAGAGGGGTGATGGAGAGGGGAAGTAGGGGTGGTTATCTTAATCAAGAAATTGTGTATGGCGTGGAAATGGAATCAGATATTGTGAGACTCGTCTCACAGTATCGGTATTTACATACAGATACATATTTTTGTACCGTATTTCGTATTTTTTTGGTTTTCGGAACGTTTTAAGATTTTTCTAACTTATAGATTTTCTCCTTGACCGGCATATCGCCAGTATACCAGTGTATACCGACGGCATACCGTCCGGACAAATTTTTTACATTTTAGATATTTTCGATTTCAGATATTTTCATGAATATTGATTAGACATTTTCGTCAATAGTGTAGATGCATCCTATTATCCAATGGATACTTGGTTTTCTTTGGATTGCTAGGATTGACTTAGATTTTCACATGGATCACCATCCAACGGTTATGATTAATTTTTCCTTCTATATATACCCTTTCACTTTCTCTCTCCTCTCTCTTTTTATTCTCTTCACTCTCTCTTCATTTCTTCTTCTCTTCTCTCCCCTTGGAGCTTGTCAAAAGCTTGGCCTTGAGGCCTAGAGTGTGGTTTCGTATCCCTCTTGGTGGTGGAGTGGAAGATTAGGCTTGAAGCTTAACCTAGGCAAGTACATATTGCCAAATCTTGAACAATATTGTTTTGTTGTCATTTTTATTTTCTTTGGTGTTAAATGCTTAGAATTGTCTAGGTTTTACTTCTCCACCTTCTTCTTCTTCTTCATTTACTCCTCCCACCAATCCAAAGCAAGTACAACTTGCTCCATGGAGAACATGATAGATCTTCATTTTTGTTTGTTATATTCTCTTTCTTGCATGATTCTAAGCATCTTTAGTACTTGAAGTTATTGGTTTTGACGGTTACATTTTTGTAGATCTAAGTTTTAAAAATTTCTTATTTTTCTTGGTTTTGATCTCTTAAACTTTGTTATTTCTGAAATCTTATGGTCTTATATTGTGGAGAATTTCATTCTACCAAAATTTGACTTTTGAACCACTTGATTTTAACTTATTTTCAGAAAGTTATGGAATTTCTTGAGTTCATAGGTTCCCTATGCACTTCGGTGCTGATTTGGGGAAGATGAACAGCCTGCAGCTGCGCACTTGCGCGCAGTCTGCACATCTTCCATTGCAAACTGCACAGCCTGCGCACCTTCTAGTGCACAGCCTGCACAGACTGCACCCGCGCTTTCCTGCATAGACTGCACCTACGCTTTCCTGCACAGACTGCACCTACGCTTTCCTGCACAGACTGCACCTGTGCTTTACTGCGCAGACTGCATGTACTGCGCTTTCCTGCACAGACTGTACCGCACTGCACTTTCTTGCACAGACTGCACTGCACTACGCTTCCCTGCACAGACTGCACTACACTGTGCTTTCCTGCACTTAGCCATTTTTACATGTTTAAGCTATTTTGAAGCTAGAATATTGTAAAACTCAATATGAAAGTTGTAGATCTCCAACTTGGCTTTAAGAATCTTCTTGTTTTACCTTAATTGGAGTTCATATGCGACTGACAATTTCTATCAGAGTTCTTGATCTTCTTGGCATATTTTCTGTACTTGGTCTAACTTGCGACAACCCGACTCGATAACTTTTCAATATTGAACTTGACTTGAACATGACAACATGATCTCATCTTGATAATCTTGATAGTGGCCCGTCGTGGCGCACCCATGTTACATGTCTTATTTACTTACTATATATATATATATATATATATATATATATATATATATATATAATGATCCCTAGCATGGTAGTGGCGAGGCATGAGGCCCAAGTGATCAGGAGATCGATTCCCGTGAGAACGTTCGACACAACTACCAATTCCTATATATATATATATATATATATATATATATATATATATATATATATATAGAGAGAGAGAGAGAGAGAGAGAGAGAGAGATGCATGTGGCCCAAGTGGTCGGAGTTCGAGCCTCAGTGGAGGCAAGTTTGCCACAATTACCCATTGCTTCAATATATATATATATATATATATATATATATATATATATATATATATATATATATATATATATATAATATTTTATTATTTGTTTTTTTGATGTGTTTTTTCTCCAAGTTGGGTCGTGGCTCAAAGCCACCTAACCGTCCAGGGGGGGGATTCGAACCCGAGAAATGTGCTCGGAAGCGCCCCCCCCCCCCCCCCCCCCCCCCCCCCCCCCCCTCCCGCACTACCACCAGACTAGTGCCTTATATATATATATAAAATGATCTCTAGTCTAGTGGTTAAGAGAGATGCATGCGGCCGAGTGGTCAGGAGATCGATTTCCGATGGAAGGGTTCGCCATAATTACCTTCTTTCAATATATATATATATATATATATATATATATATATATATATATATATATATATATATGCCAATGACCCATTAGCCTGGGGCTGATTGGTTCCTGGTAAGTGAGGCTGAACTGTGAACAAATATTGAAACTCACTGGAACTCACGCGAGTTCAAGTGTTTGGTAGGAACCTTGAAAGTGAGGCTGAACTCCTTGATGCGACCGTTCGCAGTTCTTGTCTCCCATATTTTTTCTCACTTTGACATCCGAGAAAAAAATGAGGAACTCTGGAGGAGGAAAGAGAGAGGACTGAGTTACAAATTTTTAGCCGGAATGGAACTACTTGGAGCTGGTGTAAAGGTTCAATTCATGTCTCTAAAAAATTCTAAACAAAAAAAAATGGCAGGAGGGAGGAAGCGCCGCTTCCAGCGGGCGTCCTTCGCCGGAGACCTGTGTGGCAGGGAGGGAGGAAGCGCCCAGCGGACGTCCTTTGCCGGAGGCCCATGGTTGGGAGGGAGGGAGCGCTGCCTCCAGTGGCAGTTTGGAGGAGGTGGTCCGCTAAAGAATAGGAATGAAAAGAATGAGAGGAGAGGAATGAGAGGAGAGGAGGAAATTTTCAGATCTGGAATGTGAGAGAGAGAGAGAGGAGACTTTAGACTTAAGTAGTAATTACAAAGTTTAATAGTAATAGTAATAATCTTTACCTCATGTGCCAATAATTATGACATGAGAGAGATGGTTTTAGTATGGAAATTAATTATGGTAATAATTTAATTATGATAATTAGAAAATAATGGTAACTAATTTAATTTTCTTTAATTATGATAATAATGGAAATGTGAAAAAGAGAATCTATTTAATAATGATAATTAATTTATATCGTGGTTAAAATAATAATAATAACAATAAAATTATTGATATTATTATTATTAAATTATTATTAGTAGTAGTAATTATTGTAATGTGTTTAATTATAATAATTAATTTAATTTGCCTTCAATAAAAAATTTACAAATATTTTTCTAACAATTTTGATACTTTTTTTCGTTTAATTATGGTAATTAATTTAACTATGGGTTACTATATCTCCAACTCCAACATCCACTTTTTTCCGTTTAATTATGGGTTACTAATTTAATTATGATAATTTAAACATGAAAATATAAAATATAAACTCTCCAGAAATATTTTTTTGTTCATTTAATTATGACAATTAATTTAATTTGTTTTTAATATTTTTTTGTTATTATGAGATTTTCTTTTATTTTACAAAATTTAAAATATCAATTAAAATAATCAATAGTTATTTGATAATTTTTATTTTGAAAATATTTCATAATTAATTTAATTATGGGTTATCATATCTACAATCCAATATCCACTTTCAACGACCATTCAAACAACCGAACTCGTTTTTTTTTCCACTTTCAACAACCATCCAAACACCAAACCCATTTTTTTTTCACTTGCAAGAGATAAAAAGTATTACATCCAAACACATTTTGGAAAGTGCCACTTTCACACTTTCAACTGCAACTCATCATGAGACATGCGATCCGAGTGGTCAGGAGATCGATTCCCGGAAGGGTCATTGGGATATATATATATATATATATATATATATATATATATATATATATATATATATATATATATATATATATATTTGAAGCAATGGGTACTTGTGGCGAACTCGCCTCCACTGAAACTCGAACTCCCGACCACTTGGGCCGCATGCATCTCTCTTAACCATTAGGCTAGAGGTCATTTGCATATATATATATATATATATATATATATATATATATATATATATATATATATATACTCCATGGAGTTTTGGTGCTCAACAAAATGGGAAGTTAATAGGCTGAAACATGATAACAGCATGCTTTTGAAAAGAGTGAAAGTGTGACTGTTCATCGGCTCGCAGGACACATAGCTCAAGGTGGTGCTCATTTCGTTTATGTAGCAACAAGCTTGAAGATCCAGGGAGGTGCTTCTTCATTGGAGTTATCTTCTAAGGCTTAGTACAAGCAACCAGATTTGTTCTTAGGGGAAGATTTTAGAGGTACTGAATAGTGGTTATAGAAATAATCCTTGGGGTTAGCTCAGTGATGATCCGGTCCTATTATTTTACTTTCGGAAAAATGTCATGTATGTGTATCTCAATATTTCAGCATTTATTTGACTTATACACGTGGTGTGCAGCTCAAGTGGTTAGTGTTTTCGAACAGAAAAGTAAGTGTAATCTTCTAAAAAAAAATTATAAAACTTGCAAACATTCAAAATTTTATTACAAAGAATGTAATTAAACCAAAATTTCGAGTACAAGATCTTGAATGCACAAAAATTTATTAAAAAAAATATAATTACACAAAAAATTTGAGTACAAGCTTTTGAAATTCTGGAGAGTGTAGCGATGGAGTTCGAATCGGTGAATGATTCCTTTAAACTGTTGATGATCTGATTTCAAGTGTTCAAATCTTTCTCCTTCGAACATATGAACTTGCAAAGCTTTTTTCCTTCGAAGATATGAACTTCAGAAAGTTTACGAGGGAGCAATTTCTATGTTCTTCAATGACATATCTACTAGAGGTAAAGAGGATGTAGTAGACCCAAGAAAAAGTACCTTAGAATTCTCGTTGAGAATGACGAAGTGAGCTTGGTCAAAACAAACCAAGTGTTCAGGGACTGATTGGGATGAATATATGCATATAGATTCTGGTTTTGTCCTTGAATACATGAAAGTCGAGACTATTTATTGTCACGTCGGTTTCTGAATTTTGAATTTTTGAATTCTCGGTATTTAAATTTTTTCACGTGAATCAAGATTAAGTTATATTTTGTATTTTTGTGTATCATATTTATCGTATTTTTCATACTTGGATTTTGTTTGGCATGATAGAGACCACTCCGAACTTGTAGAATATCATTTGGCAATGCCATAAACTCGTGCTAGAACTCGTATGTAGAACAGAATTCCTAAATTTTTCAAAAAGGGGGAAACTGACAGTCAAATCGGTATACAGTCGGTATACCGCTCAACTGTCAACAACTTATCCCTTGGTTATTACCCAACTCATTTCTTTAACTAATGATTTCTTGGTTTTGTTTGGATGGATGAGATTGATCGTGGAAGGCATGGATCGTTGACGTGGCAGATCCAATGGCTCTCATTTAATCCTCCCCCTATATAAGCCCTTCATTTCTCTCTCTCACTCCTTTTTCGCTTTATCATTTTTCTCTCTATTTCCTTCCCTCTCCTCTCTCCCCTTGAACTGAGCATACAAGTTGGCCTTGAAGCCTTGGGAATACTGTCTAACCGCCCCTACCGTACCCCCCCCAAGGAAGAATAGAAGCTTATGCATGGTTGCTTGAGATCTAGACAAGTTACATCTTTCCCAAAGTGAAAACAACCATAATTTTTCTTTGTGTTTTGTTTTCCTTGGTATCTTGCGTATTTTTAGTCTAAAATGTTTATTTTCAAATTGTTATCATCATTTGTGTATGGCATATTTGATTTTTGTCGATGGTTTTGTGTAGGTCAAGATTCCTAGATAGTATATTGTGATACCGAAGTGAAAGTTCGATATCGTTTACGATACGTAAATTTTCTCTTGCAAACTTACCGAACTAACTACCCCGCGGTGATCATGCCGATCACAAACGTAACTTTCGATTAATAAAAATCCGACGTGTAGTGCCCCGTCCCGCTCAGTAAATCGGAGGAATCGAAACGCCAACGGCGTTCGGACTTAGCCTTGCAACGGCTGCTCGAAGACATCGCTCGGTCGAGGCAACCGCTCGCTCAGGTGGGGTAGTTTCAGTGAACTTGTCTCATCTTAGCCTTCATATAATAAATCGCATGTTTTCAACTTGCACAAGTAAGCTTGATAATAAAAGTGACGAATCCACATAGCTAAAGGGAATAATTTCGACGGGTCGAATTCAGTTAGAATATGGAAAGGTCCAACGGTCGGCTTAGAGTTGGTGCACGGCGTGCTTTGAAAATGACACTCGATCCTTCGTCTCGTGGCTTGGGAGAAGGAAAGTTGGTTGAGTAGGCGAAGTTATGATCGTAGCCTAAGTCATAGGTGTCGCCCGCATGAATGCTTCATAAACCATGCACGGTCCCATCGTCCAAGGCTTGGCATAGCCTTGGCTTGCCCATGAGTTAAGTTGCATTGAGCGTCTTGTGACCTAAGTCTAGGCACCCGATTGACTTGGTCGTTCAAGTCGAATGCGTGCACGACACGATCCGTTAAGGCAAAGCTTGACACAGCCTTTGCTCGTTAAGTTGTTGCGAAGTTAAGTTAGGTAAAGTTATGTCGGTCGACCTAAGACATTACAAGTACCATCCCGCTCTTTCCACTACCAAAATTTATCGATTTAGCGACGGCCGCATCCGTCGCTAAGACGACGGTAATTATCATTAGCGACCGCTTACCGACGGATATTGGCCAAAAAAATCCGTCGACAATCACCTCGTCGCTAATAACCATCCGTCGCTAAGTTGTCGTCACATGACGAAAAAGCGACGGATAGTCGACGTCACAATACGAAGCATTAGCGACGCATTGCCGACGGAATCTCGTCCACCTCAGCTTTTAAGTACTGAACTGTGTACACAATACCGACGAGCAAAGCCGTCGATAACCCGTCGCAAAGGCGTATCAGATCGTATCATTTCGTCGCTAATTCGTCGATACCGTCGATATCAAGTGACGGATTAGCGACGGCTTTCTGACGGAAAAGCCGTCGGCCAGCTTCTGGAATTTCATGTCATTTTCAGCAGCTTGGCGACGGATAAGTCGTCGCTACGCCGTCGCAATATACCGACCGCATAGCGACGGATTAACCGTCGACCTTGTTCTGGAAATTTTTGTTATTGCCAGAATACGGGCGACGGATATGTCGTCGCTACTCCGTCGAACAATAAATCATGCCGACGGATTTTCCGTCGATCATCCGTCGCTACCTGGGAATAAATTTCAAATATCCAGTTAGCGACGGCATAACCGTCGAAAAGTAGTCGGAAACTGGAGACTTCCGTCGCAAAACGGTCATAAGTCCGTCGCTAACTGAGAATATTTTGAAAAAAAAATTACAGCTTTTTAGCTGTTCGCAAAAATTTGCATAAACCAAACCAATATATAATGCACACCAATTATCCAACAATCACATAGACCAAATATATTATGCACACCAATTATCCAAGAATCACATAGACCAAAATATGCACATGCATACGAATTTAATGCACACTAATTATCCAAGAATCATATAGACCAAACCAAATTAATATAAAATAGACATCAGTTATCCGGAAGAGTAACCTAATATCCATCGTTATAATCCGATCATTGCACAAATATTCCAAATTTTTCACAAATATTCCAAAACACATAGGAAAGAGTTGGCCAGTTACAGTAACCTAATATCCAATCCTGACGACCGATCATAGCACAAATATTCTAAAATTTTCACAAATATTCTAAAACACATAGAAAAATTGACTTTGGCCTCAACAAAGACCACAAGTCAGACGATGAATCCTCACAGCCAGGGATGATAGTTGCGTTGAGGCATGTACCATTCTATCAGCCACTTTGCATACGAAGGCTCAATCTGGTTGAGGTCTTCTGTAGGGACAGGAGGGTCGGTCCCGATGCTACTACTCTCTGACGGTGGCTCCTTCTTAGCTTCAAGCTTGGGAGCAATCTCTTTCCTGATGGTCATCGGTTCTTCCTTGACCTCGACCTTTGGTAACACCTTCTCCTTAACAGTCATCGGCTCTTGTTTGACGACGGAGACTTCCTCCGTGTCGACCTCCAAGGGTTTTTTGCCTCGACCCCTTCCTCGACTAGCAGCACCACCTCGACGAGTCCTAGGAGCCATCTTTCTGACAACAGAAATTTTCATATAGGGTAAAGAAATTTACTCAAGTTATAAAAGTTTTGACGTTGGTTTTTTGCGTTCATCATCATTAGAGGGAGCAACACTGGAAAAGTTGTGACGTTGGTAGCATGAGTAAAAATCTGTATCACAAGACTAACAGAATTACTATGTAATCATGTACTTACCAATAACCGGATGTAACTGAAGTCGTTGGGCCTATCGTGCAGTAATTTGTGGATCCGCTGGTATAGGCCAGATGTACTTAGTATCTAGTGTATCAAGCCTGTATCGGTCTATCGGATTGGTATAGGACGCATCATAGTGGTATTGGCCTTAACAAATTGGTATCGTCCTATATCCGATATGTACATGTATCGGCCGTATAGCTAGGATTCATATTGGCCTTATCGATTTGGTATCGGTCATATCCGATATGTATCGGCCGTGTTGGATTATTATATACCATTTCGGATTAGTTTCATGGAAGGTTTAGTAACAACTGTACTTGGATTTCTCTTTTCTCGAGCTAGAATACCATTGCAAGAGAATCACCTGATCGTGATTGGCCAGTTACAGTAACATACATACTTCCTTTTCTATCAGGAAAAGCGAGATTGAAAAGGAAGTATGTATGTTCTGTAACTGGCCATTTACGCTCTCGTGACTCTCTTGCATTGGTAATCTAGCTCTAGAAGAGAGAAATCCAAGTACAGTTGTTACTAAACCTTCTACGAAACTAATCCGAAATGGTATATAATAATCCAACACGGCCGATACCTATCGGATATGACAGATACCAAATCGATAAGGCAAATATGAATCCTAGCTATACGGCCGATACATATCGGATAGGACGATACCAATTCGCTAAGACCAATACCAACCGATACGGCCCATACCAAAACGATAGATCGATACTAATCCGATACGGTCAATACTTATAAGTACCTACGGTCCAGGAGGTTGATCCGCTATAGTACACCCATGTACGATCAACGAAGTAACGATCCATTTCAATTTGGATGTGAAAATCTGTATCGTAAGACAAACTAAACATAATCAGTTCTATTTCACATGCTTAATTGCCAAGTATGGGAACGAATGGCTCAGAACACAACCCAAAATTCATTCTAGCATACATTAGTGTGAATCATCTACGTTCTGTACATATATTGTAGTATATGTTCTTATCGTATCTAGTATCTGAAAGATGTAACAGAATCAAGATGAACTCACATAGATTACAGGTGCCCCACATTTGAGTGCTACACCAAGACTCACCGTGATGAGGTTAGTGATTTATTTAACCTAATATAGTAATCTTGTAATTTAAAGTTGGAAGAACGTGCAAGTAGCCTTATAGTTTCTGCCTCGCCAGTCGAATGGCTTAATTGCCAAGTATCGGAACGAATGGCTCAGAACACAACCCGAGATTCATTCTAGCATACATTAGTGAGTTCATCTTGATTCTGTTACGTCCTTCAGATACTAGATACGATAAGAACATATACTACACCATATGTACAGAACATAGATGATTCACACTAATGTATGCTAGAATGAATCTTGGCTTGTGTTCTGAGTCATCCGTTCTGATCAGGCATCTTCCTTCTCCTCTCCTCCACCATGGCTCTGAACAAATCTGCTCCTCCCTCTACTTCCCTTCTTCTTATTTGACTCTCTCAGCAACATACGACATCCAGCTCAAGTGTAGAGTCGGGAGAGAAGAAGTAGGCAGAAAGAGGAGGGGGAAGCAGCACAGCCGGCGGCATGACCCGGAGGAAGTACAGAGGTTTTCTTCAACAGCCGTAGGAGAACTATAAGGATATATCTTTTTAGCGACATATCACATTGTCAAAGACCCTTAATGTGACAATCATGTTACCGCGGTGTCGGAAGACTAACATGTTAGTCTTCCGACACCGCGGTAACATGATATTCACATGAAGGGTCTTTGACAAGATGACATGTCGCTAAAAAGATATATCCTTATAGTTCTCCTACGGCTGTTGAAGAAAACCTCTGTACTTCCTCCGGGTCATGCCGCCGGCTGTGCTGCTTCCCCTCCTCTTCCTGTCCACTTCTTCTCTCCCGACTCTACACTTGAGGTGGATGTCGTATGTTGCTGAGAGAGTCAAATAAGAAGAAGGGAAGTAGAGGGAGGAGCAGATTTGTTCAGAGCCATGGTGGAGGACGAGGAGAAGGAAGATGCTTGATCAGAACGGACGGCTCAGAACAAAAGCCAAGATTCATTCTAGCATACAATAGTGTGAATCATCTATGTTCTGTACATATGGTGTAGTATATGTTCTTATCGTATCTAGTATCTGAAGGACGTAACAGAATCAAGATGAACTCACTAATGTAATACTAAGACATCATCTACTACTATATAAGATATAGTGATAGGTTGTCGTATCATCATTGCCGAGGGATGAGGGTCGGAGGACAGTCAACTTTATCTAAGGCTACTTGCATAGTTTCTGCCTCGTCAGTCGAATGGCTGCAGGGACTATGTCCTGATCACCATTAGTGTGAATCATCTATGTTCTGTACATATGGTGCAACACTTTTCCTGTTCACAAAAATATGCATAAACCAAACCAATATATAATGCACACCAATTATCCAAGAATCACATAGACCAAATATGCACATACGAATGGCTGCAGGGACTATGTCCTGATCACCATGTCGTACCGTAGATTAACGCAAATGGAGCTGGAGCCAAAATACAGAAACCAAAATATAAAATACAGAAACCAAAATACAAAATATAGAATTCAAAATAGGACCCTCTGTGAGAACGGATGGCTCAGAACACAACCAACCGGAGAGGATACCCTGAGAGATCCATCTGAGTAGGACGTATACTCTGAGAGATCACCTTTACAAGAATGATATCAGTAGTGGGATTGAGTGCTGGAGGGGATACTATCAGAGTATACGTCCTACTCAGATGGGTCTCTCACCGTTACTATTTTTTTCTTACAGCATGGTGGATGTGCTCCGTCAACAGAATCTGACTCCAAGCCAAAACTTTGCCCCGGAGCTCAAGTGGACATCCTTCGTGTAGAGCTCGAATGAGAGGTTCCTGACAGCATGGTGGTCTCCTTTGTCAAAGTATCCGTGCTCGTCCCACAACCATTGTGGGATGAGCACGGATACTTTGACAAATGAGACCACCATGCTTTCAGGAACCTCTCACTCGAGCTCTACACGAAGGATGTCTACTTGAGCTCCGGGACAAAGTTTTGGCTCGGAGCAAGAATCTGTTGACGGAGCACATCTACTATGCTGTCAGAAAAAATTAGTAACGGTGGGAGACCCATCTGAGTAGGACGTATTCTCTGATAATATCTCCTCCAGCACTCAATCCCACTACTGATATCATTCTTGTAATTGTGATCTATCAGAGTATACGTCATACTGAGATGGATCTAGAATTCTCTCTTGTTGGTTGTCGTATCATCATTGCCGAGGGATGAGGGTCGGAGGACAGTACAAATAGTCTAATACAAAAATAACTCAATAAGTAGTCCAATACAAATAGTCTAATACAAAAATAACCCAATACAAATAGTCCAATACAAATCAGTACTAATAGCTAATGAGAAACATGCTGCTCACGCAAACGCTCAGTGATACGTTCACGCATCCACCTCGAAAAAGCGAGTTTTTTGGCGCGAGGAGAGATGTCGTCCCTTGCAAAGATTGATTGAAGAGAACTCTCGGTCTCACTAGCTACCGGTGCTGGATGAATAGAACTTCCGGTCTCACTAGCAACCGGTGCCACTTCCTCCTCAACTGTAGGAGGAGCCACCTCAGCATTCACTGTTTTCTTCAAACGACGTGCCGCTCCTCGGGTCATGGGTGCCAACTGGTAAGATCGATAGTCACAAATAATATAATTGTAACATAAGCAAGCTAACTAAAGGAACCATCATGTAATTTGAGTACATTTTCGAAAGCCGATAAAGTATTACCAATTCGATTTTTTGCCAAGTGCGAGAACGGACGGCTCAGAAGACAACCCAAGATTTATTCAAGCATACATTAGTGTGAATCATCTATGTTCTGTACATATGGTGTAGTATATGTTCTTATCGTATCTAGTATCTGAAGAACGTAACAGAATCAAGATGAACTCACATAATGTAATACTAAGACATCATCTACTACTATATAAGATATAGTGATAGGTTGTCGTATCATCATTGCCGAGGGATGAGGGTCGGAAGACAGTCAACTTTATCTACGGCTACATAGTTTCTGCCTCGCCAGTCGAATGGCTGCAGAGACTATGTCCTGATCACCATGTCGTACCGTAGATCAAATGGAGCTGGAACTGGAGCCAAAATACAGTACTACTTCACCATGTCGTACCATTTTACTCTCTCTCTCTCCTCCCCCCTCTGGCGCTCTCACTCTCTCCGGCGCTCTCACACTACTAATTCCTATGTGTTTTAAGTGTGAGAACGGATGGCTCAGAACATAACCCAAGATTCATTCTAGCATACATTAGTGTGAATCATCTATATTATGTATACATATCGTGTAGTATATGTTAACCTTATCGTATCTAGTATCTGAAGGACGTACGTAACAGAATCAAGATGAACTCACTAATGTAATACTAAGACATCATCTACTACTATATAAGATATAGTGATGGGTTGTCGTATCATCATTGCCGAGGGATGAGGGTCGTAGGACAGGCAACTTTATCTACGGCAACATAGTTTCTGCCTCGCCAGTCGAATGGCTGCAGGGAATATCCGTCACCATGTCGTACCGTAGATTAATGCAATTAATGGAGCTGGAAATATCCGTCGCTAACCGGTAACTAGTCCGTCGCTAACTGAGATTGTCACATACACATATGTATATCACAGCTAGATGTATAGATATATACATCTATACAGAAGCACACAACTGATAGAACTCGCACTGTCCTTGAGACAGTGAACATATACACCATGAATCCAAACCCCATATATATTCACATTTACTAATCCAAACACCACCAAACTAATAAAACACCCAATATGGATAACACATTATTTAGCCAATATATAAACTCAGATGAATTTGAGAAGCAAAGCCACCCGCCGCCCCCGACCAAAGCCCGCCGCCCCAAGCCAGCCGCCCAGCCCCCGACGCCGCCGCCCCAAGCCCACCGCCCAGCCCCCGACCCAAGCCAGCCGTCCAGCCCCCGACGCCCCCGCCCAAAGCCAGCCGCCCAGCCCCCGACGCCGCCACCCCAAGTCCACCGCCCATCCCCCGACCCAAGCCAGCCGCCCAGCCCCCGACGCCGCCGCCCCAAGCCCACCGCCCAGCCTCCGACCCAAGCCAGCCGCCCAGCCCCCGACGCCGCCGCCCCAAGCCCACCGCCCAGCCCCCGACCCAAGCCAGCCGCCCAGCCCCGACGCCCCCGCCCCAAACCAGCCGCCCAGCCCCCGACGCCGCCGCCCCAAGCCCACCGCCCAGACCCCGACCCAAGCAAGCCGCCCAGCCCCCGATGCCCCAAAACCCCAAGCCCGCCTCCCAGACCCCGACGCCCCCGCCCCAAGCCCACCGCCCAGACCCCGACGCCCCAGCCCCAAGCCCGCCGCCCAGCCCCCGATCCAAGCCAGCCGCCAAGCCCCGGACGGCCCAGCCCCAAGCGTGCCGCCCAGCCCACAACACCGCGAGAGAGAGAGAGAGAGAGAGAAAGAGGGGGTCACCTTCGATTGAGAGAGAGGAGAGGACGACGACGACGACACCGACGCCGATCACCGAAGCCGACACCGGCGAGAGAGAGAGAGAGAGAGAGAGGGGGGGGAGGAGAGAGAGTGAATTTGGGGGAAATGCGAAAAGTTCCCCCCGCCGTTTCATTTAAAGTCTGGAACGTAAATATAGCGACGGACTAGCGACTGGTAGATATCCGTCGCCCGGTTGTCGCCCTTTTGGATAAGTGTCGACTGACTATCCGTCGCTACGTCGTCGAAAATATGTCCCGCCAATTTCCTACACTATTCCCGCCAAATATACGACTGTGTTGCGACTACGGAAGATCCGTCGCTATGTTACCGTCAGTCTAGCGACGGCTGAGCGACTTTTCCTCCTCCTAAAATTAAAATAAAAATGACAAAGGCTTGTAGTCGAAATTCAGTCGCTGAGCGGCCACTAAACCGTCGCTAATACCGACGAAAAAGTTCCGTCGCTAAACATTCGTCGCTAAATGGGTGTATTTTGGTAGTGTTCGCGGTTTCTCAAAGTTAAGTAGTCCCACGATCTCAAGGCCCGTCGAATTGGGCAGAAATGTCGCGTAGAGCATGATTGGCCTAAGGCACGATGCACGGACTTAGTGTTTAAGGTAAGGACCACACTTGATTCAAATGAGTTTTGGAGAAAGGACTATCAAATAGGCATTCATGAGTTGAATGAAATGATATGGTAACATGGAAAAAATGCTCGCGACCGTGGGTCGTCGAGGGGTCTCAAGGATAGAAGTCCTGAACGTGGTTTTGAAAGAGAGGGTAACACTGAAGAAAGAATGATTGTGTGAGACGTAAGTTTGAGTCGGATCTTGCATGGTCATTGGACAACTTGTCGACAAGGTAGAGTTTTTCCGTAACGGCAACCCAGGGCCATGGGACCGTTTCGGCCAAGAAAGGAAATACGGTGATAGCTGTGCTGAATTGATAGCACCGGGTTAGTCGGAGACTTCCAGGGGGCTAGCTACCTTGCGCTGGAAGGGTCCCGGCTAACCGCAAGCTATGAGTCTAGGTATAGCTTGTTATGCTAGTGACCTCATATAGATGAGTCGGCATGGCGGCAAATCTACATGCGTGCCTTTGGATTGAGTTAAGTTGAATGTGTGTGTACAGTTAGAACACAATGTTGGGCCTAAGTCTTGGTTGCAACGTAGGCGGCGTACTTCGGCACGAGATGTGGCGACGAGTCTTGAGTTGTCGGCATATAAGTTGCATAAGTTGGTTTGAGTTGTCTTGAGTTTAAGTCAGGAAATGCCGCGAGGCAAAGTCGGTCGAGTGACACTTAACCCACAAGTCCTGATTGGGTCAGTTGGTGATCAAAGTAGCAAGGGCCGCAAGGCGACGATATGATTAAGTCACACTGAGTTGCGAGGCACGGCCTCAACAAGGACTTATAGCACGGTCACACGGGAATGGAGTCTTATCGCGTAGTTGCGTCTCTGATTTTAAGTCGTAAGGCAAGCACGACTTGATAGGTTAAAGTTGTTGAGTTGATATTGCGTTGCAAGCACGAAATGGTCTTGAGACACAAAATAGGCCAAGGTGTCTGTCCTAAATTCGATTCTAAGGAAAGAGTAGAAAGACAATCATAAAGGGACTATGTTACACACAAAGTAAATTAACGTATTGGTTTTGTATGGGTGGGCGAGGAGCTCATTCCACCAGTACAGTTGAGTACTGACACCCACATAGTTTTTATGTACATGCACAGGTAGAAGCTCGTGGCGCGAAGCTCGCTTGGATGCGTCGAGGCACGGAGTTCCTTGGTGATTCGAAGCGTGCGGCCGCATGTATTCAAGACTTATATAGGACATAATGTATGGACGTCGCCTTCCAAAGCATCCGCTGGCTCAAGACATGTATTGAGAGATGAGAGAGAGCTAAGTGACTTGCAATGTGAGCTTGAGTGACTTGTAATGTGAGCTTGAGTGAGCTTGAGAGACTTGTAATCTTGGCCTTGGCCTTGCGCCCCATTGTAACCTTTGTTTCAATATCAATAAAAGAGTGTTTTGCAATGACTTGTATTTTGCTTCAAATTATGCTGCTATTATTCAATGTCTCTGCTTGGAACTTCTGTGTGACGACTGATGGAACTAGGGATTCCCAGGACCCTTCCTTTGGTGTACGTATTGATCGATAGAAAGTTAAACAGATCTAATACGTGTTCTAATCCTTCATAGGCGGAAACTAGGGTTCACGAATTATACCTGCGGCAGAAAGGAGACATGTAAGTCCTGGCAATCTCGAGCGGACGACCCCAAGATCTTCTGCACGTATTCCTTCCTCGAGTTGGACGTCGTGTTCTAACCCTTCATCTGTCTGCCTCTGGACTGCTTAAAACCAGCATCTCGTCCGACGTCAGAAACAGCCACCACCGCCATCACGATTGATCAAAAATAATTAAAATTGCATCAATTCTATGCCTCCCGAAGGAGTTCACACATAATCTAGATTGAAAAATTAAAATAATAAGCACGATCAACCCTCATGATTTTAATTACATCCACAGCAACAACAACATCCACGACATGTCCGTGGTTTAAACAACACAATAAAAAAACATGCATTGGACCATAATAGTTGGATCTAAGATGCCTGTAAAACCGAGTTAGAACAGATCTATATCTACCGACTATTACACAGCGCAGGTTTTATTGGACAACATGGACGTATCAATCAATACGTAGATCCAAAGTAGCTCTGATACCAATTGATGGAACTGGGGATTCCCAGGACCCTTCCTTTGGTGTGCGTATTGATCGACAGAAAGTTAAACAGATCTAATACGTGTTCTAACCCTTCATAGGCGAAAACTAGGGTTCACGAATTATACCTGCGGCGGAAAGGAGACAAGTAATTCCTGGCAATCTTGAGCGGACGACCCCAAGATCTTCTGCACGTATTCTTTCCTCGAGTTGGACGTCGTGTGGGCGACGATCTCCCAACCTTTTCTTCTCCTTGGCAGCCCTCTCTTTCTCTCCTTACGTGAATCACGAATTTAGAAAAAAATTTAGATTTCTGATCCGTAATCTGGCGGCCAGAAAATAGAGGATATATATAGGCTACGGCAGGGACCATGAGGAGAAATTAGGATTAGGCCTCCTAACGGATCTGGATATCCCGTGTTCAGCCAGAACACACAATCCAGGCCCATTAACAATAGCTCGGTCCACTAATGAGCTATTGTTGCACTACCTCCCTAATTCCAAATTATGTTTGTGGGCTCCTTTTATTATATGCTCGTTTGGCTCCCCATGTTAAGATATCGTATGTCCGTCGATCAAATTAAGTTACTGACAACTATATTGATTCGACATCTTTTATCCTTAAGTAGTACCACTCAACTTTATTTGTCATGTCGGATATAATCCACCTGCAGGGTTTACATGACAATCCTTATGAGCTCCTTAAGAGGACATCAGCAACCCGATGTATCGGGACATGGATTCCATTTATAATCAACAGCCCATCATACATACAATGTTATTACCCAATTCATAGAGGTTGTTGATCCATAATGAATCTCACTCTTTTATGAGTCAAAGTAATGCACACTGCATATACATGTCCGTTATTATATCCGGATTAAGAGCATAAGCATCCATAATAACAGAGGTGTTTGTTCTCTTTATATAGTCAGTACAAAGAGAACAACCTCAAGTGGTCCTGTTCAATACACACAAAGTGTACTAGTGTAAACCTATAGTCAAGATAGACTAATACCAGATTACACTATAACCTTTCCAATAGATTGTCCAAGTCCATCTAGGTTGTGAACTATTTATAAACTCCATAGAAAACTGATAATATGATCTTCTGTGTGACACCACACACCATATTATCTACAATATAGAATATCAGACATTTGCATTAACACTTGCAACAAATACAATATGCAAACATTTGCCCATATGATTTTCATTCAAAATTTAAAGAAATAAGGATACTACAAAAGTGATGCTTTTAGTATACAACCCTAACAACGACCCCGTCGCAGCCGCTGAAATCGACCGTTATGGAATCCGCCTTGCACGAGCGCAACCTAGGCTCGTACGGCGTCACGCCTTAGCGAGGACGATCGCTCCTACGGGAGCGGGGCGTGACATAATGGTATCAGAGTACGACTTTACGTCCTTGGACTATCGATTGAATTCTTTAACTCCGTTATTTTCGCAAACTCTGAATTGTGCTTCCGCAAGTTGATATCGTTGGTGCGCTCTCTCTCAAATGTCCCACGGATGTCAATACAATAAGTCTATCTATTTTGCAAAACGTAGAAGAACAGTTTTTGACAAAAAATAAAAAGATGGTTTGCGTAAGCACGGTTGGCTAAGTCGGACTGGACATATACACCAAAGTTGCGTCGACCTTAGAAAAGTCGAGTACGGGAATTGAATTGTGTCGAGCAAGAATGAGTTGAACTCGATTGAGTAAAGTGAGATGACTATCGATAGGGGTGCTATCGAGCGACAATAACGTCGGTGCGATATAGATGAGCGTGCTTGGAAATTGAGAAATGGTTCGAACGAAAATATTTGAAGAAGTCGATTTGTGAATCGAATGATAAGTTGAGGATTTGTTGAATGACTTTATCCCTGAGTGGTCTATACGATAGCATCAGGGATGTCGATCGATCGATTGAGGATACGGGGTACTGATGAGTCTATCAGCAAGCGTCGCGTGTATGCAAAGCCATAGATTGAGTATCATTGAATAAGTTGTAGTCTTGAGATTTGATGAGTTAATTCAAACAACCTAGAAATTTATGCGCACGAAACATGCACGAGATTGAGGATTGTGCGAAGTATGAAACGCGAAAAATGATTGAGTAGGTGAAGTCAAATCGAGGAAAAATTAAGGTGTAACGAATGGGTGACTTGATCGAAGAAATTGATACGGATCGTATACGAAAAGTTAGCACGATGAGAAGATAGCGTGCATGAAAAGTTAAGTTTTGAAGTTACGCAATGACTCTAAGGATTGGATTGAGTGTTGCTCGATGATTTGAGTTAGCAAGGAATGATGTGATTTGGTGAAAAATGTTGCTCGATGACTTAAGATAGACGGATTAACAATACGTGAAATTGGTTTAAGGAAATTGATGTTGTGAATGATTCGAGGGATAATAATCGAACTTGAATTTGAATGTCGAGGAGATTATCTAGTTGGATGATAGCATCATTCGCACGACTCGAAATTGGTTGCAAAGGAAGATCGTCAGGTTACGTATATCGTCGACGGTATTGAGGCGTATCAAAGATCGATATGCGATAACTCGGGGGTGCTCTGACTCGGCGAATGATGATCGTGCAAGTGTTATTGTTCGGTTGGATGCTATACTTAGGATTTTGATTGAGATGAATGTTGGATAAAAAATGATCGTGTCTTGATGGTTACATTAATAACCGCAACATCGACGATCTTGTCTTACGCGAGCGCAACTCTAACCTCGTACATGCGTCGTGTCGGATTTGTGGCGATCGTTTCGCATGAGCGCTGACATGGTGATTCATGTCGCCGGAATGATCGAACTCGAAAAATCAGGATGCGACAACTTTGTTTGTCTCGACTTGTCGGTTTGATGCGAAGGAAAATTTGAGGATGTTAGGACTTGCGATTGATGAATGAAATAAACTTGAGGATTGAGTAGGTCCAATCCACGCATCGAGAATGAATTAGTCTAGACTCGAACAAGAGTTACGTCCCGATGAGGATGATTATCCCACAGGAACGTACATGGTGATTCATATCCACCGTCGCGTGAGATCGGGGCGCAACGTATTGTTAAGTCAGATGATCTTGTGATCGATTTCGTGAATTGTAATAAATGACTTAGGGAGTATGAAGTGTGAATTATGGCTTAGCGATGAATTATGTCGTAGCGTGTTTGACTTGGAAGGATTGATAGGCAAATTATGTCGGACGTATTTGAAGAGAAGGACTATGTGAAATGGCTTGTTGAACGAACGATATTGATGTATCAAAGATTTGGTTAAATGAACTTATAATATGATGGCTTTACTGAATGACTCGGATCCCGTGCGACGAACGTCGGGATGTGTGTAGGAAATCTATGCTCGATGTTTAAAAATCGGAGCGATACGAGCTTGGGTAGAAAAATGCTGTACTATCAACTTGGTTTGACCTTAGGATGAGGTCAGTGTTGATATCGTTGTTTGAAAACTATGATTCCAATACTGACGAAAAGACATAGCCTAGCGGTTAGGCAGACGTCCGAGTACAAAGTGGTTGGATTTGTGGAGGCACCACTCACGAGTCTCAGTTGACATGCACGTATATCGGGGACGCCCGAATATGTGCACGATCCGACTCGAATGGTGACGACGGATTCTCTATCACGAGGCTTGGCTGAAATGCATGTATTTTGGGGACGCCTAGAATATGTGCACGATCCAACTAAGTGATACGTTGAATCAAGTGAGACTTGAGGAATGGAAAAGTGTCGAAGATATTGAAATCGTGTTTCATGGAAAGGATTGGTGGTAGTACGATCGTTAGATTGAGACGAACTCGAATGTTGGTTGATCGAATGGTTTGCCTAGAACTAAGTTGTCCGTATGCGTGATGAGAGTAAGTTCACCTAAGTTGAGATATAGTTGTTCGAGGAGAAAGGTGTGCGAGAAACATAAAATGTTGAGTAAAGTGATAAGACGAAAAGTATACTCAGTTAGTTTCGAGGACGAAACTTTTTCTGAGTGGTGTATGATGTAGTGCCCCGTCCCGCTCAGTAAATCGGAGGAATCGGAACGCCAACGGCGTTCGGACTTAGCCTTGTAACGGTTGCTCGAAAACATCGCTCGGTCGAGGCGACCGCTCGCTCAGGTGGGGTAGTTTCGGTGAACTTGCCTCATCCTAGCCTTCACATAATAAATTACATGTTTTTAACTTGCACAAGTAGGCTTGATAATAAAAGTGACGAATCCACATAGCTAAAGGGAATAATCCCGACGGATCAAATTGAGTTAGAATATGGAAATGTCCAACGGTCGTGTAATGCCTATAGTTCGTATTACGTATTTTAGAATACGTATACGTATTTTATCTTGTATTGCATGTCTCCTTGCTTGGTTTATTGGGTATTTCCATTTGCTTGGCCATGGTTCATCTTGGTTTGGTTGGCTTGTATTGGTTCGGCTTGGTTCGGTTTTGGTTGAGAACCAACCCACCTACCTACCACCACCATCCCCATTTACTAACTCCCTCTCCTTCCTCTCTCTCCTCATTAATCTTCTTCTTCCTCCATTAACTCCTCACCAACCTGTGAGAGAGAGAGAGAGAGCTTAGACAAGTGCATCTTGCTTCATGGAGGAACCCAAATTTTATTGTTCCATTCTCTTCTTCACAGCATTCTAAAGCACTTTAGTACTTGGCATTTCTAATTTCCATGGCTCATTGCTTGTAGATCTAAGTTTATATCATTTTTGAATTTTTTGGATTTTGATCTATTTAATCTTGTTATTTTTAAGTTTTGATGGTTCCATGTTGTAGAGAATTTTATTCTGCCCCAATTTGACCTATGGAAGTTTAGATTTGGACTCTGGATGAAGGTTTTATGAAGCTTGAAAGCATGGCTTCATGGTGCTCTTCTTCTCGGAAATTTGGAGAAGAAGAACAGTTCCAGCCACACATAGTTTCCTGCTGCATGAACTTAGTCGCATAGCCTTATGCGGCAAGTTCCATTTCTAGCCGTATGTACCAACTCAGCCGCATAAAGGCAGCATGGCATTTCAGCCGCATGACTAGGACGAACTCCAGCCGCATAAGCTTTCCCTCATTTGAGCCGCATGGACTTGATTCGAGCCGCATATGCCTGAACTTCTCGGAACCGCATACGCCTGAAATTCCCTTGGCCGCATAAGCCTCCAGTCACTCCCAGCCGCATGGGGTCCAACTCATTCCCCTGGCCGCATAAGCCCCCAGCCACTCCCAGCCGCATGGGGTCCAACTCATTCCCCAGCCGCATATGCCCCCTCCTCGCGAGCCGTATGGATTTCTTTCCCCCAGCCGCATGGGCTGCTCTTTCTCCAGCCGCATAGGCTTATCCATTCTGAGCCGCATGAGCTCAAATTTTGGGCCGCATGAAACTGCACCCATCCAGCCGCATGGGTTCATTCCTTTGAGTCGCATGGCTCCTCCCCGAGCCTTACCCTTGTTATTTATTATTTTTATTATTTTGTTAACTCATGTCTTGTGACCCTCACTGTAAGTTGGGTCTCTTGATAGAATGCTTATATTGTGTTATCCTGCACTTGTACCATGAACACGACAGTGACCTGTGTAGGTCCTAAAAATCAAGTTTCACCCATCAAAGAAATCATGAAAATCAAATTATGCATCTTTCAAGTGAACTGTGCAGAAGACAGATTTCGCACCAACTCGATTGCGCAGGATGAACTGCGCACTCATCCCAGTGCGCAAGCTGACGTGGCCTCGTCATCATTACCTGACAGAGAATCAGATCTTCTGACAACTGACAGCACGGAAAATGAGAAAACTGTTCGTTTAATCGTTCAGCACAGTGCTCGAGGACAGCTGTACATGCAGCGCAATCTACCAGACTCTCTGCAGCACAGTCCATCCCAGCGCAGTCCATCCCAGCGCAATTCGAAAGCCAGCACAATTCAGGTGGCGCACTCCATCAAGATAACTGACAATGTACACGTGGCCTTCATAACATCAATTACTCACCATGTGGCAACCGTATGTACACGATCAAGCACATTTCAATCTAACAATGCCACGCATCACATACAAATGGTCCACGATCGAGTAACTGCCTGCACAGTCCATTGCCTGCGCCATCCAAAGTGTGCGCAATCCAACCTGCGCAAGTCAGAATAACGGCCGTAACCCTCTGGGGTGGAGGTGGTAGACCTCCCTGTGCAACCGTCGGGGTCTCTGGAATAGTAGAATCACTGGGGGCAGTCTCATGAACCTCCTCATCGGCCGGGTCAGATCTCTCAGGCAAGCTACTCGATCCAGAGGCCTGCGGGTGCGTGTTCGTCATCCTGCAGACGAATTGAAACAAAGAGATCAATATGGCACATGAGTAGATTATCAAAGAAGGACAGTTAATTTAATACAAGGTAAATAATCATGATAATCAAAAGATCAGAAATTTCCTAGGTGTGATTGAGAAACTCCTATCATGTCCTACATCCTAATTACAGGCTCGTAATTAGTACTCTAAGTCGAGCACCATTACGAGATCGCACTAATTGCGACACTGACCTGCATGGGCCACCACAAAAACGTGTCACGACCCGCACCCTTATGAGGGGCACGAGCACGTGGGTACGTCCAGCCTACGCCGCAGTATCGGCGGTAGAACGCTGTATATAACGTCTGTAAATACTACGACTAACAGTTTAAATGTACCTGTACAGTATATACTCTCCGAATGGAGGTGACATAACAATACAGTCTCAGTCACAGAATAAAACTAAGGTAGATAGCTCAGAAGGAAAGACATATGATAGATGAAAGAGTAATAAGTCCACAGTTTAATACAAGCCCAGATATATACAACATCACAGGGTATCAAAATAGAATATAAAAACTACAGTCTGATAAGCTAGCTGGATCGCAGTCCAGTCAAACCTAGCTAACCTACACTACTCTGGAAGTACAAAATCTAGTGGCTCTACTATAAGGCCACGATCCAAGGCTACTCCATCTAACTCGAGCCCATAATAGGTCGAGCAGTCCGCCTCGGAATCATCTGTAATATATCATAACGGTATCCTGTCAGGAAAATGAGCAAGTACAAACACTAACAGCAGTTCCATATGAATTGACAAGTTCTATAAGAGACAGTATAATGAACTACGAAACAAAGATATATGAAGACTTGGGAACCATTCGGAAGCCGAGTTACAACCCTTAAACCAAACAAGGACCGGGATTGCAACTCTTCTCCCGAGCAGAACTTAGTCTCCAATCAAGGTGCAATATAAAGACATGTAGAGCATGTGAGTAACTGTATATCATGCATGGTGAAAAAGTACTGAATATAGAACAGAACAGAATATATGACAAGAAAAGTAAATATAAAATGTGCCTCGAATATTATAGCCTAATGTGATCGGTATGGGTCAAGAATCAGGCTTCCAGCCGACCGGCTACAAGTACGTGGACTCGGTCCGGCCGGGATGGTAAGCTATGGAGCAAGTAGTAGCACAGGTCAGGCTATACCCATCGTGAGGTGAGGGTATAGCTATGATACAAGTAGTAACTCAAGGTGGGCATTGATCACACTATCTATAATATTCCCCATTCTCCGAATAGTATACGGATCCGGACATAGCACGTCATGACGCGGGATTCCCAAAGAGGGGAGCAAGTCCTCTTCAGGAATCAGCGTCAATACAAGTACGAGAATCAAGACCAACAAGTACCCGTATCCCAAGAAATCCAGGAATGACATCTCATGACAGGAATCCGACAATACTAGTCCGTGAACTATCGTGTCTGAGAATCAAGTAAGACACTACGACTGAATCGGATATAGCAAGTATCAAGACAATGAAAACTATCAGTGAATGTACTCGCCTGCTGTCCTGAGCTGTATGGTATATCAATGCTCAGAATGGAAAACAGAGACCTAAAGATGAGATACTGTAAGTTAATTTAGGTTTAAACAAGTTTAGGAATGATTTACAATGAATGATATGCAATCTCGGTCAAACTAGGTCTCACTAAGTCACACTAAGTCCTGTCAAGTCAATCTAGGTCAAATCAAGTTATATCAAGTCAATATAAGCCAAACCAAGTCAATCCTAGGTCATACCAGTCATCACAGGTCAAAACAAGTCGAAGAAAGTCAAACGGGGTCAAGAGTTGGCCTACAGTTGACTTTTGGTCAACTGGTCAACCCTGGTCAACTCTGGTCAACTCTAGGTCAATGGTGACTAATAGTTGACTTTTGGTCAACTACACAAGTCTAAAGGAAATTGGGACTAAATTGGGTAAAGCGTTGACCCATAGTTGACTTTTGGTCTAAAAAGTCAACCGTGGTCAACCGGGGTCAAGACTAGGTCTAGACGACTATTTCTAACTATTACCAACCTCTACAACCCATATCCAAGTCCATCTTGGACTTCGAAACACATATCTTGGCCGTAGGCCAACATCCGATTTTACCCTTAAAAAGGGTAAAATTCTAGCTTAGGCAATTATCAAGTTAGCCTACCTACGCTTGGTATTTTGACCCGAGCTCCCTAGGGTAGTAAGGTACTAGCCTATACATATATTACCTACCAAGATACCTAAGTAAAGTGGACATCTAGTCCATGTTACGGCCCATTGTTGGTATCTTGAATATTTTAAGATACGCAATGGTACGGCGCGATACCGGCGCCCTACAACCCCGATTTCCACTCGGGAGCCTACCCGCAAAATCTAAATCACGTATTCTTGCCCCACGCCAAGTTTCAACTCATTCCGATACTCCGAGCTCCGTTTCGCCCTCTAACTCGATTTTCCTCTATTTCCTATTCTAGCCTTCTTCCAATTCTTCTAACTTCTTCCAATCTTTCCTTCTAACTTCTAATTCTTTTCTAACTTCTAATTCCTTAAACTTCTTCTAATCTTCTCTACGTATCTATCCATATATAATACATATATATACATCTATATATATACATATATACAAATACCAAAAGAGGGGGGTCTAATAGGCTAAAATACCAAAGGGGGGGTCTTGCCTGGCAGCTGCTGCTGCCAGGTTTCTGCTGCTGCTGCTGCTGCAGCAATGCTACTGCTATTTCTGTGCATCTTCTTCTTCTCCTTCTATCCTTCCACTTCTTCCTCCTCTATATATATATATATATATATATATATATATATATATATATATATATATATATATATATATATATATATATATATATATATATACACACAACACTAAAAATATATATATATATATATATATATATATATATATATATATATATATATATATATATATATATATATATATATATATATATATATATATATATATATATATACACACACACAACACTCACACACACACACACATATATATATATATATATATATATATATATATATATATATATATATATATATATATATATATATATATATATATATATATATATATATATATATATATATATATATTTTTAGTGTTGTGTGTATATATATATATATATATATATATATATATATATATATATATATATATATATATATATACAACACTCACACACATATATATATACATACATACACACCCATATCCATATACATATATAAATACACACTCATATATATATATATAAAATATATATATATATATATATATATATATATATATATATATATATATATATATATATATATATAATACAAAAAAAATATATATATATATATAATACAAACACACACACACCCACACACAACACAAACACACACTCACCACTCTCACAACACCACCATCCTCATGACACTAATTTCATATCAAAATATATACACACACATAAATACACATGTATATATATATATATATATATATATATATATATATATATATATATATATATATATATATATATATATATATATATATATATATATATATATATACCACTCTCAAAGGATTAAACCCTAATAAATCCTTAACCTATTTTTCTAGGAAAAACCTACAAATTTGTGGGCAAATGGTGGAGAATGAGCTCCTCTCCATTTATTGTGTGGGACATGAATGCAAATGAGTAATATGTTAGGAATTAAAAGCATACCTAAAATGGAATGGTTGGAGGAAGAAGAAGACTTGAGAGGAAATAAATTTGAAAGAGAGAGAGAGAGAGAGAGTTGCTTAGTGGAGAAGAAAGAGGGGGGGGCTCTCTCTTGGCCGGCCAAGGGGTGTGGGTGAGGGGCACTTGTAATTACAAGTTTGCCCCTCCCTAAGCCTAATGCTAAATAAATCCAAAATAGGTTTAGGAAGTTGTTAAAAATAAATAAAAATCATAATTAAACTAAATTACTCATGGGGGACTAGTCCAAACTCTTAAACCCTAAAGTTTAGTGTGGTGGGCCATGGTTAGCTAACATGCTAATTACAGCTCAAGTCGAAATTCACCGGGGTCCCGAATTAACTCGGAATACGATAAAATTCGAACCCGACTCCTATAATAATTAAATAATAATATTCATGAAATAAAACTCCCAAAAATATTATAAAATGGAAAATTACCATTTTATCCCTAACTGGAAAAAGTGAGGGTGACAAGTCTATCCACCTTAAAAATTTCGTCCTCGAAATTGAAGACAACAAGCACAGGAAATCACAAACAGAATTAAAGGAAATAAATTTATACTTCAGGGCGCAAAAAGATAAGGGAAACGCTCCCGCATGTCGTCCTCCCTCTCCCAGGTAGACTCACCTGGAGAGTGATGTTTCCATGCAACCCGAACCAAGGGTATGACCTAGTTCCGGAGCAACTTCTCCCTGCGATCCAGAATCTCCACCGGCTATTCTGGATAGCTGAGAGTAGGTCCCACCTGTATCGCTGAATGGTCCAATACATGGCTAGGATCGGCCACGTACCGCCTCAGCTGAGATATATGAAACACGTTGTGCACTCCCTCGAGCCTAGTAGGCAAGTCCAGTCGGTAGGCTACTACACCGATCCTCTCTAAGATGGTGAAAGGTCCGATGTAGCGCGGATTGAGCTTTCCACCGCCGCCAAAGCAAATAGTGCCACGTGTCGGGGATATCCTCAGAAATACCATGTCACCAACCTAGACACAAGACAAAAACTCAACACACAACTAACAAACAATCACAACAAACATGACAAGAACTGAAACTAACCTCGAATTCTAACGGTCTTCGGTGACTATCGGCCCAATGCCGCTGCCCATCCTGAGCCACCCAAAGTTTGTCTCTAATCAATCTGACCTTCTCGGCCGCATCCACAACCATCTCTGGCCCAAGAAGCGCCCGCTCGCCGACATCGTCCCAAGACAAGGGAGTACGGCATCTCCGTCCATATAGAGCCTCAAATGGTGACATCTCTATACTGGCCTGGTAGCTGTTGTTGTAAGCAAACTCTACCAGGTGAAGATGGTCCTCCCAAGAACCCCCGAGATCTAGCACACATGTGCGAAGCATATCCTCCAAAGTCTGGATGGTCCTCTCCGACTGTCCGTCTGTCTGAGGATGATAAGCAGTACTAAACTTGAGCGAGGTGCCCAAGCTAGCCTGCAAACTACTCCAGAAGTGGGAAGTGAATCGGCTATCCCGATCTGAAACTATGCTCACCGAAACTCCGTGCAATCTCACAATCTGACGAACATACAGCACAGCCAGCCTCTCCGTAGACAAACCCACTTTGAAAGGCAAAAAGTGGGCCGATTTGGTCAATCTATCAACTATGACCCAAACCGCGTCCTTCCCTCCTGGCGACCGTGGAAGTCCAGATACAAAGTCCATGGTGATGTGCTCCCACTTCCACTCGAGAATGGGTAGCGGCTGCAGCAATCCACCTGGTCTCTGCCTCTCGGCCTTCACCTGCTGACACACAAGACAACGAGATACAAACTGAGCTACCTCGCGCTTCATGCCATACCACCACACGTGCTCTCTCAAGTCCCTATACATCTTGTTGGCTCCAGGATGCATAGAATACTGAGAGCGATGCGCCTCCTGAAGAACCTCCTCCCGAAGCTCTCCACGCAGAACGCACAGCCTAGTACCGTGCCGCAACGACCCGTCTTCGGCTACAGAGAAATCGTCAAGCAAGCCCGTCCTTACCTGCTCCCTGATGCTCCTCAGGGCAACATCATCATACTGCGCTGACCTGACTCTATCCATCAGCTCAGACTGAATCTGCAAACCCCACATCTGGATCTCCATGCCCGAAATGATGACCTCGATACCCAAACTATCCAGGTCGGCCAACAAATAACGATCTGTCGTCAAGAACATAGCAACTGGATACCTGCTCAAGGCATCTGCAACTACGTTGGCCTTCCCCGGACGGTACTGCAAGGATATATCAAAGTCCTTCATCAGCTCTAACCACCGCCTCTGCCGCATGTTCAACTCCTTCTGAGTGAACACGTACTTCAAGCTCTTGTGATCTGTGAAGATCTCAACTCGCTTTCCGTACAGGTAATGCTTCCATAACTTTAAAGCAAATATAACCGCGGCCAACTCCAGATCATGAGTAGGATAGTTCTTCTCATGAGGACGCAACTGCCTGGATGCATAGGCAATCACCTTCCCGTGCTGCTGAAGAATACACCCTAAACCCTTCCAGGAAGCATCGCTGAAGATCGAGAACCCTCCTGACCCAGATGGCACAGTCAGGATCGGAGCTGAAGTCAACCTCCTCTTCAGCTCATCGAATGCAGCCTGACACTCAACAGTCCAGACGAACTCCACGTCCTTCCTGGTGAGTCTAGTCATCGGCTCTGCAATCCGCGAGAAGTCCTGGACGAACTTCCGGTAATAGCCAGCCAAACCCAGAAATCTCCGAACCTCGGCAACTGAACTGGGCGTAGACCAAGACTCCACTGCCGAAATCTTCCTCTGGTCTACTGAAATCCCATGCTCGGTCACAACATGACCTAGGAACTCCACCTGGTCTAAGAAGAACTCACACTTCGAAAGCTTTCCGTAGAGTTGCTCCCTCCTCAGAGTCTCTAACACAACTCTCTAGTGCTCCTCATGCTCCTCCTGCGTCTTCGAATAGATCAAGATATCGTCTATGAAGACCACCACGAACTTGTCAAGATACTGATGGAATACCTTGTTCATCAAGTTCATGAACACCGTGGGAGCATTGGTCAACCCAAATGGCATTACTGTAAACTCGTACTGGCCGTACCGAGTCCGAAATGCCGTCTTGGGAATGTCATCCCGCCTCACCTTCAGCTGGTGATACCCGGACCTCAAATCTATCTTCGAAAAGACCTTTGTCCCACTCAGCTGATCGAACAAGTCGTCGATCCTCGGCAAAGGGTACATATTCTTGATAGTGAGGTTGTTGAGCGCCCGGTAATCAATGCACATACGGGACGTACCGTCCTTCTTTGGCACAAACAGGACTGGCGCTCCCCAGGACGAAGAACTGGATCTGATGAACCCCTTGTCCTGCAGCTCGTCGACTTGCTTCTTCAGCTCTATCAACTCGCTGTTGTTCACCCTATAGACATGCTGCGAGATGGGCTCGTCGTCCGGTACCAAGTCTATGGAGAACTCAATGTCCCTGTCTGGCGGCATCCCGGCAACTCCTCGGGAAAGATATCCGAGAACTCAGCAATCAACGGATGTGGCAAATCCTGCCCCGACAACAAAGCTCCACAGAATCCAGCCTCCGGCTCCGCTGCTCCTCGAGCAAACTCGATCTCTGGCTCACCCGGCGTCCTAAAAAGAACTCTGCCTCCTCTACAATCAATGCTAGCATGGTGCATGCTCAACCAATCCATACCGAGTACCATATCGTACCTCGGTAGGGGTATTACGAGCAGACATGCACTCAAGTTTCGGCCTCTCAGAGTGACTCTCCGCCCCTTGCAAATATTATTAACCAGGATAATACCTCTCCCGGTCATAATCTTGTAAGTCCTACCCATATATTCAGCAATGATATTGTGTCTCAGAGCAAAAAAAATAGACACAAAACTATGGGTCGTCCCAGAATCAAATAAGGCGAAAGCAGGGAAAGAATCTAGAAGAACATGACCTGCTACAAGATCTCCCACGGGCTTTGCCTCCTCCTCTGCTGCCAAAGCGAACACCCTGCCCGCGGGTGCTCCCTTCTGGTGCTGAAAAAAATGCTGCTGCTGGGTCTGGAGTGGAGGACCCCTCTGCTGAACCGCTGGTCCTCTAGCCGGTCGTACCCTGTCCTGGCCTCCCTTAGCTGCCCGAGCAGGGCAGCCCTTCAGCTGGTGGTCGGTCCCTCCGCAGAATAGGCAAGCGCCTAACCTCCTCCGGCATACGTCTCTGCTGTGCCCCGTCTTTCTGCAGAAAGCACACTGTTGGGTCTGCCTCTGGCCCTGACCCTGATGCTGCTGGGCACGCGCCGGTGCCTGCTGAATCTGCAACAGAGGCTGCTGCTGAAACGGCCTCTGCTGCTGCTGCTGCTGAATGTGGGGGCGCTTGGCCGGTCCCGCACTGGAACTCGCCCCCATAGTATCTCCGCTCCTCTTCGGCTTGAGGCCGAAGTCCTCCTCTGCGATCTGTGCGTCCATCAATATCTGATCGAACATCGCGTCACGGCGACCCGAGGTGCGGGTGCGCACTGCATGAATAAGTCCCCTACGGAACTTACGAGCCTTCTGCCCCTCATCCTGGATCATATCGGGAGCGAACCTGCTAAGGTGGAAGAACTCAGCTGCATACTCGTCCACCGACGAGTTCCCCTGCACTAGACCCACTAACTGGCCCTCCAATGCTGTAAGAGCCACGTCCGGGAAGAACTTCTCCTTGAAGAGCCTCCGGAAGTTCTCCCAAGTCAGCCCTCTCACCGACGCACGAGGATCCGTGCGGTTCCATGTCAGCACAATGTCGAAGAATCGGCTGGCTGCGGCCGAAACCCAAAGTGCTCTAGGAAGCTCTGCCAGCTCCATGCTCCGCTGTACATCCTCTAGGCAGTCGTCTGCATAAAGGATGCCCTTTGTGCCTGTGAAGTCCCTGGAGCTCATCTTCCTAAAGTCTAATACTTTTCCCGACCTGGACTGCTGCTGGCACGACTGCTGGCCAGTAGGGCCCTGCACCGTACCCGGTGCCACTCTCTCTACTGCTGCCAGTGCAAGCTGATGCGAGTTCTCCATACTCTGCCTCAGCATCTCGATCTGACGGTGTGACGCCTTCGACTGGCGCTGCGATGCCTCTGCCTGGGCCCGCTGTGTCTCCATCATCTGCTGAAGGAGAAGGAACAAATGATGTTTATCCGTCGGTATCGGTGGTGGTGGCGGCAGTATCTCTGGAACAACGGTCGTAACCCCCTGGGGTGGAGGTGGTAGACCTCCCTGTGCAACTGCCGGGGTCTCTGGAATAGTAGAATCACTGGGGGCAGTCTCATGAACCTCCTCCTCGGCCGGGTCAAATCTCTCGGACAAGCTACTCGATCCAGAGGCCTGCGGGTGCGTCTTCGTCATCCTGGAGACGAATTGAAACAAAGAGATCAATATGGCACATGAGTAGATTATCAAAGAAGGACAATTAATTTAATACAAGGTGAATAATCATGATAATCAAAAGATCAGAAATTTTCTAGGTGTGATTGAGAAACTCCTATCATGTCCTAGGTCCTACGTCCTAATTGCAGGCTCGTAATTAGTACTCTAAGTCGAGCACCATTACGAGATCGTACTAATTGCGACACTGACCTACATGGGCCACCACAAAAATGTGTCACGACCCGCACCATTATGAGGGGCACGAGCACGTGGGTACGTCCAGCCTACGCCGCAGTATCGGTGGTAGAACGATGTATATAACGTCTGTAAATACTACGACTAACAGTTTAAATATACCTGTACAGTATATACTCTCCGAATGGAGGTGACATAGCAATACAGTCTCAATCACAGAATAAAACTAAGGTAGATAGCTCAGAAGGAAAGACATATGATAGATGAAAGAGTAATAAGTCCACAGTCTAATACAAGCCCAGATATATACAACATCACAGGGTATCAAAATAGAATATAGAAACTACAGTCTGATAAGCTAGCTGGATCGCAGTCCAGTCAAACCTAGCTAACCTACACTACTCTAGAAGTACAAAATCTAGTGGATTTACTATAAGGCCACGATCCAAGGCTGCTCCATCTAACTCGAGCCCATAATAGGTCGAGCAGTCCGCCTCGGAATTATCTGTAATATATCATAACGGTATCCTGTCAGGAAAATGAGCAAGTACAAACACTAACAGCAGTTCCATGTGAATTGACAAGTTCTATAAGAGACAGTATAATGAACTACGAGACAAAGATATATGAAGACTTGGGAACCATTCGGAAGCCGAGTTACAACCCTTAAACCAAACAAGGACCGGAGTTGCAACTCTTCTTCCGAGCAGAACTTAGTCTCCAATCAAGGTACAATGTAAAGGCATGTAGAGCATATGAGTAACTGTATATCATGCATGGTGAAAAAGTACTGAATATAGAACAGAACAGAATATATGACAAGAAAAGTAAATATAAAATGTGCGTCGAATATTATAGCCTAATGTGATCGGTATGGGTCAAGAATCAGGCTTCCAGCCGACCGGCTACAAGTACGTGGACTCGGTCCGGTCGGGATGGTAAGCTATAGTGCAAGTAATAGCACAGGTCAGGCTATACCCATCGTGAGGTGAGGGTATAGCTATGATACAAGTAGTAACTCAAGGTGGGCATTAATCACACTATCTATAATATTCCCCATTCTCCGAATAGTATATGGATTTGGACATAGCACGTCATGACGCGGGATTCCCAAAGAGGGGAGCAAGTCCTCTTCAGGAATCGGCGTCAATACAAGTACGAGAATCAAGACCAACAAGTACCCGTATCCCAAGAAATCCAGGAATGACATCTCATGACAGGAATCCGACAATACTAGTCCGTGAACTATCGTGTCTGAGAATCAAGACACTACGACTGAATCGGATATAGCAAGTATCAAGACAATGAAAACTATCAGTGAATGTACTCGCCTGCTGTCCTGAGCTGTATGGTATATCAATGCTCAGAGTGGAAAACAGAGACCTAAAGATGAGATACTGTAAGTTAATTTAGGTTTAAACAAGTTTAGGAATGATTTACAATAAATGATATGCAATCTAGGTCAAACTAGGTCTCACTGAGTCACACTAAGTCCTGTCAAGTCAATCTAGGTCAAATCAAGTTATATCAAGTCAATCTAAGCCAAACCAAGTCAATCCTAGGTCATACCAGTCATCACAGGTCAAAACAAGTCGAAGAAAGTCAAACGGGGTCAAGAGTTGGCCTACAGTTGACTTTTGGTCAACTGGTCAACCCTGGTCAACTCTGATCAACTCTAGGTCAATGGTGACTAATAGTTGACTTTTGGTCAACTACACAAGTCTAAAGAAAATTGGGACTAAATTGGGTAAAGCGTTGACCCATAGTTGACTTTTGGTCTAAAAAGTCAACCGTGGTCAACCGGGGTCAAGACTAGGTCTAGGCGACTATTTCTAACTATTACCAACCTCTACAACCCATATCCAAGTCCATCTTGGACTTCGAAACTCATATCTTGGCCGTAGGCCAATATCCTATTTTACCCTTAAAAAGGGTAAAATTCTAGCTTAGGCAATTATCAAGTTAGCCTACCTACGCTTGGTATTTTGACCCAAGCTCCCTAGGGTAGTAAGGTACTAGCCTATACATATATTACCTACCAAGATACCTAAGTAAAGTGGACATCTAGTCCATGTTACAGCCCATTGTCGGTATCTTGAATATTTCAAGATACGCAATGGTACGGCGCGATACCGGCGCCCTACAACCCCGATTTCCACTCGGGAGCCTACCCGCAAAATCTAAATCACGTATTCTTGCCCCACGCCAAGTTTCAACTCATTCCGATACTCCGAGCTCCGTTTCGCCCTCTAACTCGATTTTTCTCTATTTCCTATTCTAGCCTTCTTCCTATTGTTCTAACTTCTTCCAATCTTTCCTTCTAACTTCTAATTCTTTTCTAACTTCTAATTCCTTAAACTTCTTCTAATCTTCTCTACGTATCCATCCATATATATATATATATATATATATATATATATATATATATATATATATATATATATATATATATATATACCAAAAGGGGGGGGGGAGTTAATAGGCTAAAATACCAAAGGGGGGGGGGGGTCTTGCCTGGCAGCTGCTGCTGCCAGATTGCTGCTGCTGCTGCTACTGCTGTGCATCTTCTTCTTCTCCTTCTATCCTTCCACTTCTTCCTCCTCTATACATATATATCTATATCTATATATATATATATATATATATATATATATATATATATATATATATATATATATATATATATATATATATATATATATATATATATATATATATATATATATATAACCATCTATATATATATATCTATGTATATATACACACAACACTCACACACATATATATATACATATGTACACACCCATATCCATATACATATATAAATACACACTTATATATATATATATATATATATATATATATATATATATATATATATATATATATATATATATAGAGAGAGAGAGAGAGAGAGAGAGAGAGAGAATAAGGGAGGTAGGGTGCCACCTCACGGGGGGGTGTCTACTTGTCACTCCCCCCCCCCCCCCCCCCCCCCATGCTATCATCATGCACATGGGTGCATGATGATAGCATGTGGGGGGTGACAAGTAGACACCCTCCATAGGGTGGCACCTCACCTCCCTCATCCTCTATATATATATATATATATATATTCTTTCTATATATATATATATATATATATATATATATATATATATATATATAGAAAGAAATATATATATATATATATATATATATATATATATATATATATATATATATATAGAAAGAAAGAAAATATATATATATATATATATATATATATATATATATATATATATATATATATATATATACAAACACACACACACCCACACACAACACAAACACACACTCACCACTCTCACAACACCACCATCCTCATGACACTAATTTCATATCAAAATATATACACACACATAAATACACATGTATATATATATATATATATATATATATATATATATATATATATATATATATATATATATAAAATATATAAGGATTTATTAGGGTTTAATCCTTAGAGAGTGGTATATATATATATATATATATATATATATATATATATATATATATATATATATATATATATATATATATATATATATATATATATACCACTCTCTAAGGATTAAACCCTAATAAATCCTTAACCTATTTTTCTAGGAAAAATCTACAAATTTGTGGGCAAATGGTGGAGAATGAGCTCCTCTCCATTTATTGTGTAGGACATGAATGCAAATGAGTAATAGGTTAGGAATTAAAAGCATACCTAAAATGGAATGGTTGGAGGAAGAAGAAGACTTGAGAGAAAATGAATTTGAAAGAGAGAGAGAGAGAGAGTTGCTTAGTGGAGAAGAAAGAGGGGGGGGGGGGGGGGGGGGGGGGGGGGGGGGGGCTCTCTCTTGGCCGGCCAAGGGGTGTGGGTGAGGGGCACTTGTAATTACAAGTTTGCCCCTCCCTAAGCCTAATGCTAAATAAATCCAAAATAGGTTTAGGAAGTTGCTAAAAATAAATAAAATTATAATTAAACTAAATTACTCATGGGGGACTAGTCCAAACTCTTAAACCCTAAAGTTTAGTGTGGTGGGCCATGGTTAGCTAACATGCTAATTACAGCTCAAGTCGAAATTCACCGGGGTCCCGAATTAACTCGGAATGCGATGAAATTCGAACCCGACTCCTATAATAATTAAATAATAATATTCATGAAATAAAATTCCCAAAAATATTATAAAATAGAAAATTACCATTTTACCCCTAACTGGAAAAAGTGAGGGTGACAAATTTTAAAACCCACTGAAATTCAACTTAAATTATATCGATTTTTATGTACCTTTCAAATGGGTACATCCATCGATAATGAACAGATGCACCGACACGGGCTTCGTATGCTAGATGAATCGGTAGATGCTCCATGCTGTCGAAGAAGCCAGGAGAAAATATTTTCTCCAACTTGCAAATTGTTAAGATAATTTTCTCCTCAAGTTCAACCATGTGTTGCACAGTCAACTTAGTTGAAAAAATATCCCTAAAGAATATTGATAGTTCGGCCAACAGAACCCATACAACAGAAGCCAACAACTCTTTCAAAGCAATGGACAGTAATCTTTCCATAAACAGTGACAGTCATGACTCTTCATTCCCGTTAGCTTGCGTTCATTGAGATCAATGCATCTAGACAAATTCGACACATAGCCGTCGAAAAATCTTAAAGTAGATACCCACTTACAGATTATTAATCTATCTTCCTTGCTCAATGTGTATTGTGCTATCGGCTTACTTAATTGTCCAGCAGCTCCCTTTTGTATCAAGTTCTGATAAGGACGCTTGCATATCTCGGCAATGTCTTGTCTTGCTTTTGGATTGTCCTTCGTCTTTCCTTTAATATCCATGACGGTATTGAAGACATTATCGAACACATTCTTTTCGATATGCATAACATCAAGATTATGCCTTAGAAGATTATCTTTCCAATAAGGCAAGTCCCAGAAGATACTCCATTTGGTCCAGTTATGGGTTTGTCCGAATCCATCGACACGATTGTTCGATGGATCTTCCATTACAGTGGGCAAGTCCTTTACATCTTCCCAAATATCGTATCCCGACAATCTGGCAGACGGATGAAAAAATTCTTGTTTTCCAGCTCTGAACGCGTCCTTGTTCTTTCTCCAAGGATGACTCGCGGGCAGAAATTGACGATGACAATCAAAGAAAGAAATTTTTCCTCCATGCTTAAGACGGAACGCCTTACTATTTTGCATGCATATCGGACAAGACATGGTGCCGTGAGAACTCCATCCCGATAGCATACCGTATGCGGAAAAATCATTGATTGTCCACATCAGTGAAGCTCTCATCTGAAAGTTCTGTTTCCTGGAAGTCCGATACCGAAAAAAATCTAAGTTCTCACATCAGTGAAGCTCTCATCATTGATTGTCCACATCATTGATTGTCCACATCAGTGAAGCTCTCATCAGAGAAAAATCTAAGTACAGTTTTTACTAATAGTTCGATACCGATAGTTCGATACCGATACCGATAGTCTGATAGTCTGATAGTCCGCTAGCGATACCGATAGTTCGATACCGATACCGATAGTCCGATAGTTCGATACCGATATCGATAGTCCGATAGTCCGCTAGCGATACCGATAGTTCGATACCGATATCGATAGTCCGATAGTCTGATAGTCCGCTAGCGATACCGATAGTTCGATACCGATACCGATAGTCCGATAGTTCGATACCGATACCGATACCGATAGTCCGATATCGATTCTTCGATAGTCCACTAAGTCGAAATGATTCCTCTTAAGCGTCGAGCATGTTATATACGGTTCAACTTGACGAGTCAGTAAATATTTTTGTGGTGTTGTATGCTTGCAGCAGCAAATCAAGTTTTAGAGTCATTATAGGTCAATTAATCAAACTGAGTCAATCTATCTATTTCTAAATTGCAAGAGTCCACTTCTAGGATATGGGAGCTATATCCTAAATATCTAGGCTAAAATTAACTTGGTTAAGATACTAGAGTGCCCTTACTATCTAGCAAGCACTACCTTAGTCTAGTTACACTAGCATTACCTATATTTCCTACCATGCCTACACTCACACATTACACCCCAAGCCGTCCTGCATGCTAATAGGCATGGTAGGCCTGCCTTCATTCCTCACTCTCTAAAGCACACATACACATATGTATATCACAGTTAGATGTATAGATATATACATCTATATAGAAGCACACAACTGATACACTCTAAGGGTCGGTTTTCCAGGAAAAACTTCAATTATTCAGTGACTTTGGTGAAGCGAATGTCCCAAGGATATTCTTAACAAATAAGGCAGATGAAGAACTCGCACTGTCCTTGAGACAGTGAACATACACCATGAACCCAAACCCCATATTCACATTTACTAATCCAAACACCACCAAACTAATGGATAACACCCAATATTGATAACACATTATTTAGCCGATATAAACACCTAATTAAAACTAGAATTTGAGAAGCAAAGCCCCCTGCCGCCCCCGACCCAAGTCCGCCACCCCAAGCCCGCCGCCCAGCCCCTGACGCCCCCGCCCCAAGCCCGCCGTCCAGCCCCCGACGCCCCCGCCCTAAGCCCGCCGCCCCCCGCAGCCCCGCCACCCACACCCCCCACCCACCGCCGCCGCCCAGCCCCCGACGCCCCAGCCCCAAGCCCGCCGCCCGCCGCAGCCCCGCCACCCACAACCACCCGCCCACCGCCGCCGCCCAGCCCCCGACGCCCCCGCCCCAAGCCCGCCGCCCCCGCTGCCCCTACGACACCGAGAGAGAGAGAGAGAGAGAGGGGATTACCTTCAGGAGAGAGAGAGAAGAGGACGCCGACGCCGATCACCGAAACCGCGGGAGAGAGAGAGAGAGAGAGGAGAGAGTGAATTTGGGGAGAATGCGAAAAGTTCCTCCCGTCGTTTCAATTTAAGTCTGGAACGTATATTTAGCGACGGACTAGCGACGGATTTTTATCCGTCGCCCGTTAGTCGCTCTTTTTGATACTTGCCGACTGAATATCCGTCGCTACGTATTCGAAGAACTGTCCCGCCAATTCTTCCCACAATTTTCGCCAAATAATCGACTGCATAGCGACGGTTAAATATCCGTCGCTATATCTCCGACGGCCTAGCGACGGATGAGCGACCTTTTCTCCCCCTAAAAATAAAATAAAAAATGTAACGGCTTGTCGTCGGTACTCCGTCGGCTAGTTGTCACAAAACCGTCGCCAACGCCGACGGACAATATCTGTCGCTAATGTTCCGTCGCTAATTTACTGTATTTTGGTAGTGCACACACTACCAACACCACCACTACCACCACACACACACATACACATATACTCCTAAACGCCCAAAAACCTTATCCGAATACCCAATTCTTACAATTATACCCTCTAGGGCCTAAACACGTGTACCGCACAAGAAATCTAACTCGCGCACGTGAGCGGAAAACGAGAAACGAGGCCCGAATGGCCAAATGGCCATTCTGGCGACTCCGGGGTGTCCGATTCGCGATACCGCGTGATACGGACACCAAACCTATCCAGATTCGACCCAAACTCTACCCACAAGTTCTAAATAATGATTAGAACCTATTCTAAGTACTAGCTTGCCGATTCTAGTGTCGGTGCAAAAAGTCACCCGTGTGTTGAAATCCGAAAACCCCGAAAAAGTCTATTTTTATGATTTTTCGCAAAACGACCCCACGTATCCAAATATGGACACGTACCTAGCCTCATATCACCCAAACTAACCTAATTAGGTCTAATTAGGCTAGGGGTAACACCCAAACATGTCAATTTAGAATTTTCTCCAAAATTGACACTAAACCTAGCCCGAAAGTCCCGAATTGAGTCCAATGGGTTCCAAACCTCTTCTAATGGGTTGTCCTACGCCTCGGGCATCCTCTAATATGCAAATAACACTAATTAGGAGTAATTACAAGAGTTAGAGTTAGGATTTACCTCTTGGGAGTTGGAATCCCAAGAAAAGCCCCAAAATTAGTTCTTTTTGGGTCAAGAGCCAATTCTATGCTTCCAACCCCTCCATGCTAGGTTCTACCTAGATAAAAATCACAAATAAAAGATAAAAAAGGGTTAGCACCAAGATTAGAGAGGGATCTAGAGTATGAAAGAGAATTAGAAGAGATTTGACTTACTTTGGAGCTTGAAATCAAAAGATTTTGGCTTGGTTTGGAAAGGAACTCTCAAAGGAGAAGAAGAAGAACAATATGTGAAGAAAATGGAGTGGAGAGAGGTCTCCTTGCTGCCGGCCAGATTTGAGGGGTTTGGGGGCATTTGGCAAATGTCCAAAATGCCCTCCAAGGTCCCTTTGAGTCAATTTTGTCTTATGTGAAAGTTTGGGACTAAAAGGGTCAAGTTTAAATGACCAAATGGACCAATTAAGTCATGTGGGATTAGTCTAAATGCACTATACTAATTAGTGGGATTTATGGGCCATGTCTAGCTAAACTCTGGGTTCCAACTAGAGTCTAAGCTACCCGGTCACTAACACAAGTCAAAATGAGCCAAAACTCAAACCCGATCAAACTAAACCCGAAAATACAATATTAAAATATAAAAATTCTCAAAATATTAAAATATGAAAAATGACCAAAATTATAATACATCAATTTAAATATTATTAAAATAATATAAAATTCACCAATTAATCAAAATCCTAAATAATTCAAAAGTCACAAACTGACCAAAATACCCTTAGCCTAAAAAGTGGTAATTAGCTAATCTAATCACATGTGTCAGGCCTCCATGGTCATGGTTAGTCTCTAGGCTAAGCAGCTCTAAGGTTACACTAGCCAAAGAACAAAATCACAAAACACTAATTAAATTAAATTAAAATAATCAAAATCACCAATAAATCAATAACATGATTTAAACATATTATTAAATAATCAATTTTACAAAAGTTGAAAATTACCCTCATTTTTGAAAACAGACAGTTACAATCCTACCCCCTTGGAAAAATTTCGTCCTCGAAATTCAAATTGGTTGTACTCTTCTCTAGGTCAAGCCCCCAATAAACAAAGTCTACTAAATTCTATCCAAAGTCATACAACATGCAATTCTAGGAAATAGGAACAAAAATGCATGGTTTTAGTCTCTACAGTATCATGTTATTGTTGTCTTCATTGTGGTGTTCTATTTATCTAGCATGATCATCACATATGCAAACTAAAGGTACTAAGAAAGCAATCAACAATCAATGGAAGGAAAGAAACAGGTAAAAAGAAAGAGCAAGACCCTACCTCCTAGTCCAATGCCTGCAGGATCCTCAACTGTCATCGCAAAAGCCCTGCCCTAGAAGGGTATATCCCGCTGCTGGTGGAGGGCGTGATGCGGTGCCATAGGTGGTCTACCCTGTGCTCCCTGAGCTGCACGGCGATGGTTCGAAGGACAATCCCTCGCCTGATGTCCCTCGGTGCCACATTATAGGCACACACCCAAACGTCTCCTGCAAACCTCCCAGAGATGTCCGGACCTCTTGCAGTAGTGGCAAGTAGGTGCCTGCTGCGTCGGTCCCTGTTGCTGCTGCCGGGGCACCTGCTGAACTGGTGCCCTAATCGGCGCAGGAATCTGCTGCGGACGTTGCGGAATAGAATGATGTTGGAATTGAGGACGCTTAGCAGCCCCCGCGCTGCTAGTAGTCTCCGAAAACAGATCACGGTCCCTCTTGGGCTTCAGGCCCCACTCCCGCTCTACCTTGCGAGCCTCCGCATAGATCTGGATATAAGTCTCATAAAAGGAGGGAATGAGGATCTTGATATCCCATATCAGCCCCTCTCTGAAACGGCTCGTCCTGATCTCCGGGTCACGAACCATGTACACCGCGTATCGGCTCAGACGGCCGAACTCTGCGGCGTACTCCTCCACAGATAAATTGCCCTGCTGCAGATCCTGGAACTGCCTCACCAGGTCGATCTTGTCTGTAGGGGAAAAGAACTTCTCCTTGAAGAGAAGCTTGAACTCGGCCCAAGTATGGCCCTCCCCAGCAAGGGATGGCTCGTTCCTGAACCAGGTGCGTGCAATGTCTAGCAACTGCAAACCCACCGCCTCGACCTTCAGGTCGTCTGCGAGGCGGGAGGCCCTCATCTGCCGCTCCATATCCTCGAGCCAATCATCGGCATAGACCACACCCTCGGTCCCGCTAAAGTCACGGGACCCGAGCTTCTTGAAGTCCTGAATATCTCCGTACCTCAGACGCGTCCCATGATGTGGAGCCCTCTGCTCCACGGCTGCAAGGGCTAACTGATGGACATCCTCCATGCCCTGACGCATCGCGTCTGTCTGCCTCTGCTGATCCTCAGCCTGGGCTCTCTGAGTCTCCAGCATCTGCTGGAGGAAAACAAGCATCTGCCCCAAGTCTGTAGGCAGAGGAGGTGGATGTGGAAGTACGTCTGCAACTGGCGGAGGAATTCGCTGTGCAGGAGGAAGAAGAGTGCCCATATCAACCACTGGTACTGCGGCCGGTATAGTCGTAGCAATCCCGGGGTCAGCCCTCGAAACTGGCGGAGGAGCGCCCCCAAGAGCTGCTGCCGACACCCCGACTGCGACAGGAGTTCCTGGATCAGGTCCGCGAGTCATAGCAGACCTCTCAATGTCTGCGGACTCAGGATGCTGGGACCTGGTCTGTACCATCCTGAAGATAGAGTAAAGGAAAGAAATCAATATGGCACATGAAATATTATATCAAGGAGGACAATTAGAATGCAAAAATCAATATCAAAAAGGACAGTTAAAAGATCAGCAAGTGAAAGTTTTCCTATTTTGTGATTGAGTAACTTAGCCTATAGCCTATCCTAGATACGTACCGGAGGCTCGTAATAGCACTCTAGGTCGAGCGCCACTACGACATCGCACTAATTGAGACTCTCGACTTGCATGGGCCACCACTAAAAACGTGTCACGACCCGCACCCTAGGTAGGGGCACAAGTGCGTGACCACGCCCAGCCTACACCGTAAAAACGGCGTAGAACACTGTAGGTCTACTAGCCAACAAACATTATATGATAACTTGTCATCTCCGCACGGAGGAATATAGTATGAAATACTGATAAACTCAATCACAATCTAGAAGGAAGAATCATGGCACGAAAACTAGATTGATAAAAACCACAAGTGCAATATCCAGCTCAACAACGAGAGAGAGAGAGAGTCACAAAGTAATATGGTTATACAATCCCAAATATAATATAATAACATAAGTAGCAAGTTGGAGACAAGGTCCAGTCCAAAATGTCTACTCTAACTAAACTAAGCTAGAGGCTCGTTGGACGGAGCTAAGCCCTGCTGAACCAAGGTCTCCAAGTCAAAGCCCACTACGTCAACCTGACCGTAGTAGGTACAGCAAACCTCCTCACCGTCATCTGTAATATTTTGTCAACGTGTCCAGTCAGGATGGAACGAGTACAAAATCTCAAACAACAGTTCTAGCTATACAATATTGAAAATGTAGCAGTAGATAGAGAGAATATACTAGGTAAAGTAGAGCGTACATGCATCCTGACAGGGTATATCCAAAACTGTAATAAAATAAGACAAGAGAATAGTGTATAACATGTACGAAAATCTGGAACTGCTATCTATGTGAGTTTAGCACTAGTTTCAACATGTGATCGGCTTCGAACTTGATACAATGTTTGGCCTGGCTAATCATACGTGAGTGTATGATTAACACTATACAATGATGATACAATATCATACTGTAGGGTATTGATCACATATCTACGCTAACACCCCCATCCCTGACTAATATAGTGGATCCAGTCATGACAAGTCATGACACGTGATTCTCTGAGAAGGTAGCTAGCCTTCGCAGGAATCCTGTCTATACAATGCACAAGGAACTAGGAAGACTTGCACAAGGCATACCATATATAAGAGGAATAATATCTTATGACGGGATCCAGACAAATACCAATCTGTGTGAACAATGTGTCAAGAGAACAAGGATATCTACTCTAAATACTAGAAACAAAGACGATATCATAAAACAGAATTATTATCAGAGAATGTACTCGCCTGTGATGTGATGGATAAGTCGACTGAGTCCAAGAACAGTGCCTCGAGGACCTATAGATGGAATACTGTATCAATATAATGGTTTGTAAGCAAAATTAAGTCGTACTGAGTCAAACTAGGTCAAGACACGTCAAACTAAGTCAATCTATGTCAAACAAGGTCAAACTAGATTGTACATGGTCAATCTAAGTCATATTAGGCCTAACAAAGTCATACTGGGTCAATGCAAGTCAAACAGAATTAAACTAGGTCGATTTAAGTCAAAGATTGACTTACAGTTGACTTTTGGTCAACTGGTCAACTCTGGTCAACCCTAGGTCAACTCTAGGTCAACTTTAGGTCAAACTTGACTAACGTTGACTAACAGTTGACTTTGGGTCAACTGGTCAAGTTTGGTCAAGTTCTAGTAAATTTTAGGCTACGGTTGACTTTCGGTTGACTTTTGGTCAAAATAGTCAACCGTGGTCAACCAAGATCAAAACTAGTCCAAGTCCACTATTCCTAACAATTACCAACCATAATAACCTAATTTTAGCTATATCTTACGGTATTAAACCCATATGTTGTGAAATGGATATTATCCCTACTTATCCCGTTTACCCTCTCTACCCCAATTACTAAGGGCAAGTAGCTTTTCCTTAGGAGTTCCACACCTGGCTTCCTAGGGTAGTAGGATACTAACCTACACTAACATTACCTACCAAGTTTTCTAGGTAAAGTGGACATCCAGTCCATCTTACGGTCCATGTTGTTGATTTATCCATTATCTTGGTAAAAATTCCACTTTAGCTTCTAACTCCCATTCTAGGCTTTTCCACTTCATCCTAAGCTTTCTCCCACTCTCTATTATGGTATTTAAACCCTCTCCTAGAATCTCGATACCGTATCACGGTATCTTGATATCTAAAAGTCAAAAAGGGTAAAAATCTCATTATCTTGAGTATCGAGGATACTCAATGGTATCATAAGACACCATTCTCCTAATCCCAAACTAAACTCCGATTTTAACTTAGGAGCCTACCCACAAAACCTAATTCACATATCTAAGTCCCATCTCAAATTTGGACGCGTTCCGACACTCGGAACTCAAAATCACCCTTTCACTCACTATCCCACTATCTCCTACTTCTCTCTTTAGCTAAACTCTAACCCTCTAATTCTAACTCTCTAATCTCATTCCACAAACCCACTCATAGGCCATTTTTAGGGGGATATATATGGTTATATATAGGAGTATATATGTGTCACGCCCCGCTCCCGTAGGAGCGATCGTCCTAGCTAAGGCGTGATGCCGCACGAGCCTAAATTGCGCTCGTGCAAGACGGGTTCCATAATTGCCGATTTCAGCGGCTGCGATGGGGTCGTCGCACAGAAGTCCCGTGCAGAGACATTGAATATTAGCAGCGGAATTGAAACAAAACACAAGTCATTCAAAGAAGATCTTTATTGATGTTGAAACAACGGATACATCGGGGGCACAACTACACGACAGACTCCATTTCCTTGCCTCTGGACCTTTCTCGTGCTTGCATTGTCAACGCACCGACTCATCCTTATCCTTCGTGCCATACTCTGTGACATAACGACTCGGTCGTGCCGTGAACTTCGTGCTTCAACATCTCTGAGGCAGCGCCTCCTCGTTTAGTCTTGCCTATACTTTATTTTTGTGCAACACGGCCGTGCCTCACATTTCGAGGTCGTGCCCAGCAACTCAACGTAACTTCACACAACTTGCCCTACGGCCCTTCTCGACTTAACTCGCAACAACTCAAGCCTAACTCATGCAAACTCTTTGCCTTACTTAATACACGTTGCCATATCCCGTGCCGAAGCACGCCGCCTTCGCTGTAGCCAAATATTAGGCCCAGACATTGTGTCTTCTAACTGCATACACATTCAACTCAACTCAATCCAAAGGCACACACACGCGGATTGCCGCACGTGCCGACACATCTATATGAATGGTCACTGGCATTGACTAGCCATTCTGGACATAGCCTGGCATTCGGGACCCTTGCACCGCCGGTTGCGATCCTCGATGCAAGTTCCCGACCTACCGGTTGCTTCATACCCAGCTCGGCTATAATCTGTTCTTCCTAGGCCGGATCGGTCCCTGGCCCAAGGTTTCCGATCCGAAGAACCATCGCCCTTGTCGACAAGTTGTCCATGACCACGCGCCTACGCTAACTTCTAGACTTAACGTAATGCATGGTCTCATCATCATCACTTAGTTCCTTTGCTTTACTTTTTTCACATTTCACACTTCCTTCGCAGAGCCCAACCAGGGTTGCCTCGGCGACTGAACCACAGTCCCGACATTTTTCCTTTCGGCGACTAACCATCGCTTAGACTTAACATTCTTTGAACTCAGGGAACGGCTACTGCATAGCCTTCCAACTTACTTGAACATAACGTATTTCCTTAAGTATCGACAGACCGTGACTAACTTTCCACTGAACCAACCGAGGTTCGTGCCTTAAACCGACTCGTGTTCTACGCAACGCTATCGCCCAAGTCATACTTCATGTGACGGACCTTAGGATCGTGGGACTATTTAACTTGACAACCGCAGAATGAGCGGGACAGCACTTGGAATGACTTAGGTCGACCGGCATAACTTTGCCTAACTTACTCAAGCCTACAACTTAACCCGATGGACGAGCAAAGGCTATGCCAAGCCTTGTGCAGTGGAACCGTGCACGCTTTATCAAGCGTTTATGCGGACGACGCCTATGACTTAGGCAAGTTCATAGTTTTGTGTCGAAGACCAACTTTCCTTCTCCCAAGCCACGGGACGAAGGACCGAGTGTCATTTTCAAAGCACGACGTGCACCAACTCTAAGCCGATTGTGGGACGTTTTCCATGTTCTAACTCATTTTGACCCGTCGGGATTATTCCCTTAGCTATGTGGATTCATCTCTTTTATTATTAAGCCTGCTTGTGCAAGTTGAAAACACGATTTATTATGTGAAGGCAAAGATGAGGCAAGTTCACCGAAACTACCCCACCTGAGCGATGTCTCCGATCAAGCCGTTGCAAGGCTAAGTCCGAACGCCGTCGGCGTTTCGATTCCTCCGATTGACTGAGCGGGACGGGGCACTACATCATACACCACTCAGAACAAGTCTCGTCCTCGAGACTTACTGAGTACACTTATCGACTTATCACTTATTCAACATCCTATGTTTCTCGTACACCCTTCTCCTATGTATTTCTCCAAATTCGAGCCACGCTCGTGCTATCGCTAATTTAGTCATAAGGCACACCAACCGATCAACCAACATTCGAACTCATCTCAATTCAATGATCGCATTACCACCAACATTTTCTTCGAAACTCACGATCTCAAAATCCTCGACACTTTCCCGTTTCTCAAGTCTTACTTGATTCAACGTATCACTTAGTATGGATCGTGCATATATCTTAGGCGTCCCCAAAATACATGCATTTCAACCAAGTCTCGTGATAGAGAATCCCACCATCACCACCCGAGTCGGATCGTGCACATATTCAAGCGTCCCTGATATACGTACATGTCAACCGAGCTCGCGACTGGTGCCGCCACAATCCTACCACTTCGCACTCGGACGTCTGCCTAACCGCTAGGCTATGTCTTTCCGTCAGTACTGGAATCATAGTTCCCAAACAACGATATCAACACTGACCCCATCCTAAGGTCAAACCGAATCGATGGTACGGGATTTTTCTACCCAAGCTCGCATCACTCCGATTTCTAAACTTCGAGCATTGATTTCCTACACACATCCCAATATTCGTCGCACGGGGTCCGAGTCATTCAGCAAAGCCATCCTACGACAACTTACGTTCAACCAATTCCACGACATCTCAATATCGCTCGTTCAACAAACCATCTTCGCATAGTCTATCTCTTCGAACACATTCGACATAATCTGCCTATCCATCTCCAAGTCAAGCACGCTACGACACAATTCATCGCTAAACCACAATTTTATTCCATACTTCCGAAGTCATCTATTCCAATTCACGTAATCGATCACAAGGTCGTCTAACTTAACAATATGTTGCGCCCCGATCTCACGCGATTCAGATTACCTACGGTTGGCACGAATCACCATGCACGCTCCCGCGGGATAGTCATCCTCATCGGGTCGTAACTCTTGTTTTGCGTATAGACTAATTCACTCTCGATACGTGGATTGGATCTATTCAATCCTCAAGTTTCATTTCATTCATCAATCGCAAGTCTACACATCCTCGAATTTTTCTTCGCATCAATCCGACAAGTCGAGACAATCAAAGTTGCCGCGTCCTGATCTTCCGAGTTCGATCATTCCCGCGACATGAATCACCATGTCAGTGCTCACGCGAAATGAACGCCCCAAATCCGACGCAACGCATGTGCGAGGCTAGAGTTGCGCTCGCGCAAGACAAGAATGTCAACGCTGTGGTTATCCGCGTAACCATCAAGACACTTTCATTTTCATCCAACATTCATCTTAATCGAAATCCTAAGTAATCCATCCAACCGAACAACAACACTAGCACGATCGTCATTTGCCGAGTCAGAGTACCCCCGAGTTATCGCATATCATCTTTGATACGCCTCAATACCATCGACGATACACGTAACTTGGCGATCTTCGTTCGCAACCAATTTCGAGTCGTGCAAATGATGCTATCGTCCGACTGGATAATCTCCTCGACATTCAAATTCAAGTTCGATCATTATCTCTCGAGTCATTCACAACATCAATTCGTTCAAATCCAAAATCACGTATATTCGTCCGTCTATCTTAAGTCATCGACCAATGTATTTCCTCAATTCGCATTGTCCCTTTGTTAACTCAATCATCGAGCAACGTTCAATCCAATCCTTAGAGTCATTTGCGTAACTTCAAGATTCAACTTTTCATGCACGCTATCTATCTATCGTGCTAACTTTTCATATACGATCCGTATCAATTTCCTCGATCAAGTTATCCATTCGCTACACCTTAACTTTTTCTCGATTCGATTTCTCCTACTCAATCATTTTCGCGTTTCATACTTGCGCAATCCTCAATCCCGTGCACGTTCCGTGCGCGTCATTTCTAAGTTGTTCGAATCCACTTATCAAACTTCATGACAACAACTCACTCAATCTAAGGCTTTGCATATGTGCGACGCTTGCTGATAGACTCACCGACATCCCGCATCCTCAATTGATCGATCGACATTCCTAAGCCTATCGCATACACCACTCAGGAATGAAGTCATTCAACAAATCCTCAAAATACATTCGAATCAAAATCATCTTCTTTGAATCCCGTTCGCACCATTCCTCGAATTCCAAGCACGCTCGTCTATATCGCATCGACGATAACATCGTCGCTCGTTAGCACCCCTATCGATAGTCATCTTATTTACTCAATTAAGTCCAACACATTCTTGCTCGATACTATTTAATTTCCGCACTCGAATTTTCTAAGGTCGACGCAACTTTGGTGTATATGCCCAGCCCGACTTAGCCAACCGTGCTTACGCAAACCATCTTTTTGTTTGACAAAAACTGTTCTCCTATGTTTTGCAAAATAGATAGACTTATTGTATGGACATCCCGGGGGACATTTGAGAGAGAGTGCACCAACGATATCAACTTTGCGGAAGCACAATTCAGAGTTTTACGGAAACAACGGAGTTAAAGAATTCAATCGATAGTCCAAGGACGTAAAGCCGTGCTCTGATACCATTATGTCACGCCCCGCTCCCGTAGGAGCGATCATCCTCACTAAGGCGTGATTTCTTGTAATTACTTTTGCATAATTGTAACTAAAGTCAGACTGCAGCTAATAACAATTGTGTACATGTTACTATACCATCTGGCTATGTTTTGTAAAGCCAGATCTCTAGAATATTTTGACTAAGCGTTTGGGACGCCTTACTGCTTTATCTTACATGTTCTCTATTTTTACTTCTTGTTTGAATGATTGAGACAATATATGTGAAGTGACCATAGTAAGACTTTCATGTAGTATGCACCCCCTCGTCTGGTTAGACAGCATTGATCGTATTATACGGTATTCATCTACCCGTAATACGTAGCTGGCTGAGTCATTCCCCCGCTCTCCAGTATTCTGGTTCTGGGACGTGACATAAATCTTGGTCCTTCCCCAAGACTCCTCTTAATGCCTTCTTCGGCGTCCTGTCCGCAGGGAAGCAGTCTCTTTACTATGGATCCTTCATCACCCTCATCTTGGAAGCGAAGGGCGTCGATCTCTCCCTCTGCCAGTCGGACGGCGTCCCATCTTTCCTTGCTCTTTCTCGTTCCCTCGGTGCTGCCTCCTCCTCCCAAGAGCCGTCGGCCACTGCTCCTGCTGTGCCCACCTCTACTACTCCTGCTTCCGGCCGTTACATGTCGCTGTCCCAGCAGTATTTTGACATGCGCATGGTTCAGACGGAGGAGCAGATGCGGGCCAACACTCGTGGCCTTGGAAACCTCATCCAAAGCCGCTTCCATGACCAGGCCTACTTCATTCAGCACACCGTCCAGGACCGGGATGCATTTCTTGATCTCAATCTTCAGGATCCTATGTACCAGGCCTCCCGCTTCTCTAATCCCAATGCCTACGAATTTATGTACCCGGACGGCATCGATCCTTTTGGTACTTTTCGCCGGGCTCAGGATGGGGATGATGATCCGACCGATGAGTAGGCTACGGCTTCCAGTTGTTGGTGGTGTCGATTAGTTGGCTGTCTTGTTTTTAGTGTGTCTTTTGAGGTCCTTCGGGGACCAGTGTTTTGTTGGTTGTTGTGTGTAGTCCTACGGGGACTCTTATGTGTTTTCATCTTGTCTTGCCCAACTCTCATGAAGGAGAGTTTTTATCTTTGTCATGTTTATGAAGTGTCCTGCATGTACCCAATTTACTACTTTTAATATATATGCATGCTTTTGTCTATCTTACTGTTTAAGCTTTTCCATGCTCTATTTCTGTATTTTTCATCTTTGACTAAGTGACAAAGGGGGAGAAAACGTATTGAGGGGGAGTTGTCTACCTACGGGGGAGTCACTTCCTGAAGATGCTATATCTCTATTTTGTCAATTATCAAAATGGGGGAGATTGTTGGCACAGTTTATTTTGATAACATTAACAGCATCTTCGTAGTCTAGTTTTCTCTGTCTTCAGATTGATATTAATTCAGAAGCTCTACTACATAAAGTCTGTCCATTCAAGACAAGTCATCAAAGCCTTGAAGACTGAAGCAAAGACCGGCAATTCTTGAAAGACGACTCTCTACACTTCAAGATTTCGAGTCTGTACAAGGTCTAGGTCTTTCTGTAAAACACTTAAGGTTGGATGACAAAACTAAAAGCCTTCTATTCTTTCAGTCAAAAATCAATGTGTTAGAGAACGGCATACCGACGGTATACCATTTTTATTGGCCACAACGTTCTGTGACAAATATCGGCATACCGACGGTATACTCCGGCATACCGATGGTATACCGTTTCGCTTGACACAAAAACGTTCTGTGACAAATATCAGAATACCGACGGTATACTGCGGCATACCGACGGTATACCGTTTTGTGAGCCATAAAACGTTCTGTGACAAACATCGGCATACCGACGGTATACTACGGCATACCGACGGTATACCGTTTTGTTTAGTCACAAAATGTTTTGTGACAAACATCGACATACCGCGTCATACCGACGGTATACCGGTTTACGAAATTTGATTTTTGAATGTATGAATACTAGCATTAAATGCTCGTAACGGTTATAATTATGACTGATACTGTTCAGAACGACATACCGACGGTATACCGTCTGGACTGTATCCAGAGCATTAAATGCTACCTACTCTTGGTTTCTTTATAAAAGGAAGTCTTCTCTTTCTTGAAGACTCATCCACTCTTTGCCATAAATTTTTCAACAACCAAGAGCTCCACCATTGATCTCTACACAAGCTTTTAATTGTCATCCATTCCCAAAGTGCTAGAGTATTCAAGAGTTGTACCTTTCGATCTTCAAGTGTTAGAAGATCAACAAGTTCTCTTCCTTTCCTTTTGAAGTTGGCGAGCCTTCGTAAGAAAACTCGTGTGTAAGAAGTTGGCGATTTCTTCGGATCCAAACTCGTGTGTACTATTTTACTAAATATTGGATTTAAGCCGGAGAGAGTTCCGGAACTGGATTGCCTCTAGAGAGGATACCAGGATACATCGCACGTTTGATTTTCTCTCTCTCTCTCTTTCTTTTTAATTGAAGAATATTGCTTGTTGTGTTTAAATTATTTTATTTCCCTATTTAACCCCCCCCCCTCCAGGGTTCTACAATTTTTGTTACTATTTCTTGGAAAAATCCCTTCAGAGCTAGGTTCCGTCTAGTTCAAACTCGGACGAAGGGCTGAAAGTGGTGTGTGGTGCTATGAGGTTGATGTGCAATGGGGTTGAAGACTTCGCCATGTCTGCGAGACTACATGCTATGATGAAGCCTAGCTTCCTGTTGGGTCTTCATTTACAAACTTACCGATAGTTACTCCTGTTTTTTTGACAACGTCTTTTGTAAGTGGTTCAGTTTTGCAACTGGATAGAGGATTGCTCAACTTTATACGAAGTAAGAACATAGAATAGAAAAGGGGAGAACTCAAAAAAAAAATGGAAAGAGAGATCCCTCTCTAGCAGCAACAAGTACTTTTTGCAACATAATAACAAAGATTTGTTAAAGAGAATTGTTATCTTTTTTTTAAACGAAACAATGTTGAGTTCTTCAGGAATAAGTTTGCCAGAGACAAGAATGTGATTCTCGTGGATCAACCGGAGAATATAACAAATTAAAAAGGAAGACAATGCTCATAATCCAGCTAAAAATACTAAAAAAGATGAAACTCTAGAGTAAATGATTTTACTGGAGGATGCAATTTCAGAACCAGAACTTGTTCATCCACCTTCAAAGTGAGTGAGAAAGTTTAAAGATTTCGGAGATGACTTCATCACCTATCATGTGGAAGAAGATCCACTTGCCTATGATGAAACGATAAAGACAAGAGATGTTATTTTCTAGAAGAAAGTAATCAATGATAAGATTGACTCCATAAACATCCAACAACACTTGGATGTTGGTAAATCTACCTGAAGGAGTAAAACCCAATGAAAATGAATCTTCAAGAAGAAGATTAGGGTCAACGGAATTGTAGACAAGTTCAATATCATGTTGGTGGAAAAATAATTTTTTGATAAATAGGGGGATCGACTACTTCGATACTTATGATCCAGTTGCTTGCACAATCCAAAATGGTTTTTGTCATCATTTTTGGAGAAATTCCTTTAGAGAACTCGGACTCGAGCGTGGGCGATGGATGCAAAGTGGCACATTGATGTGCACTTTGTACTTCGCATGTTCGCGTTGGGTACGATGTTGCATAGAGCACGGAGTTGGCAAGCATATGCTGCTAAGCAGCGGGCTACGAGACTACACCGAGGCTGCGAGGCTATAACGTAGTTAGCACGGGCCTACGCGACATTGAGTTGAAGTCTAGCGTTTATGCTGACTATTCAGTTCCAAATTGATCGGTGTTACTCCAGTTTTTTTTGTCATCTTTATTGGATGGTTCAGTTTTTGTAACTGAACAAGGGATTGCTCCCCTTTATAAGCAGTTATCCAACACTTAGGGGCTGTTTGGATCACAATTCCGCTGCAACTGCGACATCTCTACCGAGTTTCACTGTTTGGTTCGCGGATGAAACTGCAGTGAAAGTGGAGAATCTCACTTGCTGTATAGTTCTTGTGCCCCCCTATTTTTTCCCTCACACTTGCAACCAAAAAGAGGGGGGAGTGGGCTGCAAGTGGTGGATTCTCGACGACGGTCTCGTCGTGAAGCCATGGGAGCTGCAGGAGAGTAGTGGCAGCGACGTTGGTGGTGGTTGTGGCAATGATGGTGGTGGGTGGTGGAGAGGTCGAAGCGGGATCAGATCGGCATCCACGACGTCGGTGGTGGCGATGGTGGCGGTTGAAAGAGGAGGATGCGGTAGAGAGGAGATGGTGGAGTGAAGGAGACATCCACGACGTCGGTGGTGGCGGTGGTGGTGAGTTTCAAAGAGGAGTATGCGGTGGAGAGGAGACGGTGGAGAGAGGAGGAGGCATGAAGAAATTGAGATGGAGAAGACTTTGGAGAATGAGAAATTCTCACTAGCTAGTCTTCTCCAGAGTTTATGTGAAATGAAGAAGACTCTGGAGAGCCTTCAAAATTGACAAAATATTCTATTAAGATAACTAATTATCATACTTGATATAATTATAATCTGGACACGTTAATGTATGGTAATTAATAATAATAATAATAACAACAATTAATTGATACATGCTGTAGGTTAATTTTGTGAGAATAAAAATATTATTGACCATTTTATCCAATAAAAACATTTAATTTCCAAAAAAAAAATTACAGAATTTTAATTTTTTAAATTAATATTCAATAACTATATGATAATTAATTTAATTATATAGTTAATATTTTTGTTTAATTATGGTAATTAATTTAATTATGTGTTACTATATTTTCAACCCCAACATCCACTTTCAACAACCATCCAAACAATCGAACTCTTTTTTCTCCACTTTCAACAACCATCCAAACAACTCACTCATTTTTCTTTCACTTTCAGGAGACAAAAAGTACTCTATCCAAATATATTTTGGAAAGTGTCACTTGCTACAAGTGCACTGTAACTCAATATAATATAAATGATACTTTTACACTTTCAAAGAGTTACTTCTATCCAAACAACCCCTTAGTGCTGATGAGAACAGAAAGAGAAAAGGAGACAATTCAGAAGGTGGAAAGAGAGATGCCCCTCTAGCAGCAACAAGTGCTTTTGCAACAGTGCACAAGCGCTAGAGTAGTGCTTTAGTGCATCAGCGCTAGCTCCATAAAGGGAGGTGACAAGGAGAGCGTTCTAGAAGATTGTTTGCAACTCAATGTATTAGAGACTTGCCGATTCCAGGGAGTGAATCGATGGATACGATCGAATCTTCCTTTGAACAACGGTGATTTACATCACCCCAACAAGCAATTCTTCCAATCTGTTTACTTCTTTCTTTTTTTACCAGATTATCCTCCTAAACAAATATCACCGTTGCCAATCCATTTAGCAAGTTTTACTTGTTGACTATAAACTATTTGTGGTTAAGTCTTCATAGATCTCTATGAGAATATCAACCAGAGTAGCTACACTAGTTAGCAACAGTAAAGACTGAAGCTTCTCTCTTCTTCTGAATATGGTCGAGTCAAAACGAATATTCAATGAACATATTGAATGCTGAAAATTTATCAGTCTATGCCCAGTAATATGTCGCTAGTATACCGACGCTAGTATACCGACGTTATGCTGACGATAAGCTTAATGAAGCTTCTCCGACACACGGAGGGTGCTCACCCGGATGCCTTAGGGTCGGGATGTGGCTTTGAGCTGGGGTTGGAGGCCTTTGGTCTAAATTATAGACCTTCATACCAGAATAAAAAATTACCTTCTTGTTGGTGCAATGCGGCCAAGGTGGTGCATAGGTGCGGTGTGATTGTGCCATTGTGGTGCAGTACGAGACCTTTGGACCAGAATGTGGTCCTCGGACTGGGATTGTTGGACCGGACGGATTCTATCACAAGGGAGGCATAACGTAGAAAGAATTTCCAAAGTACGTCCTCAGGGGCGGAGCCAAGCTTGGCTTTGGTAGCACATCCTAACTATAGTTTCTGGATCCGTCCCTGCGTCCGTTGGTGTATTTATTTCAATTTTTAGGGCCCACCACAGCCTACGAACTCTCTATAAAAAATTGAAATAAATACACCAACCCTTCCTATGTTTCATGAGTATTACAGAGACTATCCCTATTTGAAACTAATTACACTCACCACCCCTCTCCTTTAGAAATTTTATAAAACATAGGGGTAGTTAGTGTTATATTTTTATAGAAAATAGAAACTATAGGGGTGGTCCGCATAATTAGTTTCAAAGTAGGGATAATTTCTGTAATAAGTGTAAAACATAGGGATAGTTATTGCCCTATCTCATTTTTGCAGCTGCATAACTCCGAACATCATGACGCATTCGTACGTGATGATGCCATGTCAACAGTTCCTCTGTTCCCCAAAACCACTGCCATGGTTTTGCTGCTTTGGCGGTACCACCTCCAACGAAGTCTCAAGAGCCAATCAGAGAGGAGGCACTACGTAGATTTCAGCAGAGACCGACCAAGCTCTCACCTGCTGACCTGTGAATGCTGCAGTCAAACCCTACAGGACCTCGCTTACTCTCTACTCTGCTCTAGTCTCGCATGTGTACTCTTTTTAACTTCTATACCAAGTAATCTCTTTCGGTTGGTTTCATTACCAGTAACCGACAACCCGAAATCCTTGGCCATTAGGGTTAGGATATACTACTAGGCATTTAACCCGATATTCGAGTTAGGATAGACTGGAGTGGACTAGTATAGATCAACTCATATAAAAATATATACAAAAAATTTGAAGAAGAAATTGGGGTAGACTGCCCGGAGTAAATCTGCCCCGTTTAATTTTTTTTTTTTTTAAAGTGTCATCTTCTCCAGCTTAACAATTGTCAAGGAAGGATTCGAATATGTGCCTTCTGAGCCGAGGTTCCCGATGCTACCACTAGGCCACAACCCACGGACTCACACAAATCATCCAATCCAAAACCAATTTACATATATCAAATGTCAAGTTTATCCCATGAAGTTTAATGCTCAACCAATAGTCATACTATTCATAAATATGTATCAAGTGTCAAAACCACATCCGGATTGTTGTTGAAGAAAAGGAAATATCATGTTAATGATAGATTTAAAATATATTAAACAACATTTTTTTCCAAAAGATTAATATAGTAAATAAAATTTGAAATCTAATGACTGCGATTAAAAAGGAAGCAATATAACGTGAATCTAAATCCGAATTCGAAAAGTTTATAGAATTCAGTAAATGGGTTATGTTAACATATATGCCCTAAGGACACATGATAAGACTTGAATAAATACTATTTTATATGAATACTTTTATCAACACATTAGGTTTAAAAAAAATTATATTATTTAAAGTACTTTTAAGAATACCCATATAAAGTATATATTTATCGATGTGTTATTGTGTGTCCCTGTGAGGCAATGACGAAACAATAATAGTTGGCTAAGATGGCTTGCAACACACAGGTTAAAATAATAATAATATTATATGCTTAGCCCACCAGACTATGTACACTACCAGATCACTAACACTATATACCAGTGTTGTCAGAACCGGACCGGACCGTCCAGTTTTGACAAAAATTTCGGTCCGGTCTGATATGAACTGAAGTTTTTTGAAGAACCGTTGATTTTTTCCCAGAACCGGATTTAACCAGTGAAGCGTCCGAACCGGCAATTGAACCGAAAATTTTGGTTTCTTTTTTCAAAAAAAAAAAAAACTCAAAAAAATTTATTGTGTGAGATTTGGACCATTTGGTTCTTGGTTTGGTTTTGAGAGACCTTATAGCTGTAAATTAAATCAAACCAAACATGCTAAGAACCAATCCAATAAGTAAATGTGGATATGTTATCTATTTGAACCAAACCAAACCAAGTCTAATTGAACTCCGGTTGAACCCCGGTCCGACCTATAAAAAAAAAAAAAAAGGGTTCAATCATTGGTCCTATATACAATCTAACTTATTATTGAGTAAATAATTTTTTGTATGTGAACACCATTTCATATGCTAGCTTAGCCCACCAGATCACTTCGATATATGATGACACACTAAGAAATTAAGCGTTGAATGTTTAGTTTAATTTATTATTAAGTAAATAATTCTGTGTTAATATCTTTCTTATAGGACGTGGGTTCGGAGTAAACTAAAATCTTGATTTCTTGATTCCGTACTTGTTCGCACTATGTTATAACAGCCCCTGCATATAAATTTGAAGAGTTAAATCAAAGTGAGTGCAAGTGGGGGTACGTGATCAACCAATAGCAGCGGTCACCTGGCCATAAAGGGTTCGTCCACATGCTAGGAACCTTTGAAACATCATTGTTCATTGTTCAAGCACTCAACCTTAAGCTGCTCATGCAACCAAGACCACCCCTATAAATAAAGGACAGTGTCCCTCCACAAAGTTACTTTGAGTTCAACCTGATTTTGAGTTTAGAGGATCGATCTCACTGAGCAGCAACTATAAGAGTTTGTCGTGACAGCCACGCATTGGACCAAGCTAGCGCTTGTCATCTTGACAGACGGACGCCATGCACGTGATCGACCTTAGCAACCTTGAGCAGCACTCGAGAGCTCGGCCTCGGGCGATCAAAGACATCGGAAGGGAGTGCCGGACTCTAGGCTGCTTCCAGGTTAGATAAAACTACATTTCGTGCAAATTAATTTTTGTTGGCTCAGGAGTCTAGTATCCATTTCATAAAAGCACGCATTATTTACAATGGCATCATCATCAACTACTGCATGCTGCATCAAATTAATGAAATATTATAAGAGAGGTGATATATATACCATGATCCGTCGTTGAAGTTTTATAGCAGACGTGATTGGCTCAGGTGTCACTAAAGCCTGATAAAATTAAAGCTTCCTTTACTGATCATGATGAAATCACTCGTACGTGCAACAAAAACTTTCTTGTTGAAACTCACTGTATAAGAATAATCAATTCTTTGACAGATTTGATCATATACATAGGAAATTTGTATTCAAAGGACCAGCTCTTAAAAAACAAAAAACAATTTTTTGCTGTGTGGTTTATCAAAAGTTGGAAATGCCATAGGGATAATAATTAGTTTATAACATCTGGATTTCAAGACACGAAAATTCAGATGAATTTATGCAAGTGAAAATAGTTAGTTTTATATGTGTATTCAGGATGTATAAAACATACCTAAATTAATCTACGTCGATAAAATAAATCAAAATTTCCACCTTACTTTCCACGAGTCTTTTGTCGAAGTCTTTACTGAAATTTCCGACATGATAAAGGCATTTCCATGTTGCCAGTCTTCCTCGTCGTAGTCAAATTATCACGTGACACCAGTACTAGAAGCCTGAAGTTGAAGATATGAGTGAAAAAAAGAATAATAAAAAAGCCACAATGACTTCAACATTTCAACGTTATCTTCAAACATTAGCCCATCAAAAAGTTTACATGTTATATATATATATATATATATATATATATATATATATATATATATATATATATATATATATATAAAGCATTTTTCTGGTCAATTCATACATAACCCAAGTGGTTAGGAAAGGGGGCTCACTTGGGAGGGGTCCCAAGTTCGAGGCCCTTGGAGCACGAGATGACTGGGTGGCCGTGAGACGGTCACGGTCCTGAAATGGGGGCCCTAAAAAAAAAAAATTCAAATCCACCAACTGCACGGATACTAGGGTGGATTGGTGGGTGGATATTTAAATACTGAACCTCACTTCACAGCTCAATAAGCTAGTATAATAAGATAAAAGCGACAAAACATGACATACTCCCCATCAAACATAAAACTAGTCCTTTTTAAGGGCAACATACACATGTCACGTCAAACTACTGTGACACTAGATAAACCAATATAATGAATATGGGTTCATTTTTACCACTACAAAAAAATTCGACAAATTAAGGAAGAATATTAATATCGTTAACAAAATTCCGTCGTTAAAACATCAAAAACCAAATGTCTAAGCAACATCAAATTTATAACGACCAAGTGCAGGCAAACAAAGTCATCATTAAAGTACCGACGAAATCCACGAATTAGCAACAAAAAACAATGCACAATAAGTCCCTAAGTTTATAGATAGTGACGAAATAGCAACAATTATTTTCGTCGCTAAGGCATCGCTAGGATAAATTATGTATCTGCTAGCAATCCATTGCTGAGGCATCGTAACTCCGTAACCTCATTATTAAAACATATTTTTCAATTTTGTTAAAACATTCTTTTTTCTTGTAATATAGACGACAATAATAACTAATAAAATAGTAATCAAAATAATACAGACAAACATAAAGTAAAGCACATGGAATGTAATTAAAACCATCCTACGGAAGAGTACAACGAAGTCGAAAGTAGTCACTAAGTATCTAAACCCATCACTAAGTATCTAGCGTTGGTGTGTAGTGCTGCACATCCAATTCAATATGATCATCATCAATATGTGTTGAAGGGCCTACGGATAGAGAGAATGAACAACATGATCGGGGGAGCAATCGGACAAGCAACAGTGGAGCAGTATGAACAGCGACAGTAGCAGGACGAGCAGGACCACTAGAGTCTAGAAGGAGCCTCTCCTAAGCTCTCTAATCTGTCTCTACATATTCTCCAACAAATTCTCCATCTATGTATACAACTGGTCGTAACAGGAGTACGAGGAGTACGACCAATGATCCAGTACTGTATACGATGACGCCCTTTTCTCTCCTAACAACTTGCATCCACAAACCGTTCCTTCCAGCTGGGCATACGCAGCTGACTAGTGCCAGCCACCCCCTCCCCTCTCAGCAGTTTGGGACACCTGACTCTCTAAAGTTTCACAAGCCTTCAAGAGCATCCTATGTGAGGATATTTTCAGCTAGTTCTATAACACTTTTTCGTAGCGTCATTCGTGGGGCCCAAGAATGGTGTTAGAAAAACAAATATCGCAAAACTTGCTGAAAATATCCTCAGAATTGTAGTTCGATGCTGCGAATCCAAAGACGTCGGTCTTATTGTGATCCAAGGTCCGCACGACAAGATGTGAAATCCGTATCTGTGTGGTCAAATTAAAAATAAACTTATATACAAATTATTAAAATTATAAATGACTTGTATGCAAAAAAAAAAAAAATTAATTAACACACAACTCTCCATTGAATATGAGGAGTTGGATGCTAGATCACCATTACTAGTGACTTGTGTGTACACCTATATGTTGGATGCTAGATCACCATTACTACTAGTGACTTGTGTGTACACCTATATCGCTGCAACTTATGGCAATATGTGTGCAAAACACATAGATCGCAAATATGTATCTCCTTTATAATTCTACAAAACCTAGTAGTTACTGTAATATTATCAAAGTTTAGTACTGCATAGGTAATTTTCTGAAAATTGTTACAGGTTACAAATCATGGAATTAACAAATCAGTCATCAATGGTGCTCTTGAAGTAGCTTCAGGATTCTCTGCTTTATCGGAAGATGCAAAAATGGAATTTACATCAGATGACATGTCAAAGCCTGTTAGATACGGAACGAGATCCAAGGATGGCATTAGCAAGCAAAGAGATGTCTTAAAGTTATACGCTCATCCTCTCAGTGACTGGATCCATTTATGGCCTGAGGCTCCACATGGCTATAGGTATATATTTGCCAATTATTATAATTTAGTGCTCAGCTTAATAGACAAACATATATGCAAAATTGTAAAAAAAATCGAATAGGAAATAGATGGGGAAACAAAATATTATTTACCTGTCCTAAAGATGGCTTTTATAACTAATTTTACAAATTTCTGACATAATTGAACATGGATTCCTAGGGATGAGTTGGAAGCTACATACACACAAAGAGAAGATAATTTAAACATTTAAATACACAAAATAGAGAGAGAGAGAGAGAGAGAGAGAGAGAGAGAGAGAGAGAGAGGAGATTTTATGGAGAAAGGATGCTGAGAACTAATCATGTTAAAAAAACATGTCTAATTTCCAAAACTGAAAGTTTTCATTAGTGTGAACTAGCCAAAAAAAATGACACTTATATAAAGAAATCTAGGCAATTAATGAAATACTAGTACATTTTATGATGGATGGTATTATTTGATAATATGGTTGTCCGTGATTATTTCATCTTTTTAGTATTACAAAACTTAATTGTACGACAATGTTTATATATACTGTTGTGTCACTTTAGCTTCCCATTATAGCTAAATTCTTGCAGAAAAGAAAATAACAATAATGATTAGAGTCTCTGTCACTACACCAAAATTCTTATTATATTCTGTCAACGTCCCTCCACCTCCACCCCCACCCCTACGTCGAATGCCCACTTTATGGGCTGAGAGTTGGGTTTCTCACAGTGGAATATTTCTTTTAATCCGGTCATAGTGCATGCCAGAGAGATTTGAAACTGGATTGCCCACCACACCAAAGCTCTCAAATTGTGGTGAGAGTTGAGGTGGGTTAAAATATTTATACTTCAATAATACTACACGATGAAATGTCAAAAGGAATTGGAAAACCTCTCTACTCTAAGCGTAACAACTTTCATGCTTTATAACCTTCCAATTTCCAAAGGACAACCTCGAAACTAAATAACTACTAACAAATCTTGATTGCTATGCTGGATTCTTAATTCAAATGAAAACATTCTAGAATGAACTTTAATACCGAAAACATAAGAATATACTCGAGCATATCCGTTAGATGTTTTAATGGAAGTTTAATTTTAAATGTGACTACGGAAGTAATAAAAGGCCACATATTTTTTTAGATAATTTTGTCTTTCACAACTTGAGTTACATGAAATGATCTTTCTATTCAATAGCATGCATGCATGTTTAATCTGACGCTTTGGATCAGGGAAAAGATGGGGAATTACGTTACTGAAGCGAGGAGAGTAGCCTTACAACTCATGGGTGCAATACTAGAAAGCCTCGGATTAGATGAAGCATACCTGAGGGACAAGTTCGAAAAGGGACTGCAAATCACAGCCACCAACTTCTACCCACAGAGCTCTGAATCCGTTATTGCGGTGGGGCTGGATTCTCATTCTGACCATGGATTTATAACCATCATCCTGCAAACCTGTGATGGCCTCCAGGTCAGGGACCAAGAAAGCAGTTGGAAAACAGCACATCATCTCCCAAATTCCCTTCATGTGCACATCGGTGATCATCTTGAAGTCCTGAGCAATGGCCGGTACAAGAGTGTGATCCACAGAGCAATTCTGAACCCGAAAATGGAGAGGATTTCCATTGCTAGTATCCACAATTTCACCATAGAGGAGAAAGTCGCCCCTGCTGAAGACCTGGTGGATGAGAAACATCCAAAAGGTTATAGCGAGAGCAGCTTTAAAGACTTTCTGGATTATCTCTATACTAGAAATGGCAATATAAACAAAAGCTTCCTTGACAACATCAAAATCACGGGGAACTGAACTGGACCTAGAATGCATGCATTACTTGTGTCTTGTTTGTTTGCTTTAGAAGAGAGATATGTACTGTCAGTAGCTGTAATGTTAATGCTTCTGATATTTTCTATATAAGGATTGCCGGTAGCTATGAACTACAAGCTAATGTTTTATGCTGAAAGTTCACGTTTTTAATGTTTTATTTTACACACACTACCTGTAATCCTATAGTTATAATTTGCTAATGTTATAAATAGTTCTCCAAAGAACATAACGCAGTTAAATAGTTAATATATAGTTCCTCTGGTTTCTTGCTATGAGGCACAATTTCCTTTCATACAACAGCATATTGATAGAAGTGGCTGGTAAGTCGGTGAAGAAATTATCTAAAATTATTTCGGTTCAAGGAACTGCTTTACCATGTGCGTCAGCATACTCATTTCTACATTTGTCGTACTGTCAGGTTGTACCAGTTTTCCATATGTATCTTTATTGAGGATAAACAGTGCGAGTTAAACTTCCCCAGCGCTCATTAATGAAATTAACAAAACAATTAAAGATAAAAGTAAAAGTAGATAGCTCCTAAAAAAATGAGAAAAACGAGATACAAAATCAAATAAAAGCAGAAGTAGAACGATGTGCCATCTATCTTGATCCTGCAGTGTCTAGAATCCATCACTTCCTGCAGCTATACAAGTTTGAGATGCAACCTGAGCTTGTCTTGTCTTCAGTGCATCACTCCTTGAAAGACGCATGATCCTCTCTCTCTTAGTAGTATAGCTAGCGTGTATAGGTTGTTGTAACAATATGAGAAAACCGAAATAGATTAGCAACAACATGAACACTTGAAATAGAGGAAAAAGTGATCACTCATTGGGGTGATCAAATCACCAGTGTTCAAAATAATTTTCAGGAAACCAACAAGTTCACGGATGAACCTCTGGAAAGCTCGTAGCTTCCATGCTTCGGTAGCACTGCACTGCTGTTGAAACACCTTAATGTTTATGTCGCATTGCTGCAACAAACTGACACGGTCTGCTCACGTCTATCAGCTGGTCAGGATAGTATAGTGGTGGTATTATTTTTCTACCTCTCAGATTGAACTATAGTACCTCTTATATAGAGGAACCAAGTGTCATCAGATAGAAGTCTGGCTGGCTGACTTATGAAACTGATGTATTCAACTACCCGTTAACAAGTGCAGTTAAATGCAGCAATTAGAATCAGAACATACTCTAACTGGTGATGATTTAACTCATCTTGTAACCCCCGTGACCAATAGGCTCTCATATTACTTCCAAGCAGTCCAACTTCTGGTGCCACATAAGCACGATGTGACAGCATGACTGCCAGGGGTGCCACCTCAGACACCGATTCTAAGGTGCTAAGTGCAAAGTGCACCTAACAATGCACAAGTTTGCGTGGCCTATAGGAGCTTTAGAAACCTAGTGTCAAAAATATATGCTTGACGTGGGAATCGAATCTTGGCCTTCTTATCCGCACCAACCACTAGTTACCACCTAGGCTAACACAACCCTTTGTCATACATCCGATATAAATAAACCTCATATTGAAATAGACAAAAGGTTTGTCCTAAGTTTGAACCAGTTGCCCTTAGGATAGGATCAAACCCCAAGATGGGTCACATTATAATCTGATACGCCCAAGCTCCTCATTTATTCCCTTTGCTAATCTAACACATCCAAATTCTTATACTGAATGTTTTTCTAGGCCCCTTGCCAATCTAAGACACATTGATTACTATGCGTGGTGAGTCTAGACCCATACCATTCTGATACACACCGACTCTCCTTCCCATGTATGTTTAGGTGTGACACAACTGGATCCCCCTCCTCACCATCTTATGGACAAAATAAGATTGTAGCAGTTGCATTTTTTGGGTCGTCTAGTTTATCTTTATAGTTGACACCCTTCTCTCTTCCTTAGATTCAGTTTGCTTGGAAAGGACGATGGTAATAGGATTTTGTTGCTTGTAACCCTCGCCCTTTGACTCCACTCTTTTGTCACCTTGAACTTGTATTCCTGCAACTACTTCTCCATTGTTGTTAGGGCAGATGAGGGGTACACCTAACCCCCTAATCCGCTTGTGTTCCGATTCTATGCACTCTTGACAAAACAAAAGTTTGCCTTGTTTTCTAGGTAGCACTAATCCTCTCCCTCTTGTTCATTCCAACATCTCAACCAAAAACGATAGGAGAGCTTAATGTCGATTGGGTGTCTGAAAAGTTGCTCAAGTTTTCTTTCTAATGTTGTTGTGTCTAATAATGCGGAATGTATGTCTTCCTAAACAAATGTGCTCCCAACCCTCATCAACTCCTCTCATATGGACCGGGTCACTATGACCTCTATCCTCGAACCCAATTTACCTTGGAGATAACCTTGAGGACATCACACAGTGCATTCCGATACTATGTTCGGTATTGACTTTCACCATTACCAATAAAGGTTTTTAGCAATCCCCACACACACCGAGTGGAAAGAGAGTGCAATAATTTCTTTCATGTAGATTGCTCCCAAAGAGAGATGAGCAGTAGATTGCTCCAAAAGAGAGATGTCTCCTCAACTAGATTCAGATGGTATGGTTCAAATGTGGCTCTAGATGAGCTATTATACCTTAACCCCATCTCCCTTAAACCAACCACAACTCTAGCTCCAAAAATAATGGCCTCTAGGGCCTGATACCCTCTCTCTTAAACTTTCTAATTAGGTTGTTAGTATCTTACAATACACGATACGTATCTTATGATACGATATAATGCGATATATTACCATCTCGTTAATTATCGGTTGGTCGGATAGGATACATATAACTTGATAGTAGTACCGATTCTGTTACTTGAGTCATGTATTATATACTTAAGAATTTGAATTCTATAACTAGATAGACATGTAAAGATGAAACTAGTAAAAGAAATTTATGACAAAATCATATTAAACCATGCTCTTATATGGATTTACAAGTATAGACCTAAACTCCTAAATTATTGTATCATATGATACATATATGTGATACACGATATGTATCACAAGTTGGCAACCTGACTTCCTAATGTGGCCAGGACGGTTATCCAAACTTAAAGCCTCTAAAATATTCTTCACTCCTCGGTGGGACAATATGGATCATCTCTCTCCTTAATACATAAGATCTCGCCAGGGATGTCGTCATCATGCTCACATCCTATCTTGATCTGCACCTCGTCTACATGAACTCCGTGTCTGGTGTGCGAATCTAACTCAAGCAGAATAGCAAAAACTTTGATAAGGTCTGTAAATATCATCCTATCCAAACAGTGTCAGAGATGCTCTGAACCCAGATCCAAGCTGAGACCATTGCTTTGACACACAATACGAGCACGTTACAGACTCACCTCACCTGAACTGGCTACAGTCCGCCCACGTGCACCTGTCCACAAGACAAGCACGTCCCTGCAACTTCACTAGCAATGGCATGACCGAGGTCGAAGTTCTCCTCCTCCTCGTCCTCAACTTCAGGCAGCGTCTGTCACGCCCCGACCCGGAATCACCCGAATCATCGTCCTCGTAGGAGGCGTGATGCCGCACAAGCCTGGAGTTGCGCTCGTGCAAGGCAAGATGACAAGTTCTCAAATGGTTATCTTTGTGTTGATATTAACAACGAAAGGAAAACAGAGGATACGAAACAATTTTCTTTATTGATATTCAAAATGAGATTACAAAGGCTTTCGATAGCCCAACAATATATGTCAGATTTGGCTACAACACTCAGGTTCTCTCTTGCCCACAAAGGATTTCACCATTCCATACATCATGCCTTCTATATCTCGGCCGCATCAATCTTGTTGCATGTCCGAGCGTCAATGCGGTTGCACGCCTCAATACGCTTTAGCATTCCAAGCCTCAACGCGTTCAAGCGAAGCTCCGCCGGGAGCAGACCAATCCCTGAACCTGCTAGCAACTAGTGGGGGATTAGTACTTTCGTCCTCGCTGTACTGATCAAAAACCCACTTAACAAACCGACATTTAGTATTGTATTGATTCATGCAAACATACAATTTAGTTCTCTTTCTATGTTCTCCTTAGGATGAGTTCATAGCATATTCGAAGACTGTAAAGCATGTTATCATGGCAAGCATGTTATTCAATTCGCATAAGTAAACAGGCGAGCAATCTCGTGTTTGTTTCGTGGCGCGACTTACCAATATCGACGCACTCGCCATTGCACCGACGCAAGGCGAATACGCCTATCAGATTTCCCTGTCATGTTATAGTGCTCTCTATGCGGATCTATATGTGCACGATATGAGTGTACCTTGCACTTTCGACCCAGGATCCGTCCATGCAGGATATATGTATACCTTGCACTTCCAACCCATCGCCCTTAACTATATGAAGGTCACTAGCTTTCCGGGCTATAATGGACTTATATTTTATCGAATCGAATATGTAAGACGATGATCACTCCGTTGCGGTTACTAACCCAAACAATCAGAGGACCCCCGAAATACTCGAGTAAGTGGCTTATCACATTCACTAGAAAGTCGATACCCGTCTAGATGAAGTGCACCAACAATACCAATTTTACCGCAGTCCCTCCTAGGCCGAACGGTCCCAGCGCCCTGGTGATCCACGTTCGAGGAAAGATAACACCCGTGCACGAGCAATACGTCTTTAAGTCCATTTGACCATGCAACGCATCTTATCTTTCATACAACCAAGCAAGTTCGTTTATCTCTATTTCAATTGGCACAACGCCCTAATGTCCTCAACGAACGCCCCGAAGGCCATGGACATTTCAAAGGCACCATGCCGCATCGACAGTTATGTCACATCCGTGCCACAACTGTTCTCCTCGTCGCAACGACGCCATCTTTTGTAAGTATTGTGCAGCTGCGCACATTCGTCGTCTTTTCTTGCATCGTGCATTTAATGCACACCTCGAAGCCGTGTTTCCGTATTCTACGTCTTAGTATTCAACGCGTTATACTTATGTTCCATTCTTCCGATTCGTGCAACTGAGGCACGCCTCGATAGGTATTCAATGTTCTATCGCTCGTGCACTGAGGCACTCGCACCGATATAGTCTTTCAATGTTCTAGCATGCTATCTCGTGCGCGGGGGCATGGAATGACTTATGCACTGGGGCACTCGTCGATACAGTTATCCCATGTTCTTATGGCTTGCGCACCGAGGCGCTCGCCTTTGCGATATTCCATGTCCTGTAGCAACTCGTACATTTGTTGTACGATTCGTTTCAATTGTTCTATCTAGTATTCAACACGCACTATGTTTATCTCTCTATCGAGCCACGCCCGTGGCGTTGATAGGTTAACTCAGCATACAATGATATATATTTTACTTGGCATGAAGGAGTAGGAAAGAGAGTCAATGTCCCCCCACCTTGAGTCGATATGCCTTATCGTTTCGCCGAGCCGATGCGGCTCGATTTCATAACTTCGTTGCACGGCCACTCTCCTGACTTAGCCATTCAAGCACTTCGTGCTTAATTGAAGTATACGTCCGATTTGGCTTACCGTGCCCAAGTCTCAGTCCGTCGCAAGGCGACGATTTGCTTTCGCGGACCCCTTACTGAATAAGGCAGAATGCTGACCTCTAATATTCCAGCGTAAACGGATAGCCTGCACACGAAACCAACTAAAGTTAATACTTGCATCGATTCGGACTTGCGACTTGGTCGATTCAATTTCATTAGAATCTTCGAGCCGTCTCAACGCACTTATCCTTCGGGACAACGCAGCGCTTCGCATCGATTCAACTCGATGCATACTTCGAGACAATGCAACTCTTCGCATCGACTTAGTTCGATGCGTTGCTCGGGACAACGTAACTCTCGAATCGATTCGCATCGATACATTTCATTCGGTCAACGCGACTCTTCGAGTCAACGACTCAGCATAATGCACCGTACGGAGCGGGACATTACAGCGTCGACCTCGAGTACCTCGTGAGCTGCTCTGGAGTTGAGCCAGTTACCCACAACCCTATTGAGCTCGAGCTACAACAAAGTTTTGGACATGGACGGAGCTACCTGGGGGCAGGGGTGTCACACCCCGCTCCCGTAGGAGCAATCGTCTTCGCTAAGGCGTGATGCCGCGTGAGCCTAGATTGCGCTCACGCAAGGCGGGTCCATAACGGCCGATTACAGGCTAAGCGACGGGGTCGTCGCACAGAAGTCCCAAGCGGAAGATTGATACAGCAGCGGAAATTTGAAGCAAACACAAGTCATGCAAAATACTCTTTTATTGATATTGAAACAAAGATTACAATGTGGCGCAAAGGCCAAGATTACAATCACTCAAGCTCACTCTTCTCACATTACAAGTCAATCTGCTCTCTCTCAGCTCTCAATACAATTTGAGTAGGCCAGCGGAAGCTTTAGATAGACGATGTGCATACATTATGTCCCGTATAAGTTCAGACTCCACACGGTCGCACGTCTCGAAACGCCAAGAAACTCCATGCCTCGACGCATCCAAGCGAGCTCCGCGCCAATGAGCTTCTACCTGTTCCTGCATATAAAAACTGTGTGGGTGTCAGTACTCAACTGTACTGGTGGTGTGAGCTCCTCGTCCACCCATACAAAACCAACACGTTCATTTACTTTGTGCAACATAATCCCTTTACGATTGTCTTTCTACTCTTGCCTTAGGATCAGTTTTAGGACATAGACTATCGACCTATTTTGTGTCTCTAGACCATCCCGTGCCTTGCAACTGACAACTTACTGATACTTTGCCTCTAGACCCTTCTCGTGTCAACGACGTTAACTTTATTAAGTCGTGCTTGCCATTTCGGCCCATACTCAGAGACGTAACTACACGATAGTACCCAATTTCCATGTGACCGTGCTACCAATTCATATTGCCCCTCGTGCCCCTCGCCGCTTTTAATCACCAACCGACTCAACCAAGACTTGTGAACTTAGTGTCACTCAATCAAATTTGCCTTGCGGCGCTTTATGACTTAAACTCGAACGACTCAAACCCAACTTATGCAACTCTATCCAATAACTTAAGACTCGACGCCACATCTCGTGCCAAAGCACGGTGTCTGCGTTGCAGCCAATATCTTAGGCCCAAACATTGTCTTCTGATCGTGTACATGTTCAACTCAACTCAATCCAAAGGCACACACGTGAATTGTCGCCCATGCCGACTCATCTATATGAAAGGTCACTAGCACCACAAGCTATCCTGAACTCTATAGCTTTTGTTAGACGGACGCCCCTTTCAGCGCAAGTAGCGAGCCCCGCTGCAAGTTCCCGCCTAACCCGTGCTATCATCCAGCACAGCTATTTACATGTTTCCTACGAATCGATCCCTTGGCCGTCGGGTTGTCGTTCGAGGAAACATTTTCCTTGTCGACAAGTTGTCCAATGACCATGCAAGACTCGACTCGAACTGACGTCTCACACAGTCATTGTTCTTCCAATGTTACCATCTCTCTCAGGGCCAAGTTCAATACTTCTCACATCTGAGACCGCCTCAACGGCCCATGGTTGCAAGCATTCTTCCTTCTTGCCCTATCATTTCATTCGACTCAGGAACGCCTATTTGAAAACCCTCATTCCAACTCAATTTAATCAACCGTGGCCCGTGCCTTAAAAACACTACGTCCGTGACATCGTGCCTTAAGCCAACTTGAACTCTACGCGACACTACCACCCAAGTCATACTCTATATGACTGGCCTTACGATCATGAAACCAAGTAATATCGACAACCGCAGAAAACATGGGACAATGCTTAGAATGTCTTCGATCGCCTAGAATCACTTAGCCTAACTTAATCGTGCATCAACTTGACGAGCAAAGGCTGCGTCAAGCCTTGCGTCGAGGGAATGTGCCGTGCACGCGATCGACTTTGAACAACCAAGTTATTTAGGTGCCTAGACTTATGCCACAAGCCGCACAATGCAACTTAGCTCGTGGGGCGAGCAAAGGCTATGCCAAATCTTGGACGATGGGACCATGCATGCTTTATCGAGCATTTATGCGGACGACGCCTATGACTTTGGCTAACTCACAACTTTGTGGCAAAGACCAACTTTTCCTTCTTCCAAGCCACGGGACGAAGGACCTAGTGTCAATTTTGAAAGCCATCGTGCAACACTTCTAAGCCAACCGTGGGACCTTTTTCCATGTTCTAACTCAATCGACCTGACTTGGGATTATTTCCTTAGCTATGTGGATTCATCTCTTTTATTATCAAACATACTTGTGCAATTGAAAACTTTCGTTTTATTAGTGCGAAGGCCAAGCTGAGGCAAGTTCACCGAAGCCACCCACTTGAGCGAGGAGTCGCCTCGACCGAGCAGGTCTTCGAGCAAGCCGTTGCATGGCTAAGTCCAAACGTCATCGGCGTTTCGATTCCTCCGATTGACTGAACGGGACGGGACACTACATCATACACCACTTAGAAAAAGTTTCGTCATCGAAACTAACTGAGTACTTACTTATAGACTTATAACTTTGATTCAACATCCCACCATTCTCGCGCACCTTCTTCCTATACATTTCTTCAAACCGAGCCACGCTCGTGCTACCCTCAATCTTTTCCTTTGAAACTCACAATCTCAAAATCTTTGACCATTTCGTTCCTCCAGTGTAGACTTTGAATTCAACGTATCACTTAGTTGGATCATGCACATATTTTAGACGTCCCCAAAATACAAATATTTCAACCCAGACTCGTGATAGAGAATTCCGCCATTTCCACTCGAGTCGGATCATGCATATATTCGGACGTCCCTGATATATATGCATTTCAGCCGAGGCTCATGAGTGGTATTCTCATACTCTTGAATCATTCCATTCATCAACACCAATATCCAAACTAATCAATCCTCAAGATCACTCGTACCGATGCTAACTCCCACAACATGGACGTCTCGCCTAACCGCTAGGCCATCTCTTCAGGCTAAAGTCAATTGTCAGTATTGGAATCACAGTTCCCAAACAATAGAATCAACACTGATCCCATCCTAAGGTCATCCCAAGCTCGCATCACTCTGATTTCTAAACTCCGAGCATAGATTGTTCCTATTCGCATTCGCAACGTTTAGTCCAGGGGTCTGAGTCATTCAGCAAAGCCATCCTACTTCAAGTTCTGCTCAACCAAGTCTCTTGCCTATCGCTATCGCACATCCAAGTTTTTTACGATTCACATAGTCTATCTCTTCAAACATGTTCTATACAATCTACTTATCCATTCTTTCCAAGTCAAACACCCTATGGCACAATTTGTCACTAAACCAAAATTTGCATTCCGTACTCCCTAAGTCGTTCAATACAATTCACGTAATCGATCATGAGGTCGTCTAGCTTGACAATATGTTGCGCCCCAATCTCATGCGAGTCTAATTATCCACGGTAGGCATGAAATCACCATGCAACGCCCCCGCGGAATAATCATCATCATCGGGACACAACTCTTATGTTGAGTCTAGACTAATTCGTTCTCGATACGCATATTGGATCTACTCAATCCTCAACTTTACTTAATCGTCAATCGCAAGTCCAACCAATCCTCGAATTCACATTCGCATCAAACCACAAGTCGAAGCAATCCAAATTGTCGCATCCTGATTTTCCGAGTTCGATCATTCCCGCTACATGAATCACCATGTCACCGCTCACGCGGAACGATCGTCCCAAATCCGACGCAACGCATGTGCGAGGCTGGAGTTGCGCTCGCGCAAGGGAAGATCGTCGACGTAGTGGTTATCAACGCAACCATCAAGACACGATCATTTTCATCCAACATTTATTTCAATCAAAATCCTAAGTATAACATCCATCAAAACAATAACACTTTGCACGATCGTCATTCCTCGAATTAGAGTACCCCCGAGTTATCACATATCGATCTTTGATACGCCTCAATACCGATGATATGCATAACTTGACGATCTTCCTTTGCAACGAATTTCGAGTCGTACAACTGATGCTATCATCCGAACCGGATACACCATATTTCCTCGATATTCAAGATCAATTCGATCGTTACCCCTCGAACTAGCTATATGTTCAATTCGTTCAAAATCCAAGATCACATATGTTCATCCGTCTACCTTAAGTCATCGAGCCACATATTTTTTCAAGTCGTATCGATCTATGCTAACTCAAATATTCGAATCATTTCCATCCACGTTATCATCCAATCGTGCTAAGTTTTTGTATATGATTCACACATCGATTTCCTCGATTCAATCTATCTACTCAACCATCTTTGCATTTCGTACTTGCACAATCCCAATCTCGTGCGCGTCATCTCTAGTTTTGTTTGAATCGACTCATCCAAATCTTCAAGATCATAACTTACTCAATGATATTCAATCTAAGGCTTTGCATACATGCGACACTTGCTGACAGACTCATTGGCACCTCCCATCCTCAATCGACCAACATTTTCGAGGCTATCCCATACACCACTCAGGGATGAAGTCATTCGACAAATCCTCAAAACTATCATTCAATTCGAAATCGACTACTTCGAATCTCCGTTCGAATCATTCCTAAAATTCCAAGCATGCACTTTTATATCGCATTGACGATAACATCGTCGTTCGATAGGACCGCTATCGAAACTACCCAACACTCATTGAATCGATTCTAACTCATCCTTGCCCGACGCAATTTTGGTGTATATGCCCAGCCCGACTTAGCCAACCGTGCTTATTGGAGTTAACTTTAGTTCAACCAAATTTTCTTTCGTACGATTTTGCAAAATATATAGACTTATTGTATGGACAGCATGTGGGACATTTGAGAGAGAGCGTACCAACGGTATCAATTTGCGGAAGTAACACAGAGTTAAAGAATTCAATCAAAAGTCCAAGGACGTAAAGCCGTACTCTGATACCATTATGTCACGTCCCGCTTCCATAGGAGTGATCGTCCTCGCTAAGACGTGATGCCGCGTGAGCCTAGATTGCGCTCACGCAAGGCGGATTCCATAACAGCCAATTACAGGCTAAGCGACGGGGTCGTCGCACAGAAGTCCCAAGCGGAACATTGATACAGCAGCAAAAATTTGAAGCAAACACAAGTCATGCAAAATACTATTTTATTGATACTGAAACAAATATTACAATGTGGCGCAAGGCCAAAATTACAATCACTCAAGCTCACTCTTCTCACATTACAAGTCACTCTGCTCTCTCTCAGCTCTCAATACAATTTGAGTAGGCCAGCAGAATCTTTAGATAGGCGATGTCCATACATTGTGTCCCGTATAAGTCCAGACTCCACGCGGTCGCACGCCTCGAAACGCCAAGAAACTCCATGCCTCGACGCATCCAAGCGAGCTCCGCACCAACGAGCTTCTACATGTTCCTGCACATGAAAACTGTGTGGGTGTCAGTACTCAACTGTACTGGTAGTGTGAGCTCCTCGTCCACCCATACAAAACCAAAACGTTCATTTACTTTGTGCAACATAATCCCTTTACGATTGTCTTTCTACTATTGCCTTAGAATCAGTTTTAGGACAGACTCTCGACCTCTTTTGTGTCTCTAGACCATCCCGTACCTTGCAACTGGCAACTTACTGATATTTTGCCTCTAGACCCTTCTCGTGTCAACGACGTCAACTTTATTAAGTCGTGCTTGTCTTTTCGGCCCATACTCAGAGACGTAACTACACGATAGTACCCAATTTCCATGTGACCGTGCTACCAATCCATATTGCCCCTCGCGGCCCTCGCCGCTTTTAATCACCAACCGACTCAACCAAGACTTGTGAACTTAGTGTCACTCAACCAACTTTGCCTTGCGGCGCTTCCTGACTTAAACTCTAACGACCCAAACCCAACTTATGCAACTCTATCCAATAACTTAAGACTCGATGCCACATCTCGTGCCGAAGCACGGTGTCTGCGTTGCATCCAATATCTTAGGCCCAAACATTGTCTTCTGATCGTGTACATGTTCAACTCAACTCAATCCAAAGGCACACACGCGGATTGCCGTCAATGTCGACCCATCTATATGAAAGATCACTAGCACCACAAGCTATCATGGACTCTATAGCTTTTGTTAGATGGGCGCCCCTTTCAGCGCAAGTAGCGAGTCCCGCTGCAAGTCTCCGTCTAATCCGTGCTATCATCCAGCACAGTTATTTACATGTTTCCTACGAATCGATCCCTTGGCCACCGGGTTGTCGTTCGAGGAAACCTTTTCCTTGTCGACAAGTTATCCAATGACCATGCAAGACTCGATTCGAACTGACGTCTCACACAGTCATTGTTATTCTAATGTTATTATCTCTCTCAGGGCCAAGTTCAAAACTTTTCACATCTGAGACCGCCTTGACGACCCATGGTCACGAGCATTCTTCCTTTTTGCCCTATCATTTCATTCGACTCAGAAACGACTATTTGAAAACCCTCCTTCCAACTCAATTTAATCAACCGTGGCCCGTGTCTTAAAAACACTAAGTCCGTGACATCGTGCCTTAAACCAACTTGAACTCTATGCGATACTACCGCCCAAGTCATACTCTATATGACTGATTTTACGATCATGAAACCAAGTAATATCGACAAGAAAACATGGAACAGTGCTTAGAATGTCTTCGATCGCCTAGAATCACTTAGCCTAACTTAATCGTGCATCAACTTGACGAGCAAAGGCTGCGTCAAGCCTTGCGTCGAGGAAATGTGCCGTGCACGCGATCGACTCTGAACAACCAAGTTATTTTAGGTGCCTAGACTTATGTCACAAGCCGCACGATGCAACTTAGCTCGTGGGACGAGCAAAGGCTATGCCAAGTCTTGGACGATGGGACCGTGCATGCATTATCGAGCATTTATGCAGGCGACACCTATGACTTAGGCTAACTCACAACTTTGTGACGAAGACCAACTTTTTCTTCTTCCAAGCTACGGGACGAAGGACCCAGTGTCAATTTTGAAAGCCATCGTGCAACACTTCTAAGCCGACCGTGGAACCTTTTTCCATGTTCTAACTCAATCGACCTGACTTAGGATTATTTCCTTAGCTATGTTGATTCATCTCTTTTATTATCAAACATACTTGTGCAATTGAAAACTTTTGTTTTATTAGTGCGAAGGCCAAGCTGAGGCAAGTTCACCGAAGCCACCCACCTGAGCGAGGAGTCGTCTCGACCGAGCAGGTCTTCGAGCAAGCCGTTGCATGGCTAAGTCCAAACGTCATCGGCGTTTCGATTCCTCCGATTGACTAAACGGGACGGGACACTACATGGGGTCGGCTCCAGCAACCTTAACCTCCCCACCCCCCCCACCCAAATTTTTTTTTCCATATATATTTTTTGTTTTTGTTTTTTTTTATATGAGTGTATCCATAGGCAGCCCACCCTAACCTGCCCTAGCCCACTCTAATTCAGAATCCTAGCTCCGCCCCTGGTTTTGGAGCCTGAGCTCGGCTCGATACGTCCAAGGCATAAACTACCAAAGCTTGAACATGCGAAGCTCGACTCGGCTCGATTGCAGCCCTATCCGAGTGGGACCTGATTGGGAAAATGAACTAACTATCCTCTACCAATGTGAGCCTAACGAAACGATAACGTGAACAATTTCTAGCTCTCAAGAGGCTACAAATACTATCACAGATCTTCAGTTATTCTCAACCACCACAAATTACTATCAAATCAAATTATTTATTCCAATCTTAACTGACAAAATAAAGGAAGATATCTTCATCCGGATGACTGCAATATGGTTTTCTAAACATGCTTATTATTGGGGGAAAAACCACATCAAGACCTGGAGAATACTAGGATGATTTTATGTGAAAAACATTCTAATTCAGGAAAAGACTACCAAGAGAGCGAGACGCCGAGATCTATTGCTAACAAGGTCACAAGTGGTCACACGATCCAAGAAATACACTCAAAAGAACCTAGAAGGTGCCTAAATTGTAAATCGGATCTCCATCTCCTTCCACAAAACCCTATAGGGGCATATGGTACGTGGAATATATAGCCGGGAATTCTATATTTTCGGGAATCAAATTTTCTGGAACTCCTTGGAAAATTATATTCCCATGTTTGTTGAATGTATAAATATTCCCCAAAAAATGATTAAAAAAACTGGAGAAAAAAATGAAAATAGGATTAAAAATCTGAAAAAAAAAATCTTTAAAAATGGAAGGAAAAAAAAATATAAAAAATTTTAAAAAAAAAAAAAAAAAAAACTAGAAATCACCAGAAACATCACCTAGTTAGGCTGGAATCAGGATCAAGATAATTGACAAGATTGAATTGAGGTCCGTATTTTCTTTTAGGCGGAGATACATCCGATTACTGGTCTAGAGCTAAAAAAAACAAAATATTTCCTTCAAATTTCATTTTGTGAAGAAGAAGAAGAAGAAGAAGAAGAGACGAAACGCCAATATTTCCAGAGATTGTGTTTCAATTTCACGTGCATGCATCCATGACCGACACTTTCAAGAACTTAACAAACATATCACAAATAACAATCAATAACAGGAAAAGTTGACCTAACACACAATTCTACTACTTACTACTAACAGCAAGTAAATTGCAAATAAATTGGAGGAAAAGAAGGAATTAATTACAAAATATGGAGCAAACTATTAAGATAACCTCTTCCTTCCATAAGTAGAAGAAGGAAAAGAGAAGCCTTGTGCGGAAGATGATGTATAGATGATATTTTTGGTTAGAAGAAGAAAATGAAAACAGGAGGGGGGACAGAGCATGGTTTTTCGGGAGAACCGTGGTCGGTGTTAGTGGTGAGCAACCGTTCGGTTCGGCTGAAACCGAACCGAATATCTAATAATCGAGAATCGATTTTTCAAAAATCGAAAACCGAACCAATTTCTTACAAACCGAATTAAACCGAACCGATATAAAACATTTCGGTTTACGGTCGGTTCGGTTATAAAAAAATTTGATTTTGAAATTCTGCAGTGTTCCTCCAAGCATTTCTTCGACATGCTCAAAAAATTGATAGGAAACGAATTCCTCAAGCATAAAAAAAACTTATTTGGATCAGAAAGTGAAAGAAAAAAAGAGGAAAAAAATATTCCAAAACAATATATGATGATTTTAGGACGTACAGAATTTCTTGAGCATAAATTTGAGAATTTGATAGATGGATATTCCAAATTAATCCATAGAAACACGATATGCATTAATTTTGATCAATTGATAAAATGAACAAATCAAAAAAATTACCAAAAGAGCGTGGGCCCACCCTCAGTGAGAGGCTATCGGTCGTATCCACCGACCCGCCGCCGGCCTCGTCGGTCCTCATCCTCATCCATCAGCCACGTCCACGAAAAGGAGGGAGGTGGCCTCGCCGTCCCAACTGACCCCATCGTCGGCCTCGTCGTGACTGTACAACTTGACGATCAATGACCACAGCCACGAACACGATCATATCAGAAGAGAGAGACCCGCAGACGAGAGAGGCGCTTTCGTAACTCGAGATGGAAAGAATCAAGATTTAGAGATACTCTTGAGAGATCGAGAGAGAGAGAGAGAGACCGAGAGAGAGAGAGAGAGAGAGAGAGAGAGAGAGGAAGGCGGACTCTTGAGAGATCGAGAGAGAGATAGAGAGAGAGAGGCAGACTCTTGAGAGTTCGAGAGAGGGAGAGAGGGAGGCGGCAGAAATGTTTTGGGGTTAGGGTTGTTGGGAGGGCAGGGAATTAATAAGGGAGGATAAAAACGTAATATCAGTAACCTGAATCGGTTTTCGGTTCGGGTCGGGATCCGATTCCCAAACCCGAACACCGAACCGATAAACCGATTTTAACCATTTATACAACCGAAAACCGACCCAAATTTTATAAAACCGACCCGAATTGATAATTCGGTTCGGATCGAATCGGTTATCGGTCTTAAACCGCTATATGCTCACCCCTAGTCGGCGTGGGGCCGATTTCTACTGGGAAGAAAAATCTTCACCAAAGTGTGGGGCCAATTCTAGTTTTGAAAAAAATTTGGAATTTTTTGACTTGCCCCACACTTTATTTATCCAAAATAAGGGTGCACCTCACTATTTTGCATTAATGTACATCACCCCCCACATTGGACGGATTCCGTCAAAAATATTTTTTTGGACCAAAATGCCCTTGTCTTCTTCATCTTTCCTCTCACCCCCCCCCCCCCGCGCGGCCACCGCCACCGCTCCCCGCTTCCGCTCCCCCCCTCCCCGCCACCGCCCTGCCCCCCTTCGCTCATGCTCACCTTCCTGAGCACAACCGCGCCGGCGGCCCGCATCTTCCGGACCACGGCGGCATCGCGGAGGACCGCGGAGCCGGCGATGGTGTTGAGCCTGTCGTCGGTCACGTGACGTCTCTGAGGAGGATAGGGATCCTGTGCAGCCCTCCCCCGGCGACGGCGGCTCCGGCGGTTCTCTCCATGTCGGCCTGGTCAGCTTGGTCGAGCGCGTCGGGGTTGACCTCGACGACGGTGTGGAGGAGCGAGTTGAGGGTCCGCTCCCCTCCCGTGCACCCTTCCCTCCGCTCCCCCTCCCCTCCCTGCCTCCGCTTCCCCCCTCCACCACCGCCTGTAATGCCCCAGAACCAGAATACTGGAGAGCGGGGGCATACATAGCCAGCTACGTATAATGAAGTGCAACCCACCTCGCTATACGGTTACGGCTGTCTAGATACATGAAGATTTAACTATAAGTCATCAGTCTCCTATGGTCATGAACAAGCCTATTGTCTCAATCTCAAGCAAGCAATAACAGTTACAAGAAGTCAGAGAACCAAATATATAATAGCAAGGTGTCCCATACATTACACATTTGGATGATCATGAAGCTAGTCGTACAAAATGTCAAGACTAGTAAGAGTTTCAGTCATACATGATCAACCCTAGGATTTGTCAATCATGTTACAGCCCGTAGGCAGACAGTAATTAAAGGTACAATACGAGCTAACACTTGCTCGCCGGCTAAATGCCTCAAAAGAATATTTTTACAATAGAGTGGGAGAGCCAAAGATGAACCCACTCGTTGCCTTGGTTACGCCTGGTGGTCACCATCTGTCACGACCCGCACCCTAGAGTAAGGGCACGAGACGTGGGTACATCCAGCCTACACCGCAGTGTCGGCGGTAGAACGCTGTCCTAGGTCAACATACATCTAACAATATATATCTAAACAGTTTATACTTCCCGAATGGGGGTGACATAGCAGTAAATAAACTCAATCACAACTAAGAAAGAGATAGCACGATATGAAATAGAACTCAATGTCACCCCCAGTTTCCAGAAACAGGGGTATTTTTGTCATTTTTCACTTTTAAATTATTTTGGAATTATTTATTTATTTATTGTAATATTTTGGGGTTATTTGAAACGGGTTCGAATTTTAACTCATTCCGACTTGTTTTGACTTGTTTCGGGGACCCGGGGTAGTGTTGACCTTAGCGGGCCCACACACTAGTTAGCCATGGCCCACATGTCAGTATTTTAGTTAGTTACTAGGCTAAATATTTTGGTTAGATTTAATTTAGATTAGTGGTTTTAGGATTTTCTAAACTACCCCCGACTTGAACCCCTTACCATTGTTTTAGCAAATAGACTAGAGAGGGGCCTTTTTGACTTTTCCATATAGGACAAAACATCCCCATTTGGCCGGCCATGACTAGGAGGATAGGCTCCATCAAACTTTATTATTTTCTATTCCATTCTCTCTCTTGTTCTTCCCCAAATTGATTTGAGAGCTAACCCTAATCAAATCATCCCCAAATCTTTCCATTTCTTCACCAAACCTTCATCCTTCCTTCTCCATTCTATCCAAGGGAGGAGCTCCTCAAGTTTGGGAGGATTCGGAGCTTGTCCGTATCCGTTTGGAGTTTCTACGTGTCGGTGGCGTTTCGGGATCGAATCGAATCACCGAGAGGTATAAACCCTTATCCTCTCTCATTTCTCTCATGCATTAGCTTCATTTTGACCTATAGGAATGACCCCCTTGGTTTGGTACCCATTGGTGTCCATTTTGTGTCCATTTGAACATTTGTAGAGGTGTCCTAGGAGTAGGATCGTGTCCTAGTGGGAAAACCCTCTATTTGGACTCATAGATTTGTTTGTGTATTGTTTTTGTGTTGTTCTTGCATTTTATTCCAGATTTTTGCATGTAGTAGAATGTGTTTCTCCATGTTTCATAATGTATCATATTCATAGTTTTCCATATGAATATATATATGTGGTTATATATATATATATATATATATATATATATATATATATATATATATATATATATATATATATATATATATATATATATATATATATATATATATATTTGGCTTATATAAGCCATATATATATATGGCTTATATATGGCTTATATAAGCCAAAATATATATATATATATATATATATATATATATATATATATATATATATATATAGAGGGGGGATCAGCAGACACAGCACAATTAAACACAGCTAGACACACCATCCGGACCTTTGTAGGAGCCAAATGAGCGATCAAGATTAGACCCAAAAGCCACTGATCCTTTTTCTCTTTCCAACCAAACAAAAGGGTTCCAGAGGGGGAAGGGGTTTTGATTGGGAGCTTCATTTTCTCTCTCTCTCTCTCTCTCTCTCTCTCTCTCTCTCTTTCCTCTTTCTTCTTCGATCGAGAAACAATAGTTAAGAACGGAGAGGAGCTGCGATTTGGCCGAGGAAGAAGGCCCTCGACGAGCTCAAAGCCCTGATCCAAGAAGCCCTCGCCAAGAACGAGTTCTCTCCGCCGCCGCCTCCTCCTCCCGCACTCTCTCCCGTTGCCGAAGAGCCCGCCGCCGCCGCAACGGCCGCAGCGGGTGCCGCCGAAGAACCCGCTCCGGCCGCAGCGGAAGCAGCAGGAGAACCCGCTCCGGTCGCAGCGGAAGCAGCAGAAGCCAGCGAAGCACCACCCGCCAAGGAAGCGAAAGTGGAGGAGCCGGAGAAAGCTGTCGTCTTTGAGGAAGCAGCAGCCGCCGCCCTGCCGGAAGAAGTCAAAACAGATAAGCCGGCCCCACCGGTAGAAGTGGTCCCACCGTCGGAGGAGAAATCCGTCATCATCGAGGGATCCGCCGAGGAGGAAGCAACCAAGACCGTCGAAGCCATCGAAGAGACCGTCGTCCCGGTAACCGTCGCCGAGGAGGAGGTCGCCCCCGCCGCCGAGGCGGAAGCGCCGGCGCCTCCTCCGGAGGAAGTCTTCATCTTCGGCGTCCCCCTCCTCGGCGACGAGAGGAGCGACACCGTCCTGCTGAAGTTCCTCCGAGCCCGCGACTTCAAGGTCAAGGACGCCCTTGCCATCGTCAAGAACGCCGTCATCTGGAGGAAGCAGTTCGGGATCGAGTCCCTCGTCGAGGAGGACCTCGAGATCCCCGAGCTCGAGAAGGTGGTGTTCAACCACGGCTTCGACAAGGAGGGCCACCCGGTGTGCTACAACGTGTACGGGGAGTTCCAAAACAAGGACCTTTACGCGAAGGTGTTCGGCGACGAGGAGAAGAGGGAGAAGTTCTTGAGGTGGAGGATCCAGTACCTAGAGAAGGGGATCAGGCAGCAGCTGGACTTCACTCCCGACGCGGTCTCGACCATGGAGAAAAATGTCACTTTTGTAATCTTATGAATGGAGTTGTTGGGTGTTAATATTAAGGAGAAAGGAGCAATAACACAAGTCGATCATTTGTTGTTAAATTGGTGAAACCTTGTTTCTTTGGTTGTTACTTATATTTGTTTAAGTATATTGATGGTGTTGGTTTGAGGAAGAAAAGGAGTGGAAGAGGTTGAGCTCAATTCTCTGTAGATTGGATCTTTGTGGAGTTATTTACATGTCACATTGTTACTTCTATTGTTAGATAATTTGGTCATGGAAAGCATTTGTATGTTGCTGTGGTGTTTGTCCTTACTGAAATTTATTATGTTGTTCTTGATTTGTATGTTGTTCTTGTTATGGCTGATTTGTTCCTATGGTGAGGGGGGATCAGCAGTACATCAAAAAAGAAAGAAAGAGCACTGTCCCAAGGAAAAGAGTTCTATTATTGATCAACAGTAGCTTTCAATTTCTGAAGAAAATGAGCACTGTCCCAAGGAAAAGAGTTCTATTATTGATCAACAGTACATCAAAAAAGAGCACTGCCCCTCTTTTGCTATAGTGGAAACATATTCATAATACATCATATCCTCACAGTATATCAAAAAAGCTGATTATACAAGTGGAACAAAAAAGTAGATATGATCAAAGAACATTCAAAAAATCTCAGTTCATCAGAGTACATGTCTAGTTATTATTACATTCATCCAGCAGAAAGTAAAATAGAGTCTGTCTATAGTCTCAGATACAAAAGTATATAAAGCTGCTAAAGGTATGGTAACTTGGCCTCCTCAGCCTCTAGGTCCCGAGCAACCCCAGCTGTCTCAACTATGCCTCCAGGCTCCTGCACATAATAGGTGTCACACATAGGAAAACCAACTGTTAGCATTCATATCATGCTCACTCACAAATTCCCACCATCTTATCATACAAATAATGTAAATGACTGATAATGTAAATACTTGTTAACTAAGCATTCAGTCAAGAACAAATTCCCACCATCTTATCATACATATCAGGAAAGTCAGCATTTTACAAATCCACCTTACTTTCCGTACTTGTTAAACATATGTTCTGCAAGATACCAAAATTTCCCTTTTTATAATCCGCATGAACTTACAAAAGTCTAGACAAATAGAACCAACCAGCAACTCGTTCCGAGGTTCACGGTTCAGAATCTCATATCACCTATTAACCTAAACAATTTATTGTTTATGATTACTATTCCATAAGGACTCACTATTGGGAAAAAAAACTAACCAAAGACGCATACCATTATCCTCACATACCATATTTGATATTTTCTAGACACGGTAACACAGACACAGTGCCATGTTTCTGTTGTATCCTAGTGTACATTGAGTGTCTTTGTCACCCGGAACACGATAACCATTTCGGAGTGTCTGTGCTCTCTATTTACTACACATACAGTCAAAAAAATTCACAGACCCCCTTCTAAATTTAACAAATATCACAAAACTAACAGTATCAATCAATGTTAGCAACTCAATCATTTTTATGACCTTTTATCATGTGATTTCATGGAGCACATTTGACGTAGAGAAGGGGGTCTGTGAATTCAGGTAACTTTTTATCTCTGCTGCCATTTAATTCAGGTATCAGTACATTGATACTCTAAATTTCCAGGTAAACATCTGAGCAAACTAATAAATTTTAACTCCCACTGAACCCTCATGACATCTTAACTTGCTTAAACCATAAATCAAATGCTAAAAAGTCTTAGTGTATAAAATTGCAAGTCCAGGAGTCCCTGTAATATTACTATGGGAGCATCAAGATTCAACTAATGTAAAGCAGAGGAAGATTCACTTCTCCTGGAATTAGGTTTTCTAATAAGGAGAGAAAAATTGAATTGTAAGAGAATTAAAAAAGAAATAGTTGAGATCAGTCAACTTATGAAAATTAGCCATTTATTAAATGTTAACATTGCAATATCACTTCTTGTATAATTTCATAATTTCCTGAAAATAATTATATAAAGGGTACAAAAGAAAATTGGTTGTGAATTTCATGATATAGGTAATACCATTTGAATTCTTTGAACCTAAGCAATAAGCATACCTGAATTGCATGCTCTACTGGCCACAATCCTCATCCTTCCCCAACTCTGTTATCGCATCATCAACTCCTGCCATTATATGAATCATAAGAAAATTATAACAGTATGAAGAAATACTTGAAAAAATACATCAAGCGATAAAAATGGCATACTTGGCTTGGTGTTGTTAGACTTCATTCTAGGAAACTTCAGACAATTACGACTATCATGGCCATTTCCTTTGCATCGTTTACAAATTCTTGCTTTCTTCGTTTCAGTTCCCAACTCTAACCCACCCTTAATTCTTGGTTCCTTCTGGCTTACTTGGATAGTCCTCTTCCTGCCTTTTGTTTGTGAAATGCATGGATCTAGTAATAGTCCTTCAACCCTACTAATGCAAGTTTCAGCTATAGATCCTCCCTCAGTACTCAATGTATCATTCCCTTCTTCTTGTATTAAGACCTCATTTGCCTCTTCATATGCCTTATCCAGGTATTTCGATACTATTTTATACGCTGAATCTGATCCACGCACCATGTAAGCCAATTGTGTTGATCTTAAACATAAATCACTTACTCTTGTAGCTTGGAAACCAACATGACTATCTTGCATAGGAAAACCATCAGGAGCAATCCCTTTCGCTCGATTTGCATCTTTCTTCCATCTCTTCATAATGAAATAGGATGGAATGTCACCATAATTAAGCCGATCAAATACCTTAATCAGGTGCCTACACGGTATTCCAAAAAAATCAAATAATTGGCAAACACATGAACCCTCCTTGGTACTCAAATTGAAAGTAACTACCCAATCTTCATTTTTCTGAACCTTATAGTTCACTACATATGTATGTACATCCCCATCGACACCGGTTTCATCCACTCGAAGTCGACACACATCATTCCATTCTTTAGAAAACATCTCAAACATGTTTCTTGTGTATGTATTCGCCGCATGTTCCAAAATCAAATCATTGGTATTCAAAATCCGCTTCTTGTATATCGAAGTGAAGTCTTCTTGGCGCTCTGATACATATATCGATTCCATTGCTTGGTCATACTTTCTAACAAATTCTCTCAAATTTGTCTTTGAATTGACAAATCCATTAAAGAAAGAATTTATACTTTCGCTTCTTTGTGTTGTATTCATCCCTGCAAAAAATGTGTTCCGACAATATATAGGTATCCAGGATTTTCGAATTTCATACAATCCGTTCAACCATTCATTGTCTTCTAAAGCAAACTCTCTCATTAGAGACCCCCATTGCTCTTCGAATTCTTCAATTGTACGTGCATAACGTGTACATCTCTTAATTGCTATTTTGAAATCCGATTTCTTGAAAAAAACTTGTGACAACTTTTCACCAAATTTCTTCTTGATATGCCAAAGACACAATCGATGGCGTGTTTGAGGAAAAACCTTTGCGATTGCTGACTTCATAGCCAAATCTTGGTCGGTGATGATGGATATGGGTGCCTTCCCTCCCATAGCTTCAAGCCAGGTCTCAAACAACCACACAAATGTATCTTCAACTTCATTTTCCAAAAGGGCACACCCAAAGAGAATTGACTGTCGATGATGGTTCACTCCTGTGAAAGGAGCAAAAGGCATAGAGTATTTGTTAGTCCTATAAGTTGTGTCAAATGTCACAGCGTCTCCAAATTGACTATAGGCCATACGAGAACGTGCATCCACCCAAAAGAAATTTGATGCTCTACCCTCGCTATCACACTGAATGGCGTAGAAAAAATGGGGGTTTTCAGCGGCCATCTTCTTGAAATAATCTTTCATGCCTTCAGCATCCCCTTTATCATAGTACAACGTCCTCCTTATTGTCCTCGCATGATTCCAAACATCCCTTTTACCAAAACCCACATTTGAACTACCTCCAAAAAGTGATGGAATCTTACTAAGTTGAATGTTTTCTTGGCTGAAACTTTCTGTCAATGATTTAGCTGCGGTAGGCAATCGTCGTTGTGATTTCATTAAAATTCTTTTACTTGGTGTCACCAATGCATGATTGTGTTCATCTTCTAAGACGCTTACCTTCCACATTTCTATTTCTTTCATCCATCTGATACGCATTCTTGCATTACATCCTGATTTTATAGTCGACGTTCTTCTTTTTTGCTTACCAATATCAATGCCTGAAGACTGCTGCTTCTTTTTATACATTCCTTCACAAACACAACTAAACGCTACACACGTTACATCTGATCGAGCTAAAGTTTTATATGTTGACCTTTTTTTAATGCTAAACCCCTTGCTTCCTCCATAATCTTGATAACAACTTTCTGCTTCTTCAATAGATTTAAATACCATCCCCACATGAAGCTCTCTATTCATATATGTTTTTGGTGTCGATATCATTTCTTCTTCTTCGTCTTCTTCTCCTTGTGTAACATCCTGAATATCATCGCCAACACTACCCACAAATGACATTCTAGAAGGAAAAGAAAAATACCATATACATAAATTAGTTCAATTTAAGAAAAAGTCCAACAAAAAGAAAAAAAAATAGTTTGGAGACTCTAACAGGAACTGAAATGAGAGAAACTAAATGAGAGAAACTAAAATAGTTTGGAGACTCTAAAAAGAAAAATACCTCGCTGATGACGGATTTCTCCTCCGACGGTGGGACCACTTCTACCGGTGGGGCCGGCTTCTCTGTTTTGACTTCTTCCGGCAGGGCGGCGGCTGCTGCTTCCTCAAAGACGACAGCTTTCTCCGGCTCCTCCACTTTCGCTTCCTTGGCGGGTGGTGCTTCGCTGGCTTCTACTGCTTCTGCTGCTTCCGCTGCGACCGGAGCGGGTTCTCCTGCTGCTTCCGCTGCGGCCGGAGCGGGTTCTTCGGCGGCACCCGCTGCGGCCGGAGCGGCGGCGGCGGGCTCTTCGGCAACGGGAGAGAGTGCGGGAGGAGGAGGCGGCGGCGGAGAGAACTCGTTCTTAGCGAGGGCTTCTTGGATCAGGGCTTTGAGCTCGTCGAGGGCCTTCTTCCTTGGCCAAATCGCAGCTCCTCTCCGTTCTTAACTATTGTTTCTCGATCGAAGAAGAAAGAGGAAAGAGAGAGAGAGAGAGAGAGAGAAAATGAAGCTCCCAATCAAAACCCCCTCCCCCTCTGGAACCCTTTTGTTTGGTTGGAAAGAGAAAAAGGATCAGTGGCTTTTGGGTCTAATCTTGATCGCTCATTTGGCTCCTACAAACGGTCCGGATGGTGTGTCTAGCTGTGTTTAATTGTGCTGTGTCTGCTGATCCCCCCTCATATATATATATATATATATATATATATATATATATATATATATATATATATATATATATATATATGGCTTATATATATATATATTGGTGTATATATTGTGGTGTGGTATTTGTGTTGTTTGGGAGAGGGGCCATAAGTGGTTGGCCACATGGGTGTGTGTGTGTGTATGTTGTGTTGGTAGAGAGGGGAATGAGGGATAGGTGTTTGATGATATGAGTGTGAGAGTATGTGTATTTGTGTGTGTGTTTGTGGGTGAGATAGAGGAGAGATTGAGAGGGGATTGTGAGGTGTTTGTGGGTGTTTTGTAGGGAGGGAATGACCCCAACCTGCTGTCAACAAAACAGCCCCAAATCTGTCCATAAAACCCCTTCAAAACAGCCTCCATTTCCACCCCCATGGCTGTCCAAAACATCCCATATCCTCCTCTAAATGCCTGTCCTAAGTGCCTCTAAAACAGTCCCTACTTTGGCCCTAACAGTCCACACTTTTCCCCCATTTCTTGGCTGTCAATGACAGCCAAGAACAGCCCAAATACAGTCCAAATAACCCCACATCATGTCCCAAAAACAGCAGCAATACCACCCCAAATCAGCCCCTAAACTTCCCATTTTCCCTGTCATTAATCACCCCCTTTGCTGCCCCAAAAATCTGTCCAGATTTGCCAAATTGTGGCTGTCAATGACAGCCCAAGACCCCCACCTTGCTGACCTCAAAACAGTCCACCAAAGACCCCCCCCCCCCTTGGCTGTCCTTGTTAGCTCCCACACCGCCTCCAAAAACCCTTCAAATTAGTCCCCTTACATGCCACCAAAAACCTGTCCTATTGCCATTCAAATTCAGCCACAAACACCACTATATGACAGCCCATAAACCCACAAAAATCAGTCCACAAGTCCACTTAAATTAGTCCACAAATTGCCATTGTGTGTATGTGTGTGTTTGTGAGATATTGAGTGTGTGTGAGAGAGCTTAGTGAGGGAAACTAGTATCCTATAGGTTAGCCTATTGTCTAACTAGTAGGAAACCTATAGGAAACCTATGAGAGTGATAAATATAGGAGTGTATCATGAGAGTGAGTGGTGTAGATGAGTGTGGTAGAGAAGAGGGTAAAATTCATGAGATAGGATAGGTAATAGGGTAAATCAATATCCCGTATCCCAACATAGCCTAGATACCTAGGATACCCATTTTTCTTGGTAGGTAAACCTTAGATAGGTTGATATCTAGCTACCCTAAGAAGTCTAGGCTAGTACCATGGGTATTTGCGGGGTTTCCTTGGTATTGGGCAAGGTATCGGGATTTACCTTAGAAGGGTAAATACTAGTTTTGCCTAGAAATAGAATATTTGTGTTAGAAGCCTAAGATAGAGTTAGAACTTGATTCCCGTGGTTGGTAATGATCAAATATGGTACTCATAGACTAGTTTTGACGTCGGTTGACCTTTTTGACCAAAAGTCAACAAAAGTCAACCGAGAGTCAAACTTAGTCTTTAAGCGACCCGATTTGACCGAAACCAATCCAGAGTTGACCAGTTGACTGAAAGTCAACAGTTGGTCAACATTAGACTAGTTTGACCTAGGGTTGACCTAGAGTTGACCAAAGTTGACTTTTTGACCAAAAGTCAACTGTAAGTCAACCGTTGATCCCGATCGACCTAGTTTGACTTGGAATGACTCCCAGCGACCTAGTATGACCTAGTATGAACCAGTATGCCCTAGTATGACTCAGTCTGACCTAGATTGACCTAGTTTGGACTTAGACTTGCATTTATGACTTGAATTGGTTTCCTTTTTGCAGTATTTAGCCCTGTTTGACTCATAGTATCTTATTTTAGGTCTGTGATCACTCTGAGCGTCTGTTCACCCTATCAGCTCAGGACCACAGGCGAGTACATTCACTGATATTTTTCATTGTCTTGATATCTGCTATATTCGATTCAGTTGTAGTGACTTACTTGATTTCCAGACACGATATTTTACGGACTAGTATATGTCGGATCCTGTCATGAGATGTTGTTCCCGGATTACTTGGTATATTGGTACATGACTCGATTTGTTACTTGTACTTGTATAGACATGGACTTGGGAGTGGGCTGATCACCTGCTCTTAAATCTCGTGTCATGACGTGTTATGACCGGATCTATTATACTATTCGGGGATGGGGAGTTATTAGTGGCTGTGTGATCAAAATACCCACTTGTTGTTTCACACTTGTACTCGACACTTGTCCATAGCTACTTGTTCACAACTTTCCATGGTGATCGGCCTTATCTTCACACTTGTTGCTTCACACTTGTTATTTGGTTGTAGCCGGTCAGATGGAAAGCTTGAACATATTTTCCAAGCCGATCACATGACGCACTAATAATTCAAGGCACCTTTTATATTTATTATCTGTGGTAACTAAGTTCTGTTCGGGAGAAAGGTTACAGCCCCAGTCCTTGTTTGGTTTAGGGGTTGTAACTCGGCTTTCCGAACAGTTCCCAAGTCGCCCTATATACATTCATATCGTCGTCCTTTTTCAGTACTCACACCATGATATATATATTTCCAGTTGATTTTGTCTTGTATTTCATTACACTGTCTCTTATAGAATTTATCAATTCATATGGAACTGCTGTTGGTGTTTGTACTTGCTCATTTTCCTGACAGGATACCGTTGACAAATTTTACAGATAACTCTGAGACTGACTGTCCGACCTACTATGGGGTTGAGTCTGATGGACTAGATTTAGACCGTGGCTTATTGGTAGAGCCACTGGACTTTGCTCACCCTGAGTAGCCTAGTTTAGTTAGGTTTGCCTGGCCTGCGAGCCAGCTAGTATATTTCAGTTTGTAGTATCTTTATACTTATATTATCTGAGACTCTGGATATTTGTGTATAGCTCTGACTTGTGGATCTTGGACTCATTTTCCTGTTTATTCTATCATATTTCCTTTTCCGTACTATCTACCTTAGTCTGATATATGTGATTGAGACTGTATTGCTATGTCACCTCCATTCGGAGAGTATATACTGTACAGGTACATTTAACTATTTTAGACGTAGTATTTACAGACCCTATATACAGCGTTCTACCGCCGACACTGCGGCGTAGGCTGGACGTAACCACGTGCTCGTGCCCCTCTTCAGGGTGCGGGTCGTGACACTCAAGGAAACAGAGATGATAAAGTAGTCTAAGATAAACCCAGCAAAATATCCAGAGGTACATTATTTCAGATACAGAATGAAAGAATATATACAACTCAGAACAGAATAAAGTCTAGCTAAAACATGTCTCAAGACTACATAAAATAAGATAAGCCTAACTAATCTAGTTTAGGCAATGGGGGTGATGTCCTCAGCTAGAGTTGGGTCCTCCTGAGGGTCCAGCTCGCAAGTGTCATTTAAGGCTGCCCCGTAGAAAGTATCCAGGCAGGCCTCCTCCTCGTCCTCTGTAATATTTTTAACAGGTCCAGTCAGGACAGGAGCGAGCACAGTACATCTCAACAGTTCATAGCAGGTTAGAAAATATAATCATGCAGTAAAGTAAGATACAAGTATTGAAAGAAGTGCAGTATGTAAACAGAGAGAGAAAGCTGTAATAGAAATATCTACTATAGATAGAGACTAACAGTGGCTAGTGAGTCAGAGTACAATATAGACATGTAAATGGCATAGGAGATTCTGATACTACACTATGGAAGAGATTCTGATGCTACACTACTTGGATAGTATTCACATGTCTATTTCTACTCTCCCGTACCCCCAATCAATACACAAGGATCCAACCAGGTTATGTTATGATTCCATGCAAAGGCCCCCGAAGGGTGATACATGGATGTCCCATAAATGGAGATTCTAGGAGATTCTAGGATACCCAGTAAATGGGATAAGAGATTCTAGGAGACTCTGTGATCATAAGAGTATATGTCACAAGTGATCAAAGAATCAGTGAAGCATAGTGATACGCCATGTAAGTGAAACGCACAGAACATGTAGTACCCGATGCTCCCTAAGGATAACATCTCAAGAAGGGATCCATATAGTACCAATCCGTGTGACCAACGTGACAGTACAAGTAAAATAATTTAATGCAAGAAATAATTCTATACAGGATATGAAATGATCAGAGAATGTACTCGCCTGGTATCTGAGTGTCCAATATGAAAGTACTGTCCGAGGAGTGGTGTCTGGCTCCTAATCAGAACAGCACAAGTCACAACAAGTCCAGAATGGTAAAATGAAGTTCTACTATGCATTCTACATGAGTCTAGGTCAATCTAGGCCAAAGTCAACTCTTGGTCAACTCTAGTCAACCCTAGAAGTCAAACTAGGTCAACTATAGTCAAACTAGGTCTAACCAAGTCTAAACTAGGCTATCAAGTCTAAACTAGTCTATACTAGGTCTAATAAAGTTGTACAAGCCCAATCTAGGCTCACCAAGCTATACCACATTACCTAGGCCTATTCTTAACACATGTATATATATTACCTATATATAATAAATACACAAGTTGTATATATATATGTGACATATATATATACTTGTATAATCCATAAATCCTATGTAGGTATCAATACTAGATACCCCAATATATACACAACTACCATATATATATATATATATATATATATATATATATATATATATATATATATATATATATATATATATATATATATATATATATATATATATTACCTACTAGCATATGCATTCACATAGAAAATAGGATACATATAGAGAAGACAAGAGTGTGTGTGTGTGTGTGTGTGTGTATAAAATCTGTGTGGGGAAAACTGTGTGTGCCAATGAGAGTAATGTGTGTGTGTATCAGTGAGTGAGTAAGCAAAATATGTGTGTGTGTGAGACATGTGAGTGTGTATAGGGAAAACAAAAGTGTGTTCCAGATTTGTGATGTAGCAGAAAATATAGAACTAAGTGGCTGAAGCTAAAAGACAGTGCAGGAAATGAGGGTTCAAGTCATTATGAACAACACAATATCAGTTAACACATAAAACAGTGAGCTAATACATGACCATTTAATCTAAATCCCTAAATAGTGCACAACAACCTATGTGTGTGTACAATAGAGTGAAGGATGTGTGTGTGGGGGTGAGTAATGAGTGAGGCATACATGAGGGGGCTGTGTGTGTGTGGTGAGTGAAACATGGAAAGCAGTGAAGTGTATAGGTGTGAAACAGGAATCAGGAATCAGTGGTTGCTCATGTGTCCTTGTGTGTACAGGAAACAGTTAATAGATTTTCAGTTTTAAACCCAATACTTCATTCTCAGTTTTTGAACCCAAAACAGTCCCAAATCAATCCAAAATTGGCATATAGATAGATTACATATAGAAGAAACAAATTAGGAACTAAAACTAATATGTCAACAGCATTAAATGGGTTTAAAATGATGGCAAAGTCCATTTCCAAAAACTGGAAAAAATCTGCGAATAGTAGACTGAATACCCAGTTTCAGTCCTACCTTCCCATCACCCAAATCGAATTCCAAACATCACCAAACAACACAAAATTTGGCACATAGCAAGATAACATATAGGAGAATGGTATCAGGGTCTTAAACCAACATGTTAACAGTATAAATAGGTTAAAATAGCTGTCCAATATCGAATTTAAAAACTGGAATAAAACTGGAAATGGGAATACTGTTATCACAGTTTCAGAAATTGGAAAAATGACAAACAATTAATGAAAATACATTAAAATGTGATTTAAAAGGTTGGTAACATATCTACATGTTGTGTACGTGTCCAACAGTGTCATTGTGTCCAAGCACGAGGACACAAACGTGTCCAAACAAGAGGAAACTCAAAACAGACACAACAGTGCACTGTCTCGTGCATACGTGCACTTATGTCGTGCACTCGACACAGGCCAAACCAGGCCTCGTGCTCGCAACCCTAGGTTCGCCCAGGGCCTAGCTAAGTGTCCAATAACCTGCACTGTGTCCTAGAGTGTCGTGTCCGAAGATACAGAGCCGTATCAGTGCTTGATTTCACGTGTGCACTGCACAGTATAAAATCAGTGCGACACTGATATCCCTCTCGACATGCCACGTGGGCACGTGAGACTTGACACGTGGCGTGTCAGTCATAGCCCCACGGCATGTGTCGAGTCTTGCGTGTCCTGGTTGCGTGTCATGTCCTCTAGAGCTCCCGAGTAGCAGGGGACAGAACCCGAGCGCGCGCGTGTGCAGCGCGTGTCCATGCGTCGAATTCGACACAACCCGACACAAAATCTACCTCAGAGGAACAGAAATCCATAAGTAATAATAAAACCTAGATTCCTATTCAAAAACATTGCTCAAAAGAAATCGAAATGCCCTTTGAGGCATTTCGACAAACACCTAAGGACAGTTCCTGATACGTGTCCAAACGGACACGAAACTTATGAAACCCGATACGAAACCAATGCAGACACTTAGGGTAATCCTAGGGCTTCCTAAATATGTAAAGAAATCGAAATTTCATGGAGAAATGGAAAAGTTACCTATAGTTGAACTTTCAAGAAAAATCCCCTTTCTAGAGCTCTTCTCCTTGATGTCCCAATCCCACAAAACAATATCAAACTGAAATAAAACTCCTATAACAGCAAGAATAGGTATATTAAAACCTAATGGAAGAGATTTGAATGAAAAAGAAAAAGGAATGGAATTCTAGGGATTAAATGAAATAGGAAACAAACCTTCTTCCTAAACTTGAGCTTTCCTAAAAAGAGGCAACCCTAAAATTAGGAGAGTATTTATAGGGTGATGTTCCCAATGTGGATAGGGTGGCCAGCCAACAATGTCTAGGGATTAGGGTTTGTAATGTCTTGGGCTTTGGGCCAACCTACAAGGCTATGGCTTGAATTGATTTATTAAAGATTCTAAATCATAAGCCATGACTTATGACTTTCTAATTCCTATTGCTAACTAGAGTCTATTGACCAAACCAAGGGTTAGCTTAGGTTAGACTAGAGTCATATAACCTAACCAAGTCCATACTAACTAGGGTTAGATTCTAGGTTTGTCTACAAGGGTCAAAACTAGTCAAAGTCAACCTAGTCCAAACAATTCCAAAATAATTCCTAAAAATTCCCATAAATTCAAATAAATTCTAATAAATTTAAATTACCCCAAAAATGTCAAAAATATCCCCAAACTAGAAATGATAAACAGAATACCCTAATCACAAGGCTAGGCTCTAGGTCAACCAGTCTCCAAGGTTACACTATCAAAACACCAAAATCATAAGTCATGATTTAAAATAGTTTTAAATGATTAAAAATCATCATAAATCATATCATGATTTAAATATCATTATTAAAAGACTAAAATTTTAAAATTTTAAAATTATCCTCTTCTGGAAAACTGGGTGTTACAATCCTACCCACCTTAGAAAAATTTTGTCCTCGAAATTAAAGGTGATCGTACTCCTTCTAGGTTAAGCCCCCAGCTATCAAAGTCTCAGAACTGGAATAAAACATACGATTTAAAAAAGATGGCATACAGGGTCATGGCATACGATGGTAGTGAAGTCTCATCTAGGTATACTAGTCATGCTAACCAAAACGGTCATAGGGTATCAAAACACACAAGCAATCTAGGGTGCTAAACTAGAAAGGATACATAAATAACAATCATCAAGACTGTAAGGCAGTCTACCCTCCTATATAAAAACTGGTACTTATCAAAAATAAAATATAATAAAGATAACTACCAATTATCTATTAAAGGATACTATTCAAGAAAATTAAAATCAAAAGTTAAAGAATGAAAGTCAATCGCATGGAATCCAATCATAATGTGTATATATAGAGAGTGTGTTAGAGAGGAAAAAGCTAGCATTATGTAAATGTTATGTGGTTCGTGTGTGTATGGGTGTATGTGGACATGTTCATATGGTTAGATAGTAGGCATGTGTGTATTGTGAAATATACATGAAAGTATGGGAGGATTTGGGTTTCAAAACGATAGCTATCACGTTACACTACTCATAGCATATTGGTTAAACAATCTACAATGCACAACCTATTTACTCATAACATGCATGGCTAACCATATCTATATGTATAAAGAGTTAGAGATTTAGTTATATATCTATATACATTATAACATGTATGCCTAAGCTCTCTATATATATCTATATAGATATATAATCATAACATAGAGAGGAAAGGTTAAGTTTATATGGCAGTGTATACTAAGTTAGGGTGTGTAGGTGTCCTTGTACATGGTTATAGTTTAGTATTGAAAGGTTAAACCCAGTTTTAGTTCAGCATTTACATACAAAATCTGAAAATAAGCTAACATTTAAACTAATGTAATATTAACACAATGCAGTTTCAGATTTTAGGGGTTTGAAACATCACGACCAACTCAATGCTCCCAACACATCCTAACATGATAGAGATAAAACCCTAACATACTATCCATACATTTTGCTATGCATACAGTTCAATATTACATATTAAATCTGAATTTGAACTAAACATTTGAAATCAATGTAAAAATGTTAACATGTATTCAGTTTTAGAATTTTGGAGAAATTCGAACATCAAACCAACCCAATGTTTATCACAACCTAACATGTAAATATATATATATATATATGAAACCTAACATTATATCCCTACATACAACAATGTATATACCTCAAAATATTATATTTTAAAAAAACAACAATTTGAACTAACATTTTAAATCCAGTATTAAGGGTTAATATGCACACAGTCTTAGATTTGACAAATTCAAACACAAAACTCAACCAAGTTTTTTTTTGAATTGAAACCCTATGTATAGCATACATGTGCAGTGATGTAAACATAACTAATAACATAAAATTTATATTTAATTTACGAATTTAAACAGGAAAAAACAGAGAACCAGTCTCTGATACTGTACTGTATCAGAACATTGGGGTTTTGAGAATTTATACATCAACAACATATTAATATGTATTTAGATAGGTTGGTAATCAAAGTGTAGCATGCATACGTATCAGGCAAGGGTCTGCATACTACCTGTAAAGGTTGATCAAACATGACTGAACTCAACACAAAGAGAACTTAACTAAAATAGAAAACTGAACCAAATATAGGCTAAACAACATGTCAATAATCCTATACAACCATGACCTATAGATACTAACCAAACCCACATCCCATATGCCAATACTCTCTGCAATCTATCTATGTATATAGACCTCTCAGTCTTAGGTGCAACTACAACTATACTCGAGGACAGGCTCTAGTCATGGGTGCCTCTCTGGGAAGGGTAAGGGAAAATAATAACAATCATGAAGGCTGTACGTCATACTAACGTCCTATATATAAACTGGTTGGTATTATAATAAATAACAGGGAAATCATCTACAATAGGTTACTATTCTAATACCAATGCTAACTATCATCTCTAGGGTACAGATACTCTACAAGTCGTTATATCATTTCACTATGAAGATCTACCTATGAACAAGCTCCACAAACTAAATATCCCTACTCCTAAGTTATTTACAACAACAGAAGGGTATGATGTTTAAAACCTTCTCAAGATACAACCTGTTAATCATATGCGTCTGTCCTAAATCATGTTGTCCAGAGTCTTCATCATGCTAGTGAGCAAGGCTACGATAATCACAGAGTCCTTGACTAAGGTACGTACCCTTAGGTTCATGGTATTTAAAATTTTCGTATTGCCGCATGCGACGGCAAAAATCTTAAATTCCCATACCCGAGAAATACATCCAAAATCTGACTACATGTCCTCACTATGCCACTAACACGACCATCGAAGATTCTAGATTCTATAACTGAGGTGACCTAGCCCATATGATTTCTCAGAAAGAGAAAAAAAAAGAAAACATACATAACAGAAGAGTAACATAACAAAATTAATCAATCAACAAGGAACAGATGGAATCAGATTTTAAGGTAGTTATAAAAGACAATTTCGGGAATGAAATTGAGAAGAACGGAACTTGCAGTAAGATCTCCAATGGTCTGTGCATCCTCGACTGTCTTGACGATAGCTCGCCCTTGCTGGTTTCCCCTGGTCTGCTGCTGATGCTGCATGAACTGCTGCTGCTGAAAGAAATCGGGAATGACGGGAAAAAGGTCTCTGTACAGACAAAGGTGCACCTCCAATGTAGCAGAAACGCCAACCTGAGTCGGCACAACAGGGGATGCGGTCTCGAGGCCGTGATGAACAGGACGAGAGGTGGCCAGTCTCTCGATAGTATCCCCCGAACCGAAGCGATGAGATCATGTCTTCATAACCATCATGAAGATAGATCAAAACAAGAAACAATTTCTGAGAATGAAGCAAAAATTCAAAGGAGATCAGTTTATATCCAAAGGAAACAACAAGCAGCAAATTTAGACAAAAGGGATCTGATAAGGAGTTTTTCCTAATGTGATTGAGTACCTTCAAAATATCCTAATCCTACTGCAGGCTGTAGTGATACTCTAGTTCGAATACCACTACATAAATTAGACCTGCATGGGCCACCACTAAAAATATGTCACGACCCGCACCCTAGAGTAAGGGCACGAGACGTGGGTACGTCCAGCCTACGCCGCAGTGTCGGCGGTAGAACGCTGTCCTAGGTCAACATACATCTAACAATATATATCTAAACAGTTTATACTTCCCGAATGGGGGTGACATAGCAGTAAATAAACTCAATCACAACTAAGGAAGAGATAGCACGATATAAAATATAACTCAAGGAAACAGAGATGATAAAGTAGTCTAAGATAAACCCAGCAAAATATCCAGAGGTACATGGTCTCAGATACATAATGAAAGAATATATACAACTCAGAACAGAATAAAGTCTAGCTAAAACATGTCTCAAGACTACATAAAATAAGATAAGCCTAACTAATCTAGCCTAGGCAATAGGGGTGATGTCCTCAGCAAGAGCTGGGTCCTCCTGAGGGTCCAGCTCGCAAGTGTCATCTAAGGCTGCCCCGTAGAAAGTATCCAGGCAGGCCTCCTCCTCGTCCTCTGTAATATTTTCAACAGGTCCAGTCAGGACATGAGCGAGCACAGTACATCTCAACAGTTCATAGCAGGTTAGAAAATATAATCATGCAGTAAAGTAAGATACAAGTACTGAAAGAAGTGCAGTATATAAATAGAGAGAGAAAACTGTAATAGAAATATCTACTATAGATAGAGACTAACAGTGGCTAATGAGTCAGAGTACAATATAGACATGTAAATGGCATAGGAGATTCTAATACTACACTATGGAAGAGATTCTGATGCTACACTACTTGGATAGTATTCACATGTCTATTTTTACTCTCCCGTACCCCCAATCAATACACAAGGATCCAACCAGGTTATGTTATGATTCCATACAAAGGCCCCCGAAGGGTGATACATGGATGTCCCATAAATGGAGATTCTAGAAGATTCTAGGATACCCAGTAAATGGGAGAAGAGATTCTAGGAGACTCTGTGATCATAAGAGTATATGTCACAAGTGATCAAAGAACCAGTGAAGCATAGTGATACGCCATGTAAGTAAAACGCACAGAACATGTAGTACCCGATGCTCCCTAAGGATAATATCTCAAGAAGAGATCCATATAGTACCAATCCGTGTGACCAACGTGACAGTACAAGTAAAGTAATTTAATGTAGGAAATAATTCTAAGCAGGATATGAAATGATCAGAGAATGTACTCACCTGGTATCTGAGTGTCCAATATGAAAGTACTGTCCGAGAAGTGATGTCTGGCTCCTAATCAGAACATCACAAGTCACAACAAGTCCAAAATGGTAAAATGAAGTTCTACTATACATTCTACATGAGTCTAGGTCAATCTAGGCCAAAGTCAACTCTTGGTCAACTCTGGTCAACCCTAGAAGTCAAACTAGATCAACTATAGTCAAACTAGGTCTAACCAAGTCTAAACTAGGCTATCAAGTCTAAACTAGTCTATACTAGGTCTAATAAAGCTGTACAAGCCCAATCTAGGCTCACCAAGCTATACCACATTACCTAGGCCTATTCTTAACACATGTATATATATTACCTATATATAATAAATACACAAGTTGTATATATATATATATATATATATATATATATATATATATATATATATATATATATATATATATATATATATATATATATATATATTTTTTTTATATATATATATATATATATATATATATATATATGTGACATATATATATACTTGTATAATCCATAAATCCTATGTAGGTATCAATACTAGATACCCAATATATACACAACTACCAAATATATATATATATATATATATATATATATATATATATATATATATATATATATATATATATATATATATATATATATATATATATATATATATATATATATATACACACACACACATTACATAATATATATATATATTACCTACTAGCATATGCATTCACATAGAAAATAGGATACATATAGAGAAGACAAGAGTGTGTGTGTGTGTGTGTATAAAATCTGTGTGGAGAAAACTGTGTGTGCCAATGAGAGTAATGTGTGTGTGTATCAGTGAGTGAGTGAGCAAAATATGTGTGTGTGAGACATGTGAGTGTGTATAGGGAAAACAAAAGTGTGTTCCAGATTTGTGATGTAGCAGGAAATATAGAACTAAGTGGCTGAAGCTAAAGGACAGTGCAGGGAATGAGGGTTCAAGTCATTATGAACAACACAATATCAGTTAACACATAAAACAGTGAGCTAATACATGACCATTTAATCTAAATCCCTAAACAGTGCACAACAACCTATGTGTGTGTATTATAGAGTGAAGGATGTGTGTGTGGGGGTGAGTAATGAGTGAGGCATACATGAGGGGGCTGTGTGTGTGTGGTGAGTGAAACATGGAAAGCAGTGAAGTGTATTGGTGTGAAACAGGAATCAGGAATCAGTGGTTGCTCATGTGTCCTTGTGTGTACAGGAATCAGTTAATAGATTTTCAGTTTTAAACCCAATACTTCATTCTCAGTTTTTGAACCCAAAACAGTCCCAAATCAATCCAAAATTGGCATATAGATAGATTACATATAGGAGAAACAAATTAGGAACTAAAACTAATATGTCAACAGCATTAAATGGGTTAAAATGATGGCAAAGTCTATTTCCAAAAACTGGAAAAAATCTGGGAATAGAAGACTGAATACCCAGTTTCAGTCCTACCTTCCCATCACCCAAATCGAATTCCAAACATCACCAAACAACACAAAATTTGGCACATAGCAAGATAACATATAGGAGAATGGTATCAGGGTCTTAAACCAACATGTTAACAGTATAAAAAGGTTAAAATAGCTGTCCAATATCGAATTTAAAAACTGGAATAAAACTGGAAATGGGAATACTGTTATCACAGTTTCAGAAATTGGAAAAATGACAAACAATTAATAAAAATACATTAAAATGCGATTTAAAAGGTTGGTAACATATCTACATGTTGTGTACGTGTCCAACAGTGTCATTGTGTCCAAGCACGAGGACACAAACGTGTCCAAACAAGAGGAAACTCAAAACAGACACAACAGTGCACTGTCTAGTGCACTGTCTCGTGCAAACGTGCACTTGTGTCGTACACTCGACACAGGCCAAACCAGGCCTCGTGCTTGCAACCCTAGGTTCGCCCAGGGCCTAGCTAAGTGTCCAACAACCTGCACTGTGTCCTAGAGTGTCGTGTCCGAAGATACAGAGCCGTATCAGTGCTTGATTTCACGTGTGCACTGTACAGTGTAAAATTAGTGCGACACTGATATCCCTCTCGACATGCCACATGGGCACGTGAGACTTGACATGTGGTGTGTCAGTCATAGCCATACGACGTGTGTCGAGTCTCGTGTGTCCTGGTTGCGTGTCATGTCCTCTAGAGCTCCCGAGTAGCAGGGGACAGAACCCGAGCGCGCGCGCGTGTGTGCAGCGCTTGTCCATGCGTCGAATTCGACACAACCCGACACAAAATCCACCTCAAAGGAACAAAAATCCATAAGTAATAATAAAACCTAGATTCCTATTCAAAAACATTGCTCAAAAGAAATCGAAATACCCTTTGAGGCATTTCGACAAACACCTAAGGACAGTTCCTGATACGTGTCCAAACGGACACGAAACTTATGAAACCCGACACGAAACCAATACAGACACTTAGGGGACTCCTAGGGCTTCCTAAATATGTAAAGAAATTGAAATTTTATGGAGAAATGGAGAAGTTACCTATAGTTGAACTTTCAAGAAAAATCCCCTTTCTAGAGCTCTTCTCCTTGATGTCCCAATCCCACAAAACAATACCAAACTGAAATGAAACTCCTATAACAGCAAGAATAGGTATATTAAAACCTAATGGAAGAGATTTGAATGAAAAAGGAAAAGGAAAAGGAATGGAATTCTAGGGATTAAATGAAATAGAAAACAAACCTTCTTCATAAACTTGAGCTTTCCTAAAAAGAGGCAACCCTAAAATTAGGAGAGTATTTATAGGGTGATATTCCCAATGTGGATAGGGTGGCCGGCCAACAATGTCTAGGAATTAGGGTTTGTAATGTCTTGGGCTTTGGGCCAACCTACAAGGCTATGGCTTGAATTGATTTATTAAAGATTCTAAATCATAAGCCATGACTTATGACTTTCTAATTCCTATTGCTAACTAGAGTCTATTGACCAAACCAAGGGTTAGCTTAGGTTAGACTAGAGTCATATAACCTAACCAAGTCCATACTAACTAGGGTTAGCTTCTAGGTTGGTCTACAAGGGTCAAAACTAGTAAAAGTCAACCTAGTCCAAACAATTCCAAAATAATTCCTAAAAATTCCCATAAATTCAAATAAATTCTAATAAATTAAAATTACCCCAAAAATGTCAAAAATACCCCCAAACTAGAAATGATAAATGGAATACCCTAATCACAAGGCTAGGCTCTAGGTCAACCAGTCTCCATGGTTACACTATCAAAATACCAAAATCATAAGTCATGATTTAAAATAGTTTTAAATGATTAAAAATCATCATAAATCATATCATGATTTAAATATCATTATTAAAAGACTAAAATTACAAAATTTTAAAATTACCCTCTTCTGGAAAACTGAGCGTTACACCATCTAGCTGGAAGGTAGGTAGATCCTCTGGAGCTGCTCCTATATCTGGCCATTCAAAACCAGCTGGATCAAACCCCAGAAAGAGCAAGTGCCACAAAGGAGGCTTCACTTAGGAACTAAAACCAGCATAACATAAATGAATATTAAAGATAATTATAAAAGAACTGATAAAAACGGGGGCAACAACAGTGAATTGAGTACGAGGAAACCATTCAAGTAGCCAGGTCACAACCTTTAAACCAAACAAGAACCGGAGTTGTAACCCTTCACCTGAATAGGAACCCGTCTCAAATACGGTTGCTGAAGTAAAACATGACGAGCATGAAGTAGGGTACAAATAAGACAATAAACGAAGAGAGGTCACAGAACTGCTCCGGGAGCCAGGTTACAACCCTTAAATCAAACAAGGACCAGGATTGTGTAGCATCCACTTTTTCATAGAAAGGTATTTTAGTCTTTTTAGCCATTTTGGCCATTTTGTGATTTTCTAGATAAGTTAACTTGTGTTGTGCTAGCAGCTGGTTTAACCTTAGCGGACATTGTATAGGGGCCTAACCATGCATTAGAATTGTTATTTTTGTTTTTAGAATTTATTTTAGGTATTATATTATTTTTAAGGCTTAAATTGATTTATTTGAGCCTTTTTGCATGCTGGCCTTTAAGCCTTTTGACTTGGGCCCATTTCTACTTGAGAAAGAGTTGGCCCAAGTGTAAAATCCCTAAATTTCTACTATTTTTTTTATTAAATTTGATACTGATTTAAAAATTTGTGTTGTACGTCGCGTAATCATATTGTACGTTGCGCACGAAACTTTATTTTTCGTAATTGCTCGACGAGTGCGAATATGTGCGAGCGTACATATTTTTTTTTTTAAATATTTTTCCTATTTTTATAGTTTCAAGATAATATATATAATAATTATTTTTAGCTATCAAAATTTCTAAATTTATGATTTTATTTATGAGAAGTCTTTTTAGACAGTTATAATAATAAATAATATTCTTATAAAATTATATTTTAGAAAAATATATTTATGTAAATATTATTTGGTCATAGATAAATATTTCGTAATTATTTATTAGTACATTTTTAAATAATAATGTAATTTTCGAAATTATTATTATTAGTATTTTTGGAAATCATATTTTGAAATTATTATGGCAATTTAAAATCTTGATTTGAATTATTTTAAATGGTTTGAAATAAGGATGAAGATTTATCTATGTTGGGTTTATTTGGGTTAAACTATATTTAGATTTAATTTTGATTGAATTGAATTGTTTAAATTAATATGGTATTTACCTATTTGGGTTTTAAATAAATCCTAATCTTTATCAACTGGGTATTCCCACATCCTATATATAGGCAGGTACTCCTCCATAATTTTTTACCACCCACGTGCATCGTGTCCATGTTTGTCCCCTCCCGTCCATCTTATTCCAATCTTTACATATACAATTTACCACTTCCGTGTCGACAGACCCGACACAATCAAATACCTAACCCCTAAACCTATCCTAACCGACGACAGGCCCCGACAGCAACACTAGAACCCCTGGCCATCCCCGACATCACCGCACGCCGTCATCATCCCGACCCAACCCAGACCGGCGACCACCCCCTCTTCTTCCAAAACTCCGACACATCGTCACCACCACCATCGTCATCATCCTCCACCACCACCGTCACAAAAGCCCAACCCGACCGTTACACCCCTACAGCCTTCCGACCAAATTCGAGCACGACCAGATCTGGTCTGTTCCACCGCCCTCGCCGAAAAGTCGCCTACCACCACCCATATCACCACCATAACCGCGGCCACCGGGGCTACCAACAGGACCACCACCAGAAAAAGAAGGGAAAAAGAAAAACCCAAGCCAAACCCTAACCCATACCTCGTCGTGCCAATATTGTCGCTGCGACTCCTCCACGTGGCCAGTGGTCATCGCCGACCACGACCCTCCTCGCCGCTTCACCAGAGCGCGCGCCTCCACGCACAGAGCCCTCTTCTCGCAACAGCAACTGTGCCGCTGTCGCGAACCCCTCTGCCTCGTGCGCGCCGACCCAGCGCCCTCCACCTGACCCGTGTCCCCTACCGGCCCAGCGCTGCAACCGTGCCAGTGAAGGCGCTCCGCCGCACCCGGGCTCCCCGCTCCTCCGCCGAAACCACCAAAACCCCTTCCTCTCCGCGAGCGCCGGACCTCCGTAACCTTGTCCGCATCCTCCGAGTCCGCACCACCGGGCCGGACAAAGGCCGCCCTGCCACAAAACCTCGGCCGCCATGACCGCAGGTCCGCCACTCCGCGCCAGGCACGCCCGGCTCCGCCGCGCCGCCTCCTTCTTCGCGCGGCGTGCCACCGCCGTCGCCCCGCCGAGGTCGCACGCCGGAGTTCCTCGGTAAAACCCTTCTCTCCACCCCTTCCTCTCTTCACCCTTTCCCATTCTGTGTACACTATCTCTCCCGAGAAGAGAAAGTACCCAACAGCTTATTAAAAGTAATAATAATAAATTTTTATTTACTGCTATCATAATTTTCTTAAGTTAGTATAGGTATTATAATTAAATAATTTGCTACTCTTAATTTATATATATATATACTTATGGTTAGTATTATTAAAATAATAATTGTTGTTTAGATATATTATGTTATTATCTATTATTTAATTTATTTTGCTGTTTTGTGTGTGTTCTATAATTACATTCTTAGAAAAATCTAATGAATATTTATTTTAATATTAGTATTTAGTAATACCATCAATATTAGTAATATTTTTACTTATTATTTTTAGATTTTGGGTTTTTTCAAATATCATATTGAGGAGGGGCTTGGTCCTATATTTAATTTTCAAGGATGGATTTTTGAAACCATAAAATTTTTTCCTATATAAATTTTCTATCTAAATCTAGCCTTAACCTTACAAAATTTAGTTAAGCTTTAAAAACCCTTCTAGATTTTTGGTATTTCCATATTTGACAAAATTTGTGGTTTTGTCCTAAAAAGATTTTTGGTTTCCAATATATATATATATATTTTTTGCTTGACAAACTTAAAGAATTTGCAAAAATCGAATTTTGTGTTTTTTTATATATTTATCTAAAAACTATCTTCTACTAATAATATATAGTTTTCAAGAATTATAGTTATTTAAAATCATATATATAGTTATCCTTCCATGACCAGTCCTATTATTCCTATTCCTTCGCCCAATTCAAGCCTACCTTATGTCCACCTAACTAATTTGACCCTTCTGGACCCAATGGAACTGTCTGTGCCACCACCCGAGATCACCATGAATAGTTGTTACAATAAAGTCGATCTTGTGCCAACTTTATTGCACCACACCAGGCAGCTCACCAGGCGTCGCAACAGGCAAGTATACCTTGCTAATTTACTGTCATATTATTTATTTTCCGTATTATTTACTTTGTTTCATATTGTTAGTTTTCTTTGTTATAAACTGCGCGTCCAAGCCACACTTGGGTGCAAGCGACTTTATTAGTCATTTTATTTTACTATATGCATGTTAACTTAGTTGTAGTGGACTACCCTCCTATTGCGGGATATTTTTATATCTCCGCTGGCCATGACACTTACACTACACGGTTTGAGGCATTTTATTAGGGGCATGACTTATGGACTGGCCCTCTCTAAAGTCGTGTGACGGTAGATGATCGTAACTGCTATGATTAGGGTTTTAGAGACTCAAGCAGTTACAAAACTGGGCGAGCCATGGACATGACTTGAACAGTGTAGGAAATATTGGGGGAGGACAGTCGCTAGTGCGTATGGGAAGCCAAACAGGTAAACCACAGTCTCCGGATGGAACTGTGGCAATATATTTGCAGATACCCTCTGACGTTTTGGACGTTACGGCCGGATACAGATGACTGGATGCCAGTTACGTACACATAGCCTAAAATCCCACCCATGCGCATGAAAGTTGTCCTCTAAATTGCACATTAGGTGGTTAGAATCTCCTTTGCATATTTGTGTCTAGGATAGTCTTTTATATACTATTTTATTATTCTGGCAGTTCATATTAGCTTGTTCTTCCTGTATCTTACTACGTCCGTCTGAGGACCTGGTTTTTTTCCTGGTGTGTGTTCATGTCTTCCACAGGTATTCTAGCCAAGGCCGTGGTCTTCTCCATTCCTTCGAAGACGATTGCGCTTGGATTGTCATGCCATTTTTCGATTCATGTATATTTCTTTCATTGAGATAGTTGGTAGTAGACTTTGTCTCCGTCTAACGATTGTATCATAAATATTTAAGTTGATTTTTATATTATTATTCTTTTCATTGTGGATGAGATTTAGTTTGTCTTGGATTACTGCATTTTACAGCTTATGTATACATACGAGGCCGATGTATTTCGTATGTATACAGCTGGCATGTCTACGTACTTAGTCCTACATATATTGGGACTGGGACGTTACACCAAGTAAAACCCTAACCCCTAAAGACCTAGTCTTGGCCGCCCAACAGCAGTAACCCCTCCCTCTTCTCTTTATTTGTGGAATTGTAGCCTCCACAAGGAAACCCTAATAGTTCCTCTTCTCCAAAACATATATTTCCTTCATCCGGAGTCCGTTTCTTCGCAAACAAACTCCATTGCACTCGTCGAGGAGAGGAGGATCTGCTGGAGCATTTCTAGCATGGAGGCAGAGGCTTTTGCTGGAGGGAAATCGGCCGACACGACAACCAAGGAGCCCGTTCATTGAGTTTTTGACAACTCAATAGGTAAACCCTAATCTACCATTATAAATCTGGAATTTCTTTCATTTTTGCATCCATATAGGTGCCCTAGACTTGCCCAGGAAATTTGGTTGGATTTTGACTTCGTTTGATGGCGGTATCGGACACGTGTCGGTCCTTTACGACACGTGTTCGACGAAATGCCGCTTAGGATAGAAAGTTGCTGTTTTTCGATTCTGTCTCCATGGATGTTTAGATAATATTATTTTGATAAACTTTTGTGAAGAAAGATTTGGTTTTGACAACGTATCAGCGGCGTTTCGGGCAACGGACGCACGTGCACGGATCCCGTGCATGCCCTGCTGTCTGCGCGTTGTTTCTCGTTGCATAGGCCGTATTTTTGTGTGAAATTTCTTGAGCACGTGGGGGCAACCTCTGCCCCCACGCTCATAAAATTTCATGACTTTTTGTTGAGCGAGCGCGGAGAAATCGCGCGTGCACCGCTCAGCCACTGTGCATTCAGCCTGTTATTTTGTCGCTGAAACGGACTTCGTGCGCGCACACGACGCAGCGAAGACCCGTTCCAGGACCTGGGACACGTCGACCTATACCTAGACTACCCAAGGAACGAACCCCGAGTCGCGACGTGGCCCGACGAGCGAGCCACGAGAGCGGAACTGCGCACACGAGGGCGCACAGCAGGCCGCGCGGGTACGGGGACTACGTGCGTCGCTTTGGTGCAGCGTGTCACTGCGTGGCCATGTCCTAGACCTACCCCAGGACCCCCCCAGCTACGTGCACAAGCACGGGCTTTTTCGTTGTGTGTGCGGTGCTCAATCAAGCGAGAACGCACGCGTTGTCACGCGGTATCGGGAAATTCCGATACGCGTTCTGTGGACACGACACGGACACGATTTCGAGCCCGAGAGTATACGAGCGCATCACGTGGGTCGAGACCAACGTGTATGCCGAGTTTCGCGGATTCGTTTGGTATATTTTGCATTTTGGGTCGTTGGGTAGAAAACGGGTTTTCTTTAAATATGAATTTTTGAGTTAAAATGCGATATTTTAATTTCCAGCTTCTTAGCTTACAAAATCTGAGTTTTCAGTACTTATATGAGTTTTCGGATTTGTGGGAACCAACACTTGGGTTTATTTCATATTTTCTTATCAATTATGAGTATTTACGCTTTATATATATATACATATATATATATATATATATATATATATATATATATATATATATATATATATATATATATATATATATATATATATATAACCCCGTTGAAATCCGTTGCAAATGTATACATGTTGAGAATGGGTCGAGATGGTTTTAATTCCAGATTTGGATTCACTAAACCTATTTCAAAAACCATTGGTTACTCTTCCTTTTTAGCATTTGTATATATATATATATATATATATATATATATATATATATATATATATATATATATATATAAAGATAGTGCTTAATTGTGTATATGTATAAATAGTATATTAAATTATGATATACCATGGTTGTGTTCGCTGTTTTAATCCCAGATTTACCTCATTTCAGTAAGCTCCAGGACACACACACACACCATCATTTGTTAGATTTAAGGTTTTGTTTGTATTGTAAATACACATGAGTGTATATACTTATATGTATATTGATATTTATGTTTGATAACTCTCTTAGAATAGATTGCAGTTGTGTATATAACTATAGGAGTTCTAGGACAGATTTGGTTTGCCATTTTGAGCCTAGTTTAGTCGAATTGGCAGATAAGTTGACCAAATTGACAAAAGTCAACTTTGGGTCAAACTTGATCCAATTCAACTCAAACGAACTCCAAATGACCTAGAATTTTGTGTATGACCTAGAAATTAGTAGACGGACTAGTTGACCCAGGTTTGACCAGGGTTGACCAGCGTTGACCAGGTTTGACCAGAGTTGACCAAGGGTTGACTTTGACCAAAATGGACCTAGAAGTATGTAGTCTTACATTATAGCTATTTCTTTTGATATTTTAGACTTGGTTGTGACATGTGTATACTTTAAATAGGTTTACCTTGCCCCAGTTTAGCTACACTTCATCATCAGCAGTTCAGTTTGCCAGGCGAGTACATTCTCTGATCTTTTCATACTTCTTTGGATATGTTCTCTTGTTATAGACTAGTATACTTGATGCTGACACGAGGTTCACACGGATTAGTACCCTATGGATCTTTTTATGCGATGTTATCCCCTCGAATACATCGAGTATATCATGTTCATGTACTTTATCATGGCCGTCATGTACTCCATGTATTCATATTTATCCATGTGCACTTATGTGTTATTCATGTACACTCATGACCATATGAGCCCCATATATAAAGTAGTTGTTATCCATGTGCAATAACATAACATGTATTGATCCTTGTGTATTGATTGGGGGCAGGGAGAGTGTAGTTGGTTATGTGATCATTATCCCCAGTAGGTATCCATGTGCACTCCATAGCTGTATCCATGTGCAATCCAAACCGTTTATATAACCAATTCATGCTCTAAATCACATAGAAGGTTACATTCTCTATTTATCATATTATATCTCATTCTTATAGTCTCTCTCTCTTGTTGATTTTTTTACAGCGATTCATGTATAGTTTTCTATAGCTTGCTTTATATGTCCAATCCTGATATGAACTGTTGTGAGAGATATGTGCTCGTTCCGTCCTGACTGGGCATGTTAAAAATTTTACAGGTGATGATGAGGAGTTCTGCCCTACTTATTATGGCATTGGCTTAGATGACACTGGCGACATGGACCCTCAGAAGGATCCAACAGTCGCTGAGGACTTGCCCATAGTCTAGTTGTGACTTAGTATTTTATTGTCTTTCTATTTGAGATATTATGAGTTGTACTTGAGATTTATTCTGGTGTTTTACACCTAAACTTCTATTTATGTTGTGACTCTCTTGTGATTTTCTATTCTATTCCAGCTTATTCTAGACTGTGTTAGATATTGTGACTCAGGACAGCGTTCTACCGTCGATACTGCGGCGTAGGCTGGGCGTACTTCACTTCTCGTGCCCTTTCACTGGGTGCGGGTCGTGACACATTTTTAGTGGTGGCCCATGCAGGTACTCAATCATATTAGGAAAACTCTTATCAATTCTTGCTGTTAATTGTCTCCTTTTGAAAACAACTGTCCTCCTTTGATAAATTTGCTTCTTTTTCAGTAATTGATTCCTTGTTTGATCTTTCATCAGGATGGTGGAGAAACGATTGCAGCACTCTGGTCTTAGGGATACCACTGAGAGGTCGGCTACTTCTCGTCCGACTCAGCAGGCCCCAGGGACCACAGTGCCTCTTGTTCCAGCTCAGGTGGGCCCGTCTGCTACTTTTGGGGGTGCTCCTCTACCAGTTTCGAGGACTACCCCAGGAGTTCAGGGGATGCTACCACCACCGCCCCAGGGGACAGTTGATGCAGTGCAGTATTTCGCTTTCATACAGCAGATGATGGAGATGCAGCGACGCCAGGCAGATGACATGAGGCAGGGCATTGATAATGCCCACCAGTTGACGATGGTGGCAATAGAGAAGGTGACTGCCCAACCCCAAGGAGGGCAGATTCAGCCATACCAGCCGAGGACTCCAGGTATTCAGGAGTTCCAGAAGATGAGGCCACGGGACTTCAAGGGTACGGAGGGTATCCTTTACGCGGACGACTGGATCGAGCACATAGAGGGGATTTTTTGCCTCGCAGAGATACCGGCTAGACTCCAGGTGGAAGCAGCAGGCAGCATGATGCAGGATCTTGCCCGCACTTGGTACCAGACCGACCCCAGGGTTGGTATTATGGGGCAAACTTGGGAGGCTTTTAAGAAGCTTTTCAAGGAGAAGTTCTTCCCTGGCACTGCACTTGGCGCGTTGCAGACGCAGTTTGAGAACCTGTTTCAGTGGAACCAGACTGTAGAGGAGTACGTCGGGGAGTTCTGCCGCCTGAGCAAATTTGTGGAGGGCCTTAGCGAGACAGCGAAGGCTAGAAGATTCAGGAAGGGTTTGGTTAAGGAAGTCAAGTCCTTAACCAAGAGCAACATGAATGCTACATTTGAGGAGATTTTGATGGGAGCAATGGCAGCAGAGGATGATCTGGAGCTGAAGCAGAAAAGAGGTCGTGATTCCCATACAGCCGATAGCAGTGGAGGACCGGCCAAGATGTCCTATTTTCAGCAGCAGCATCAGCAGAGGTCTTTCTAGCAGCAGAGGCCGTTCCAGCAGGCACAACAGAGACAGGGTCAGCAGGCACCGAGACAGCAGTAGGCCACCATTTGTGACTTCTGTAAGAAGCCAGGACACAGGTGGAGTGAGTGCAGGAAGAGACTAGGCAAGTGTCTACTCTGCGGTTCATCGGAGCATCAGTTGAGGGAGTGTCCTGAGACTTTCGGGCATAAGGGACAGGAAACAGGAACCAAGGCTCCAGTAGAGCAGCAGAGGGGACCCTTGTCGACTCAGCAGCAGAAGTTTGTTCAGCACCAGCAGCAGACTAGAGGAGGCCAGCAGGGGCGAGCTTTCGCCATGGCAGCGGAGGATACCGAGGCAGTAGGCGATCTGATAGCAGGTTCTGTTCTTATCGACTCTTTTCCCGTATTCGCATTATTTGATTCGGGTGCTTCCCTCGTGTCTGTATCTTTTGCCATTAGACACCAGCTTTCTTCTGAACCTTTGCCTAGGACTTGCAAGATCACGACTGGGGTGGTATTATCCTCGTCAGTGATGTTTGCAAGGATCGGAGAGTAGTTTTGGGAGGCCGAGAACTGGATGTGAGTTTGCTCGTGATGCCACTACCGAACTACGATATTGTACTCGGTATGGATTAGTTGAGCAGGCACCATGCCAGTATAGATTGTCGCGGGGGTTGTAAAATCCCTAAATTTCTACTAAATATTTTTTTATAAATTGGTGCTGAAATTTTTTTCTTGTATTTATACGTCTCAATAACGTATTGTACGTCGCGCGCAAGATTTTATTTTTTTCTTGCTCGTCGAGTGCGAATATGTGCGAGCGTACATATTTTAGAAAAATATTTTTTCTATTTTATTATATACTTTCAAAATATTATATATAATTATTATTCTTGCTATAAAAAGGCTTTTGTTTTTAGCAGTTATTAATCATAAATAATATTTTATTGTATACTAGGAAAAGCATAATCATGTATACATTATTTGTGCTTACATATATATTTCATAATATTTTATTAGTTATTGTTAATTAATAATGTAATTTTTGAAATTTATTTAATTGTAAATTTGAAAAGTGTATTTAATTTAATAAATGTGGATATTTAAATTAAGTTTTTAATTATTTAAATTAGCTAAATTATGGAAAAAGATTTTATGTATAAAACCTAATACAACTTGGATTTGGATTTGATTTGATTTATTTTTGTTTTAAAACATATATGGTAAATTATCTAAATTTGATTTAAATTGTTGATTGAACCCAATTTGGATTTAAATAATAAATTTGGGTCCAATCCTTATCCAACTGGGAATTTTCACATCCTATAAATATGCAGGTACTCCTCCAGAAATTCCTCACATCCACAAATTCTCCAACGTGCATCGTGTCCGTGTTCCCATATCCATAATCTCATTCCATCTTTTACATGTACATTTAATTCTCCGTGTCGATAATCCCGACACGATATTCAATCCCTAATCCTAGCCCTAGCCTAGTCTCCGCTGCTCCTGTCTCCTGTCGACCGCCATCACCACCTTCACCCCCAAACCACCTCACTAACGACCACCATGTGACCGTCAACACCATGGGACTGACCCCACCTGGCCACCCTTAACCCTGGAATCCAGCTCCCCCGCCACGGCCATACCGGCCGCAGCCGCCACCCAACATCATCAGCACCACCACCACCATAACACCCCGACTTCTCGACCAAGCCCAGCCAAACTCTGGCCACCACCGTACCTATCCACACCACCACCGCCAACAAAATACATCACCTACACCACCACCGCAACCACCACTATCATCATCTTTGACACCGCCACCACACCGATCCCCGCCAAAACCGGCCACCCCGCCGTGGCCGACAAACCCAAACCCAAACCCCCAAAATTAGAACCCTAACCCTAGACTCACCTCACCGTCCGCCAACCGTGCCTCCCTCACGTGGCAGCACCCGTCGCGTCGCTCCGGTGCTCCGCTGCATGCTCGAGCGCACACCGCCTCGAACCTCCGAAACGTGCCACTCCGTCGCACCCGCCCGGCCATCAGCGCCGCACCGCCTCCCGTTTTACCTACGCTCTCCCCCTTCCTCCTGCCGCGCCGTAGCCGGAAACCACCGCCGCCTCTTCTCCCTCAAAATCCTCTCCGCGCTCCTCTCTCCCTCCTCCTCCGGCGCAGCGCCACCGCAAGCGCCGGATGACTCCGCTTCCTCACCCCGTCGGCTCCTCTCCACTTCACCCCGAAGCCGCCTAGCCTCCGCGTCCCCGAGGCAAACCCGCCTCCTCCTCTTCCGCGTGTGCGTGCCACCTCCACCAACGTCAGCCCGGCGAGCCGCCCCCTCACTGACCTCTCGCCGCCTCTCTCTTCCTCTCGCTCTCTCAGCAGCCTCCTCCCGATCCCCTTTCCCATTTCTTCTTGCTCTCTCTCTCTTCTCTAATTAATGGAGAGCCTTTATTTGCTCTCGATTTTATGGACCACTATGTCTCCCTTTCATTTAATATCATATTTGATTGTTGCTTTCCTCCCTCCCGAGGAGAGGAAAACGTGGGAGTCCTAAGTCCTTTAGTGGTTTAATTTTTAGTTGATTATTATTATTATTATTATTATTATTATTTCTTTCTTCTTTTCTTTCTTTGTTTATTCTTTTCTGTGAGTGTTGTTTTGTTCCCTTATTTAGTTCTTTATTTTTGTTATTATTATTATTAATTATTATATCTATATTTTATTATTTTCTATAAAAGTCGAGTAGTAGCAGACTCACTACTGTTAGAAAATAAGTTAGTATATATTACTCTTTGAAAATTAGTATGTGTACTATTCATGTTTATATGATAAATGTATAAATCTTGATTATTTATCTAAAAGTATATTATAATATTTTATGAAACTATAGATATGGCCTGGACGTAAATATTATTATTGTGGTATCTTTCAATAAATATATAGATTCTAAATTATAAATAAATTTTCTAGTACTATAAAGTATTTTAGGAAATAAAATAAATTCTTTTCTCTCTATTTTACAAAACCTAGAGTTTTAGTCTAATACCGATTTTTATTTTTCAACTATTTATCTAAAAACATATTCTTACAATAAAAATCTATTTTTCATGTAATACAAGTATTTTCTAAAAATATAGTATAAGTGTCTACCCTCCGCAAATTCCCTTTTGTGTCATCACTAATTGTGACAGTTTCCATAATCCTATTTTCCTGCGACTTCGGATCCTACACCTTAAACGTGGCAGTTGGACCTTTACCCTCGACCTTTGCTATTGGACACAGCAGGACTTGTTGGAATACTACACAACACCAGGCGATATACCAGGCAAGACACCTTGTCTTACTGTTTATTTAAATTGCTCAATATCATGCATGTTTTTACTTATTTCTAGCAAATATAAATTGTTCTTGCAAATTATTATATTTTAGTTGCATTTGGCCTAGAGTTAAGGGACCGTCCTTGGTTTGTGCCGCATTCATTGGCCTCGACACATGTGTGCCATGAAGTCGCGAGTTGCATATAGATTCGAACTTGCGTACCGACCGTACATCGGTGCGTACAGGACGAGCGTTAGGATATAACTGCTAATATAGTTGTCTAGAAGACTTAGCGGTTATTAGAAATATCATGGTGTGGATTCAGCACAAGTAGTGCATGGGGAGGGTGAAGACAGTTATTAGGCGCAGGGGCTTTCACACATTTACTTTTCTCTAGCTGCCATTTGTGACTCAGCCGAGAGCTAGTGCGCCATGCACTTATTTACTTTTCTCTAGACGCCACTAGTACCTCGGTTGAAACACAAATGTGCCGTGCATTTAATTTCCTCTAGCTGCCGTTAGTGACTCACCCAAGAGCTAGTGGCCGTGCATTTATTTTTCTCTAGACGCCCCTTAGCTCTCACTCGAGTGCTAATGGGCCGTGCATTTACTTTTCTCTAGACGCCACTAGTGCCTTGGTTGAAACGCTAACGCGCCGTGTTTCTAGTCTCGAGAGCCCTTGTGTGGAACGTTGTCTTCAAAGTGCATTTTCACCTAGAATGGTTAAGGACCTTTATTTGTGTAGTCACATATACTTTTCTGTTGATCTTTATTTATTTAGTTATTGGCATGATATTATGTGTCTTGTTACGTCCCTCTGAGGACCTGGTTATCTCGCCAGGTGTGTGCTCTTGTCTTTGCAGGTGTTCTAGCTCTAGCCGTGATCATCGCTATTTCTTCGAGGATGATTGCACTTGGATCGTCTTCGCTTCGCTCGCCAAATTTATTTTATTCTTCATATATTTCTTTTCTTGCTTGTTGGTAGTGGATTTGTCTCCGTCCAACATATTGTATAAAGACTTTTCATAGTTGGTATTATGATATCTTTATTTTCATTTATTTTGTGGATGAGATTAGTCATGGTTTTACTACATTTACAGCTTATGTATCCATACGAGGCCTATGTAGTTCGTATGAATATAGCTGGCATGTCTACGTTCCTAGTCCTACGTATTTTGGGACTGGGGCGTTACAGGGGTAGAGTTCTTTTCAGCATGCCAGGAGAGCCAGAGTTCGAGTTCACCAGGTGGGAGTTAGAGCAGAGCAGCGGAGTTTTCTGCAGAGTTTCAGCAGAGGAGCAGAGCGTGCCACATCCACTGATAGCTGAGTTTATGGATGTGTTTTCGGAGAAGTTGCCAGGGTTGCCTCCGGACAGGGATATGGAGTTCTCTATAAACTTGATACCCGGCACAGAGCCGATATCTCAGCATGTCTATAGAGTGAACAACAGTGAGCTTGTGGAGCTGAAGAAGCAGGTGGATGAGTTGCAGGACAAGGGCTTCATCCGATCGAGTTCTTCACCGTGGGGTACGCCAGTACTTTTTGTACCGAAGAAGGATGGGTCGGTACGGATGTGTATCGACTACAGGGCACTCAACAGCCTCATGATCAAGAATAAGTACCCTCTACCGAGGATCGATGACCTGTTCGATCAGCTGAGCAGAGCGAAGGTATTTTCTAAGATTGATCTGAGGTCAGGGTATCATCAGGTGAAGGTGAAGAAGGAGAATATTCCGAAGACAGCTTTCCGGACTCGGTATGGCCAATTTGAGTTCATGGTGATGCCGTTTGGGTTAACTAACGCCCCGACGGTGTTCATGAACTTGATGAACAAGGTGTTCCACCAGTACTTGGAAAAGTTTGTGGTGGTGTTCATCGATGAAATTTTGGTGTATTCGAAGACCCCAGAGGAGCATGAGGAGCATTTGAGAGTGGTGCTGGAGACTCTCAGGAAGGAGCAGCTGTACGACAAGCTCCCGAAGTATAAGTTCTTCTTGGATCGAATTAATTTCCTAGGTCATGTAGTGACCGGAGATGGGATCTCAGTCGACCCGAAGAAGATCAGAGCAGTTGAGGCATGGATAGCACCGAGTTCAGTCACAGAGATCAGGAGCTTTCTGGGATTGGCAGGATACTACATGAGGTTTGTTGAGGATTTCTTCCGGATTGCAGAGCCATTGACTAGGCTGACCCGGAAGGACGTAGAGTTTGTCTGGTCAGAGGAGTGTCAGGTCACTTTTGATGAGCTGAAGAAGCGACTGACGACAGTCCCGATTTTGACGTTGCCATCAGGATCAGGCGGGTTCACTATCTATAGTGACGCCTCAGGGAAGGATTTGGGTTGTGTCTTACAGCAGCATGGGAAGGTGATTGCCTATGCATCCAGGCAGTTACGTCCGCATGAGAAGAACTACCCTACCCATGATTTGGAGTTGGCAGCGGTTATCTTTGCTCTGAAGTTGTGGAAGCACTATCTATACGGAAAGCGTGTGGAGATCTTCACAGACCACAAGAGCTTGAAGTATGTGTTTACACAGAAAGAGCTCAACATGAGGCAGCGCAGATGGTTGGAGTTGATGAAGGACTTCGACATTTTATTGCAGTACCATCCAGGAAAGGCCAACGTGGTTGCTGATGCCTTGAGTAGGTATCCGGTAGCTATGTGCTTGACGATGGATCGTCACCTATTAGCAGATTTGGAGAGTTTGGGGATCGAGGTGATCGTGCCAGGAGTTCAGATACAGATGTGGGGCCTTCAGATTCAGTCAGACTTGATGGAGAGGATCAAGTCAGCTCAGTTCAATGATGTTACCTTGCGGTGTATCCGAGAGCAGGTTCAAGCAGGATTGGCAGATATGGAGTTCATCATTACGGAGGACGGCACATTAAGGCATGGTTCCAGACTGTGTGTGCCTAGCGAAGAGCTTCGGGAGCAGGTTATGCAGGAGGCCCATCTCTCTCAGTACACCATGCATCCAGGTGCCAATAAGATGTATAGAGATTTGAAGGAGCATGTATGGTGGTATGTGATGAAACGGGAGGTAGCACGCTTCGTAGCCAGGTGTCTAGTCTGTCAGCAGGTTAAGACAGAGAGGCAGAGGCGAGGAGGACTGTTGCAACCATTGCCCATTCCGAAGTGGAAGTGGAAGCACATTACGATGGATTTTGTTTCTGGATTGCCGTGTTCACCAGGAGGGAAAGACGCGATTTGGGTCATCGTGGACAGGTTGACCAAATCGGCCCACTTTTTGCCATTCAAAGTGGGGACGTCTACTGAGAAGCTAGCAGAGTTGTATATGCGACAGATTGTCAGGATACATGGAGTTTCGGTGACCATTGTCTCGGATCGGGATAGTCGGTTTACTTTCCATTTCTGGCGGAGTCTGTAGACTAGTTTGGGCACTCAGCTCAAATTCAGTACTGCGTACCACCCTCAGACGGACGGACAGTCGGAGAGGACTATTCAGACTCTCGAGGACATGCTGCGAACTTGTGTTCTGGATTTTGGAGGATCATGGGAGGATCACCTGCACTTGGTAGAGTTTGCATACAACAACAGTTACCAGGCCAGCATTGGTATGTCACCATTCGAGGCATTGTACGTGCGTAGATGTCGTACTCCCTTGTCTTGGGACGATGTTGGAGAGCGAGCTTTACTGAGACCTGAGATGGTTGTTGACGTAGCTGAGAAGGTAAAGCTCATCAGGGATCGACTTTGCGTGGCGCAGGACAGACATCGACATTGGGCCGACAGCCACCGGAGACCTTTGCAGTTTGAGGTTGGAGATATGGTATTCTTGAGGATTTCACCGACTCGAGGCACTATTCGATTCGGTGGAGGAGGGAAGCTTAGCCCACGCTATGTCGGACCTTTCGTTGTCAGCGGAAGGGTCGGTGATGTGTCATACAGACTGGACTTGCCTTCTTCCTTAGCGGGAGTCCACAATGTATTTTACGTATCGCAGTTGAGACGGTATGTGGCAGATCCTAGCCATGTACTAGACCATTCCGAGATTGAGGTGGGCCCTACTCTCAGTTATCCAAAGCAGTCTGTAGAGATTCTAGACCGACGAGAGAAGGTGTTACGGAACCAGTCGATACCCTTAGTTCGCGTAGCTTGGAAGCATCACTCTCCAGGAGAATCCACCTGGGAGAGAGAGGATGAGATGCACGAACGATACCCCTATCTTTTCCAGTCTTGAGGTATGATTTTGTTCTTCTTAATCATGCATTTTTGTCTTTAATTTCGAGGATGAAATTATTTTAAGGGGGGTAGACTTGTAGCATCCACTTTTTCATAGAAGGGTATTTTAGTCTTTTTAGCCATTTTGGCCATTTTGTGATTTTCTAGATAAGTTGACTTGTGTTGTGCTAGCAGCTGGTTTACCCTTAGTGGACATTGTATAGGGTCCTAACCATGCATTAGAATTGTTATTTTTGTTTTTAGAATTTATTTTAGGCATTAGATTATTTTTAAGGCTTAAATTGATTTATTTTAGCCTTTTTGCATGCTGGCCTTTAAGCCTTTTGACTTGGGCCCATTTCTACTTGAGAAAGAGTTGGCCCAAGTGAAACCCTAACCCCTAGAGACCTAGTCTTGGCCGCCCAATAGCAGTAACCCCTCCCTCTTCTCTTTATTTGTGGAATTGTAGCCTCCACAAGGAAACCCTAATAGTTCCTCTTCTCCAAAACACATATTTCCTTCATCCGGAGTCCATTTCTTTCCAAACAAACTACGTTGCACTCGTCGAGGAGAGGCAGATCTGCTGGAGCATTTCTAGCGTGGAGGTGGAGGCTTTTGCTGGAGGAAAATCGGCCGACACGACAACCGAGGAGCCCGTTTATTGAGTTTTTGACAACTCAATAGGTAAACCCTAATCTACCATTGTAAATCTAGAATTTCTTTCATTTTTGCATCCATATAGGTGCCCTAGACTTGCCCACAAAATTTGGTTGGATTTCGACTTCGTTTGATGGCGGTATCGGACACGTGTCGGTCCTTTACGGCACGTGTTCGACGAAATGCCGCTTAGGATAGAAAGTTGCAGTTTTTCGATTCTGTCTTCATGGATGTTTAGATAATATTATTTTGATAAACTTTTGTGAAGACGGATTTGGTTTTGACAACGTATCAGCGGCGTTTCGGGCAACGGACGCACGTGCACGGATCCCGTGCACGAGGCCGTGCATGCCCTGCTGTCCGCAGCGTTGTTTCTCGATGCACAGGCCGTATTTTTGCGTGAAATTTCTTGAGCACGTGGGGGCAACCTCTGAACCCATGCTCGTAAAATTTCACGACTTTTCGTTGAGCGAGCGCGAAGAAATCGTGCGTGCACCGCTCAGCCACTGTGCATTCAGCCTGTTATTTTGTCGCTGAAACGGACTTCGTGCGCGCACACGACGCAGCGAAGACCCATTCCAGGACTTGGGACACGTCGACCTATACCTAGACTACCCGAGGAACGAACCCCGAGTCGCGGCGTGGCCCGATGAGCGAGCCACGAGAGCGGAACCGCGCGCAGGAGGGCGCGCGCGCAGCAGGCCGCAAGGGTGCGGGGGCTGCGTGCGTCGCTTTGGCGCGGCGTGTCGCTTCGTGGCCATGTCCTATTCCTACCCCAGGACCCCCCAGATACGTGTACAAGCACGGGCTTTTTCGTTGTGTGTGCGGCGCTCAATCGAGCGAGAACGCACGCGTTGTCACGCGGTATCGGAAAATTCCGATACGCGTTATGTGGACACAACACGGACACGATTTCGAGCCCGAGAGTATACGAGCGCATCACGTGGGTCGAGACCAACGTGTATGCCGAGTTTCATGGGTTCGTTTGGTGTATTTTGCATTTGGGTCGTTGGGTAGAAAACTGGTTTTCTTTAAATATGAATTTTTGAGTTAAAATGCGATATTTTGATTTCCAGCTTCTTAGCTTACAAAATCTGAGTTTTCAGTACTTATATGAGTTTTCGGATTTGTGGGAACCAACACTTGGGTTTATTTCATATTTTCTTATCAATTATGAGTATTTGCACTTTTCTATATATAGCTATGTATACATATACATATATATATATATATATATATATATATATATATATATATATATATATATATATATATATATATATATATATATATATATATAACCCCGTTGAAACCCATTGCAAATGTATACATGTTGAGAATGGGTCGAGATGGTTTTAATTCTAGATTTGGATTCACTAAACCTATTTCAAAAACCATTGGTTACTCTTCCTTTTTAGCATTTGTATATATATATATATATATATATATATATATATATATATATATATATATATATATATATATAAAGATAGTTCTTAATTGTGTAATATATATATATATATATATATATATATATATATATATATATATATATATATATATATATATATATATATAATATAAATGAGAATGGGGTTCCTTGGGGAGAGCGGGCCCCTTGGGAGCGGATTCTCGGGCGTGCCGCTCGTCGTTGGGTGGCTGGCCTGGCCGGCCGGCCTCCTCGGCCGGGCCCCACGATCTCCCCCCCCCCCGCGGAGGCCCCCACCTTCGCCCCAGCTTCTCTGGGTGGTCGGCCGACTGGCCGCCTCCCCTGTGGGGGGGACTCCCCCTCGCCGGCGTCCTCACGCCATGGGGAGGCTCCTCCCCCGCCGTTTTTCCTCCGCCGTGGGGGTTCCCCCTCCACCCCCACGCTGGGCGCAGGAAGCCCCCTACTCGGCGTCGTTCCCCGGCGCCGCCGCGCTAGGCGCCGGAAGACTCCTCCTCCTCCGGGGTCTTCTGCTACTCCAGGCGGCCATCCGCCTGCACCGGCGCCCCCCGTCTCCCCCCTCGCCGAGACGTCCCCTTCCCCTGCAGCGCCCGCCTCGTCACCCCCCTCCGGTGAACCCCCCTCCTCCGCCGACTGTTGCTCGGCCTGGCTCGCTTTCCACCGTTCCGGCATCTACTCCGCCCTTCTCCCCTCTCGCCTCGCCCCTGTAGTGGCCCCCTCTCTCTCGTCTGGGTCCTCGCGGCTCCCAGCGTCCACCCCCCCTCCGGCGGCTCGGGTGAGGCTGCCTCTCGCTTCCCCACTCCGGGGTTCCCTTCCCCCTCTTGCGAGTGGCGAGCTTCCCCCGGGAGCACCCCTGCTCAGGCGTGGCCCTCTCTCATCTCGACGTCACCGCTCCCGTCGCTCCCCATCAGCGCCGCCCTCAGGCGCTCCCTCCGCCACTTGCCGGAGGCGCCTCCCTCTCCCCCTCGCCGGCGGTAGGCCTCGACCGGAGGTCGAGCCCCTAGCTCCCTCCTCCCTTTGCTCGCCGTTCCTTTCGTCCTCGCCGCCGGCGCTCCGTCCCCCTGGTCCTCGGTGGCTTCCAACTCCCTCCGGCGCTCTCTCCGCCTCCGGACGGAGAGCCCCTCGCCGGCGCCCCCGTTTGCCGTGACGCCTGGTCGTCGCTGGCGTCCCGTCGCTCCCCGTTCTCCCCTGGGGCTGCCGTCGACTGACCCTCCGCGCGGCGGTCTCCTCTTCTGGCGTTTCGCCCTCCCTCCCCCCTTCTTCTTCCCTCTCCGGACCGGCCCCCTCTCCGGTTTCCTTCGGCTCTCCGGCCAACCTCCGGAGGTCGTCGGCTCTCCGCCCTTCCCCGCCGGGACGTCCTCCCCATGCAGCCTGGCTGGAGCCCCAGGCCCGGTCCCCCCTCCGGCCTCTCCTTTCCCCCGGGCCGTACGCCCACCTCGGGTCGCGAGCCCTCCACGCGCTGTGCGCCGCCTGGGGCAGTGCGCCCCCTCCCTTGGGCAGCACACCTGTCCCCCCCTCGGGACTGGTGCCTCCACCCGTTTCGTTTTTGAATTTTTTCAAATTCGTTTGACTTTGGTCAAACCAACCAAAAAAAAAAAATTCTCCTGTGATCCGCCTGCTTCGGGCAGGGTGAACCTAGGGCCTCGTGCCCCCAACGTTATGCATGTGGGTTTTTTTGATCATTTTGAAATTTCATTGTTTGAAATTTCGAAATGGTTGGCCCATGTTATTTTCGTGTTTTGCTTCTGTAACTGCTGTTCAGGGCCCTTTTGGCTTTGGCCCAGTACCGGTGTAAAGCTCTTCATGAGCCACTCTTTGATTTCAATAAAATGCTTTTTTATTTAAAATATATATATATATACATATATATATATATATATTTTTTTTTTAAATATATATATATATATATATATATATATATATATATATATATATATATATATATATATATATATATATATATATATAAAGATAGTTCTTAATTATATATATATATATATATATATATATATATATATATAAAAATATATATATATATATATATATATATATATATATATATATATATATATATATATATATATATATAAAGATAGTTCTTAATTGTGTATATGTATAAATAGTATATTAAATTATGGTATACCATGGTTGTGTTCGCTGTTTTAATCTCAGATTTACCTCATTTCAGTAAGCTCCAGGACACACACACACACACACACCCCATCATTTGTTAGATTTAAGGTTTTGTTTGTATTATAAATACACATGTGTGTATATACTTATATGTATATAGATATTTATGCTTGATAACTCTCTTAGAATAGATTGTAGTTGTGTATATGACTATAGGAGTTCTAGGACAGATTTGGTTTGTCATTTTGAGCCTAGTTTAGTCGAATTGGCCGACAAGTTGACCAAATTGACAAAAGTCAACTTTGGGTCAAACTTGATCCAATTCAACTCAAACGAACTCCAAATGACCTAAAATTTTGTGTATGACCTAGAAATTAGTAGACGGACTAGTTGACCCAAGTTTGACCAGGGTTGAACAGCGTTGACCAGGTTTGACCAGAGTTGACCGAGGGTTGACTTTGACCAAAATGGACCTAGAAGCATGTAGTCTTGCATTGTAGCTATTTCTTTTGATATTTTAGACTTGGTTGTGACATGTGTATACTTTAAATACTTTTACCTTGCCCCAGTTTAGCTACACTTCATCATCAGCAGTTCAGTTTGCCAGGCGAGTACATTCTCTGATCTTTTCATACTTCTTTGGATATGTTCTCTTGTTATAGACTAGTATACTTGATGCTGACACGAGGTTCACACGGATTAGTACCCTATGGATCTTTTCATGCGATGTTATCCCCTCGGATACATCGAGTATATCATGTTTATGTACTTTATCATGACCATCATGTACTCCATGTATTCATATTTATCCATGTGCACTCATGTGTTATTCATGTACACTCATGACCATATGAGCCCCATATATAAAGTAGTTGTTATCCATGTGCAATAACATAACATGTATTGATCCTTGTGTATTGATTGGGGGCAGGAAGAGTATAGTTGGTTATATGATTATTATCTCCAGTAGGTATCCATGTGCACTCCATAGCTGTATCCATGTGCAACCCAAACCGTTTACATAACCAATTCATGTTATGAATCACATGGAAGGTTACATTCTCTATTTATCATATTATATCTCATTCTTATAGTCTCTTTCTCTTGTTGATTTTCTTTACAACAATTCATGTATAGTTTTCTATAGCTTGCTTTATATGTCCAATCCTGATATGAACTGTTGTGAGGGATATGTGCTCGTTCCGTCCTGACTGGGCATGTTGAAAATTTTACAGGTGATGATGAGGAGTTCTGCCCTACTTATTATGGCATTGGCTTAGATGATACTGGCGACGTGGACCCTCAGGAGGATCCAACAGTCGCTGAGGACTTGTCCATAGTCTAGCTGTGACTTAGTATTTTATTGTCTTTCTATTTGAGACATTATGAGTTGTACTTGAGGTTTATTCTGGTGGTTTACACCTAGACTTCTATTTATGTTGTGACTCTCTTGTGATTTTCTATTCTATTCCATCTTAGTGTCGTGATTGAGTACTTATTATTTACTCTCCATTCGGAGCTTATTTTAGACTGTGTTAGATATTGTGACTCAGGACAGCGTTCTACCACCGACACTACGGCGTAGGCTGGGCGTACTTCACTTATCGTGCCCTTTCACTGGGTACGGGTCGTGACAGGTTGTAACCCTTCGCCTGAACAGAACCGGACCCCCTGATCATTATTGTTAAGGTAAACATAAATAATCATGATGATATATGATAAGATAACCATGGGACTATTCAGATAACCAGGTTACAACCCTTAAACCAAACAAGGACCGGAGTTGCAACCTGTCACGTCCCGCTTCCGAATAATCGGATACGAGTCGGACACGCCCAGCCTTCGTCGTTGGACACGACGAAGTAAGCTGTATAATACTAAGGAAAACTCAAAGTCACAATGTAATGTAAACAGAACACAGCTTTTATAACGTTCCCAGAAATCACCAATATCCATCAAGTGTTTTAAATACAAACTCAGCCGGAGACAAATTCGGTCAAATAAAATAATATGCAATAATGAATCTAAGATACAATCTCCAAAAAAATAAATAAAATAAAAAGCTATAATATCCAAGCAATCACCAGCTCCATGTAATCTCCCACTCACCTGCAACGATCCTATCAGGAAAAGAGCAAAGTACAACCCTGACCAGACAATATACAGTGTAATCTGTAATCCAGAGTACAAGGTAAAACCAGAATACCAGAATACTAGAACATGAAATGAAAGTGAAACTGCGGTACCAGAAATAAAATGTAAAACTGCAGGCAATGGATGATAATCAAGATGCTAGATAATGAACACGGCTATTAATGTACAAGGCAATGAATCACGACAATCAATATGCAATTGTGACAATTTTGAAATATTAAAACTAGTGTGTGACCGGCTTAGGAGCAATCAATCAATCAATGAGTCAATCAATTCTACAAGGTACGGCTTCATCGTACGTGAAGTGTACGATTAGGCTATCCACAATACCTATGTTGGGTATGGTCACACAAAAGCTAATATTTCCTCCAATCCCGCAATGAACAATGACTCACAAGCAATGAACAATGGTACAAGACAATCGTGTGTATTTCGTATCCGATATGAGAACATGGCACATGAAGGTAAGACAGAAAACAAGGTACAAGTCAAGTCAGTGTACTTGCCTCGGTTTGGTTGCACGAGAATAGTACTGCATGGTTGTAATAAATCACCTGTTATATTTGTACAAGTTATTTAGGGTTTAAACAATGCTATTTAGCTAACTAGCTTTAGATAATCAATATTTATAGATAAGAACAAGTTAACAGTTTTTAGAAAATAATATAGTTTTTAACTAAATAAATAGAAACATGCTTTTAACCAAATAATATTAGTGAAAATTACTTTTAAACTATATTTAGAAACATTTTATCTAGCAAAATAATATTTAGTTTAGGTAAATCCTTTTTGAAATAATTTTTGCAAAGTAATAATAATCACTAATGAATTTATATATTTATATGTTTGCAAGGTATTTATTCATTTGGAAATATAATACATAGTACTACAGATACAATATTATACATTATACTAAAAATGTTATATAAGATTTATTTAATAATTAAAGTCACTAAATACTATACAAGTTAATATTTGACAATACTAAAATTTAACATTAATTATTAAAAGCAGTCTAAATAACCCAAGCCCAATCCTAAACAAGCCTAACCATTATTAATTTCTAAATAACCTAGCCCAGCCCAACTCTACTTCTAAAATTCCAGCCCAATCCTATTAATTTCCTACTGTTAAAACCGAGCAGACTGGAGCCCACTGATACAGCCCAGCCCAGCTCTGTTAACTGAAAAATTTAACTTAATTTCTTAAATTCAATTAACAGCCCACACCTTAGCCCATTCTCTAAGCCCACAGACCCTGGCCCGAAAACCCAGTCCATCTTCTCAGTCCGCTTTAAACTAATAATTTTAACTTAAAAATTTAAAACTAATCAGCCCAATTGACCCAGCCCGACTTCTCAGTCCGAAACCCGACCCACTTCTTCAACATATACTCCCGGCTCCTTTCTCTCTCCTCTCACTCTTTCACTCGAAAAAATCCAGAAACTGATCAGAACTTTCCGAAGAGTCGAGAGAGCTCGTCTCTTCGTCTCTCCGGCGAAGACTTCCGTCTCCGGCGAGAGGCTCTGTCTCCTTCAACCCCATCCTCTTCCCAGACCTAACCGTAAACTCGTTCTCCTTCCTCTTCCTTCCCTTCGTCTTCTTTCTCTCAAGCCTTCCAAAACCCTAACCCTAAAGCTTCTCTCCAGTCCACTTCGTCCCCTTCCTCTAGCTCTCATGGCTAGGAAAACCCTAACCCGAGAAATTTCTTCACCGGCAGACCCTAGATCCGGCCATGGCTACCATAAAACCCTAGATCTAGGTTCTTCTTCTCCGACCGACCGACTGACTCCTCCTCCTCAGCCTTGTTCGAAACCCTAAGTCGAAACCCTAACCCTAATTTACAACAGAAAAGAGAAGGGAGGGTTCGAGAAGGGTGATGGGGAAGGCTCACCGACCGTAGTGGGGAAGTCGATCCACGCTCGAGATGACGTCGTCGTCCGACGACGAGGTGGCCAGGACGCGCTGCGGTGGAGATCCGACGAGCGGTGGTCGATCAACGGCTCGATCTGGTCCAAGCGGCGGCTCGACGTGTCAGTGGCTCAGTTGAAGCGGCGTGACGGCGATGCTCCTCCGCGGCGGTGGCAGAGAGAGGAAGCAGCGCTCTCCCCAGGTGACACGGTTCACGAGGCTGGGGTCCTGACAGTGGCACGCGAGCCAAGGCTCTGCAGTCGAGGCGGTCGCTGCTCGTGATGGTGGTACGGACTTCGAGAAACAGAGGCGATGGCGTGAGAATCGAGGCGGCGACTATGGCGGTGGCTTGAACAACTCACTGCTCGAGAAGTAGCGCAGCAGTCGAGACGGTGCTCTGGCTTCGAGGTGGTCAGAGTAGTGGCGGTGGCGGCGACCAACGCTCCGGCGGCTCGACGACGCTCCGGCGGGCTCGGCCTCCTCCAGAGAGGAGAGAGAGAGAGAGAGTGACGTGTAGAGAGAGAGAGAGGACAGAGAGAGAGAGATTGAGACGTGTACTGTGCTTGTCAGAATTATATTGGGCTGCGTGTAAATTTATAATAAAATAATATGTGTGTGTGAGTGGCACAGTAGTGAATAGTGATAAATCTGGGGTCTAGTATAGTGGCAGTGTAGGTAAATACTTGTAGATCTAGGGGTAATATAGAATGGCAGTAGCAGTAATTAACATTAGATCTTGGGGTAATATAGAATACTAATAACAGAATTTCAAATTCAAAACAATTTTTTTCAAACAGTTTTCCAAAACCAAAATATTCCCTCCAACATTTCAAATAGTTTCAACCAGATCTAAAGGAAAACAGATTTTCAAATGAAAAGGCTCCCACAGATTTTCAAATGTTCAACAATCAATAGTTATTCAAAACAGCCTCAAATAACTATAAAATTAGTTATTTCCCTTAACAAGTAACCAATTATTCAAAGACACGCTAAATAACAAATTGTAGTTAATTAATTACTGTCAGCCAAGTAATACTAACAAGGAACAATTACTGCATTATTATAATTAATAGTTAATAATTAAATACAACTTAAATAATATTATTAACATTAACAATATTGTACTTCATCTGAAATACGCAATTAGTATTAAAATACTTTTCAAATTGAGGAAAATCTGAAATTCATTTTAAATCGAAAATAGGTTTTCGTAAGAAGCAATATTTAAATTCAAGAAAAAATTAGAAATAAATTCTGAAATTTGCCAAACATGATTTTGGGAGTTACAAATCTACCCCCCTTACAAAAATTTCGTCCTCGAAATTTCAAATGGCATGGTAAACATAATTAAAGTACAAAAACTTGAAAATGATTAATTAAACATAATATCAGAATTAATACAACTACTAAAATCACGATTTTTCTAAAATGATCCATTTTTTTAAAAAATATTTTCAAGTATGATGAATTCTAAACATGAGAAAAATTAAAGTTTCACATAGTAATAATGGTACCCAAAAAGACAGTCATAACATTATGAAAAATCATTTAGGACAAAACCATCCAGAAATCAAAATCATATAGGTATGTTCATTATCATTGTCATTATACATTCTAGAAAAGCCAAGAGAAATTTATATAAGAAACCTTGGGTAACAAAATAATTTTTTTTTTTTGAAAACTGCTACGACATTTAAATATAGCCAAAATTAAGATAATTCCTAATAAAATCGTCAGTGACAATAAAAGATCAAGCATGGTATATAACATGGATGCAGTCTCAATAATATCCGGAAATCATATATATCTGAAATCACATTGCCTAGAGTTCATGCCCCGCCAGTGTATATATCTGGCTGCAATGAACCTTTGGCTAAATGATTTAAATAATATTAATTTATCGAATATTTTCGTCAACTTTATCCATGTTATAAAAACAACTCAAGAGATCAAAATTTACGATTTAGGACATAGCTTCAATAATATTCGAGAACCCATGAATACCTGAAATTATTTTGACTTAAAGCTCCTGCCTCGCCAGTGCGCAACTGGCTGCAGTGAACTCGCGGTCTCTGTAATCCAGATAAATGACTGCAGTGTGCATCTGCCACGCCATAATAGGTCGTTGAATACTCTTTCAATTTTGTCCATAAATTTCAAAAGAGTTTATGAAAATTCAAATAAATTCCAAAAGTTATAATCATGATGGAAAATGATGTAAATATCTGTTTTTAGAAAATATTAAGTTTTATAAGAACACAAACAGTAAGACAAAAATGACTACAAAAACAAATCTCCATAGGAAATAAAATCTCAAATTAGAAACAAGGTTTTTGAATAACAATAAGAAATTTTAGAAAAATTTCACGTGCTACAAGAAAATCTAAAGACATAACAAATATTATCAATAAAAAAAGTTATAATAGCAAAATGCATATATGAAATAAACTCAGAACTTTCAAGTGCAAGAAAATTGATAACCTTAGTGTTGCGTGTCTAAACCACCCTGCAAAACAGAAAATTGATTAGATTGGCCTAACTATAAGAAATTTTAGTAAAACCATACCCGTAACAATTTCCCACGAATCCTATGCTGTGATGAGTTTTCCTTAGCTTCGCTGGTCCCCCAATAACACTTTATAGCCTAAGTGTCATTAGGATAGACCTGCATGGGCCACCACTTAAAACATGTCACGCCCCGCTTCCGAATAATCGGATACGAGTCGGACACGCCCAGCCTTCGTCGTTGTACACGACGAAGTAAGCTGTACAATACTAAGGAAAATCAAAGTCACAATGTAATATAAACAGAACACAGCTTTTATAACGTTCACAGAAATCACCAATATCCATCAAGTGTTTTAAATACAAACTCAGCCGGAGACAAATTCGGTCAAATAAAATAATATATAATAATGAATCTAAGATACAATCTCCAGAAAAATAAATGAAATAAAAAGCTGCAATATCCAAGCAATCACCAGCTCCATGTAATCTCCCACTCATCTGCAACGATCCTATCAGGAAAAGAGCAAAGTACAACCCTGACCAAATAATATAGAATGTAATCTGTAATCTAGAGTACAAGGTGAAACCAGAATACCAGAATACTAGAACATGAAATAAAAGTGAAACTGCGGTACCAGAAATAAAATATAAAACTGCAGGCAATGGATGACAATCAAGATGCTAGGTAATGAACACGGCTATCAATGTACAAGGCAATGAATCACGACAATCAATATGCAATTGTGACAATTTTGAAATATTAAAACTAATGTGTGACCGGCTTAGGAGCAATCAATCAATCAATGAGTCAATCAATTCTACAAGGTACGGCTTCATCGTACGTAAAGTGTACGATTAGGCTATCCACAATACCTATGTTGGGTGTGGTCACACAAAAGCTAATATTTCCCCCAATCCCGCAATGAACAATGACTCACAAGCAATGAACAATGGTATAAGACAATCGTGTGTATTTCGTGTCCGATATGAGAACATAGCACATGAAGGTAAGACAGAAAACAAGGTATAAGTCAAGTCAGTGTACTTGCCTCGGTTTGGTTGCACGAGAATAGTACTGCATGGTTGTAATGAATCACCTTTATATTTGTACAAGTTATTTAGGGTTTAAACAATGCTATTTAGCTAACTAGCTTTAGATAATCAATATTTATAGATAAGAACAAGTTAACAGTTTTTAGAAAATAATATAGTTTTTAACTAAATAAATAGGAAACATGCTTTTAACCAAATAATATTAGTGAAAATTACTTTTAAACTATATTTAGAAACATTTTATCTAGCAAAATAATATTTAGTTTAGGTATAATCCTTTTTGAAATAATTTTGCAAAGTAATAATAATCACTAATGAATTTATATATTTATATGTTTGCAAGATATTTATTCATTTGGAAATATAATACATAGTACTACAGATACAATATTATACATTATACTAAAAATGTTATACAAGATTTATTTAATAATTAAAATCACTAAATACTATACAAGTTAATGCGGCTGAAGCTAGGATGGCCATGCGACTAAGGTCGGGTAGAGCCATGCGGCTGGAAAAATTCAGGAGTTCATGCGGCTGAAGGCGCCATACGGCTCGGGAAACTTGCTGCATGAAAATCCATACGGCTAAGACTGCCATACGGCCAGGAAACTGTTCTTCTTCTCCACTTTCCGAGAAGAAGAACTGTTGAAAGCCATGACTTCAAAGCTCCATAACTCCTTCATCCAAGGTCAGAATCAGGACTTCTATAGGTCAAAATGAGGCAGAAAGAAATTCTCTACAACATGGAACCATCCAAACTCGAAAATAACAAGGTTAGATAGATCAAAATCCAAGAAATCCAAAAATACAATAAGCTTAGATCTACACAAATTGAACCATGAAAATTAGAAATGCTAAGTATTAACGTGTCTTAGAATCTTGTGGAGAAGAAAATGGAACAATAAAACTTGAGTTCCTCCATGAAGCAAGCTGCACTTGCCTAGGCCTCTCTCTCTGGTAGGTGGAGAGTAATGGTGAGGAAGAAAAAAAATGGAGAAAAGTAAATGAGAAGAGAGAGAGAGAGTGGGCGGCTACTAAAGGAAAAGAGGGTGGTAGGTGGGGGTTGGTTCACATGAAAAACCAAGCCAAGCCAAGCCAAGCCAAACCGAATTAAGCTAACCGAACCGAGCAATTAAAATATCGGATAAACTATGCAATGAGACATGCAATATACGTACACGTATACCAAAATACGTAATATGAACTACGGTCGTTACAACTCTACCCACCTTAAAAGAATTCTGTCCTCGGAATTTAATTAAGAGGCTAGAGAGGCAAGGACAAGCTATACTAATCACAGGCAAGCTATAACAGGGCAATCAATCAAGCAAGGAATTGAGAGCATAAGGCATAAGAAGGACATTATACCTTACGAGTCAAACAGGTCGGGATATCGCGATCGAATATCATCCTCACGCTCCCACATTGACTCACCCAAAGAGTGATGACCCCAAGCAACATGGACTAAACTAATAGTCTTGTTTTTGAGTATCTTCTCTCTCCGGTCCAATATGGATACGGGCCTCTCCTCAAACGAAAGGTCGGTACCAACAACCAATTCGAAATGATCCAGGATGTAGCTCGAATCCGGGATATACAGTCGTAATTAGGATACATGGAATACGTCATGCACCTCACATAACGACGGCGGAAGAGCGAGACGATAGGATACATCACCTACTCGCTCCAGGATGTTGAACGGCCCTATATACCTAGGACTAAGCTTTCTCCGTACGCCGAAATGAATGACGCCACGGTTAGGCAAAATCCTCAGGTATACATGGTCGCCGACAGAAAACTCAAGAAGGCGCCGATGGGAATCGGCCCAATGACGCTGGCGATCTTGGGCAACTCAAAGATGATCTCTGACTCTTCTGACTACCTCAACCTTCTGAGCAATCATTTTCGGACCAAGCATTTGCCTCTCTCTAATATCGTCCCATGCTAGCGAAGATCTGCACTTTCTACCATACAGTTGTAATGCCCCGTTCCGTACGGTGTATTATGATGAGTCGTTGACTTGAAGAGTTGCGTTGACCCGATGAATTATCGATGCGAATCGATGCAAGAGTTATGTTGGCCAAAGGTAAGCTTTGAGTCGGTTAGAATCTTTGAATCGAATAGATGCAAAGGATAAGTCCCGTTTGAGCAAGTGCTGACTTTAGTTGATCTGGTGTGCAGGCTATGCTTTTACGCTGGACGATAAGAGGTCGGCATTTTGCCTTATGCAATGAAGTGTCCGCAAAACCAAATCGTGGCCTTGTAACGGATTGTGGCATAGGCACGATAGGCTAAATCAACCGAGTACTTCAAAGGAATGGCTAAGTCCGGGAGTTAGCTATGCGATCAAGTTATGGAAGCGAGACACTTCAATCGGCGAGACGACAAGGCGTATCGACTTAAGATGGGCGGGTTCTTGATTCTCTCTCCCTATTCCTTCACGTCTAATAAAATATGTCATTGAATGCGTAAGATGTTATCGGGTTAGCGAGAGTGGCTCGACGATGAAAGGTCCAAGTATGTGTCGAACACTAAGATAGAACATTGAACAATCGAACAATTGAAGCGACGTGCATCAAGTGTACGAGTCGCGGTAGGGCGGTGATGGTAGAACATTGAAAGACAATATCGAGATGTGCATCACGTGCACGCCTCCGAGAACATTAAACACTAGGCGTAGAACATTGATTACGGCGTCGAGCGTGCCCTCGGGCACTTATGTTATGAAAAGACTGAGTAACTACGGAACTAGGCTATGAGAATGGATTACGAATGGTATACGTTGAATATGAGTATGAGATGACTAAGTCGTTGGACGTCGTACATCAATATGGATGTGTTAGGGCATAACGCCGACGGAGCTCCCCATATGGATGGTGGATTATGTTTATGAGACGCAAATATGTTTATGGCACGGGAAACCGTTTATGGAACGAGACTATGTTTATGCAACGGAGGATATGGTTGGAATGTTATGGGTGTTTGCTATGGCGCGTATTGCATGGTCAATAGACTCGGATGGCCCGTGCACGGGTGCGGCTTCCCTCGGACGGTTACGACCGGGGCACCGGGACCGTTAGGCCTAGGAGGGAATTATGTGTGGTATTTATCGTGCATATCATTCGGACGGATTGCGACCGTCCAGTGCTGTGATAAGCTCTGATATCCGTAAGTTTAGGATCCTTCGGATACTGGGCTAGCAACCCGTATCGAAGTGATCGTAGGCTTACACATAGGAGATGCCAAGTCCATTACGGTGCGAAACACCGTGACCTTCATATAGTTAGGGCCGGTGGGCTGAGATGAGAGTTGGGTGCAGGCGCAGGGCCTACGACCCCTATGCATTGTCTAAGTTTATGATTGATTGGTTGCGCGAATCGTATGTTTACTTATGTAAGTTTAACCATTACAGGCTAAGGCAAATGGGACAGAGATGAGCACGAATACTGTGTTTACGTTCATATTATGCCTAACTGTATCTGTTGCAGGAACACGATATGGGACACAATTATGCTAAGTTGCTATGTCGAATATTGCCATAAAACTGATCCTAAGGCTAAGTAGAAAGATCACAAATTAAGATGCATGTTCCACTAAAAATATTAAGTGTTTAGCTTGGGTGTGAGCGGGTCTTGATCAGTGTGAAGCGAGTACGAAAGCACTAATCCCCCACTAGTTTGTGTGCAGGCTCAGGTTATGATTGGCTCGGGGCGGAGCTTGGCTTGGACGTGCCGAGGCATGGAGTCCTTGGTGTTCAAGAGGAGCTTTCGTATAGGCGTTCGGACTTGCGACATGGAGATGTTCGGCCGAGGACTACTTGGTGGTTATAAAGAGGCATGATGTGTGGAACAATGTAATCCATTGTGAGCTAGAGAGATCATGAGCGTTGTAGCCAATTGGCATGTTAAGTTGGGCTATTCAGAGCCTTTGTAACCTTCAGTTCATTATGAATAAAAGAGATTCTTATTGTATTCTTTGTTTCCTTCCGCTGCTTATGTTACGAATTTGAAATAATCACTATGTGAACTGTTATCTTGCCTTGCACGAGCGCAACTCCAGGCTCGTGCGGCATCACGCCCCAGCGAGGACGATGATTCAGATAAAATATAACGAGGACGAGCAATTTCCCGGATCGGGGCGTGACAAGTTGGTATCAAAGCGGTTTCATCCTTTGGACCGTGCATGAATCTCTTTGACCCTCAGTTGCTTCGCTATCGAAATTCAGTTGACTCTAAGTTATTTTCGCAACCGCATGGCTCATGGATCTGCTCGACGCTACATTGGATGTTCCATACAATAAGTCTATACTAAGTGAGCATGTCTGCCACAAGTATGTCGTGACTATCACGCTATCTCCGGATGCTATCGGAGAGTATTGGTTGTACGAAGTGCAACAGGTTATGAGTTTATAGTTTTTTGAAGTGCAAGAAAGTTGTGAGTCGTTGATTGCACGAAGTGCAACGAATATGGCGATGTTGGTTGCATGAAGTGCAATAATATGCGTACTGTTGATCGCACGAAGTGCGAGGAGTTATGCATTGTTGGTCGCACGAAGTGCGAGGAGATATGTGTTGGTTGCACGGAATGCAACAGGTCGATATGTGAGGCGATGCATGTTGTGTTGCTATGCGAACGGTTATGTGTTGTTGGTTGCACGGAGTGCAGCAAGTCGTGAATCGTTCGTTGCATCAGTGCAACGAGTCGATATGGTATGATGCGTGTTGTATGGCTATGCGGATGGATAGCGATATATTACACGGGATTGAGTAAAGACCTTGAGTATCGAGAATGAGTTGTTGCACGAGTTGCAACGAGTGGCATTGGAAAATCGCGAATACAATTCGAACAAGTCGAGTTGGTCGCTAAGTTGAGTTTGAGTAGGCGAACGTTTATGTTGGCCGAGTGTCGCGTTGAGCTGTGTATAACCGAATGTTGCGAGTGTAATCGATATGATTGCCAAGGTATGGTTAGATTGAATGTATGTTGTCACCCCCAGTTTTCGAATTAGGAGTATTTTCGTCATTTTCCAAGTTTTATAATTTTTAGGAATTTTATTTGATTTTATACGATTTTTAGGGATTTGTTTGATTTAGTTTGAATTTTACCCAATTCGGACTTAAGTTGGAGACCCGGGTAGTCTGGACCCTAATGGGACCCACATACTAGTTGGGCTTGGCCCACATACCATCCTAATTAGGCTAGAAACCATAAACCCTACTTCTATGGCTTAATTAGTCGTTTTAGAGGCTTAATTAGTTAATTAGAATTAAACCGAAACGAACCGAACCAAACCCGAACCGAACCCAACCTAAGTCTAATGGGTTGGGGGCTTATTGGATCCCCAAACCAAACCCAATAACCCCCCCATGGCCGGCTATGTAGGGAGCACCCCCCTTTTTTTTTCTTCACAAAGTTAACTCTCTCTCTCTCTCAAATTTCTTTCTTTCTTCCAAGCTCTTTCTTCTTCAAGCAACCCAAAATTAGGTATGCCATTAATTCCCATTTAATTTCCTCTCTCACATTTATGTCTTCACAATAAGTGTAGAGGAGACCACCCTCTACACTTTGACCATAGGTTTTATAGGTTTTTCCTAAAAATCTAGGTTAAGGATTAATTAGGGGTTTTCATATATAAAGTGGTATATATGTATATATGTATATATATATATATATATATATATATATATATATATATATATGTGTATGTATTATATATATGTGTTGTGTGTATGTAGAGAGTGGTGGTATTGGTGTCATGAGATGGTGGTGGTGGTGTTTGTGTGAGAGTGTGTGTGTGTGCTTGTGTGAGTGTGTGTGAGAGAGTGTGTATGTGTTTGTGTGAGGGTGTATGTATTTATATATATATAGATATGTGTGTGTATGTATTTATATATATATGTAGATATGTGTGTGTGTATATATATATAGATAGATGGTTAGATAGTTTGATATATATATATATATATATATATATATATATATATATATATATATATATATATATATATATATAGAGAGAGAGAGAGAGAGAGAGAGAGAGATTGTGTGTATAGGTATTTATATATATATATATAGATGTGTGTGTGTATATATATATATAGATAGATGGTTAGATAGTTTGATATATATATAAATATATAATATATATATATATATATTTTTTTTTTTTTTTTTTTTTTTTTTTTTTATATATATATATATATATATATATATATATAGATAGAGAGAGAGAGAGATAGAGAGAGAGAGAGATAGGAAGGAGTAGAAGAAGGGAAAGTAGAAGAAGAAGATGAAGAACAGCTGCAGCAGCAGCAGAACAAGCTGCAGCAGCAGCAGAGCAAGCAGGAGCAGCAGCAGCAAGCACTGGCAGCACAGTGGCTGCCAGTCCCCCCTAGCTCCTATGTACCCCTTTAAACCCAATAAACCCCCCTATATATATATATATATATATATATATATATATATATATATATATATATATATATATATAGAAGGATATATAGTTAGAAGAATAGGAAGAAGAAGTTAGAAGAAGAAGGATTAGAAGAAGTTAGAAGAATAGGAAGAAGAAGTTAGAAGAATAAGGATTAGAAGAAGTTAGAAGAACAGGAAGAAGAAGTTAGAAGAAGAAGGATTAGAAGAATTAGAAGAATGGGAAGAATTAGGAAGAGAAGAATTAGAATAGGAATTAGAAGAGGAATGAGAAGTAGAAAATAGGAAATCAATTTGGTAGGAGATCGAGTTAGAGGGTAAAATCGAGCTCCGAGTATCGGAACGCGATAAAACTTGGGGGAGACCTAGAATACGTGAATTAGACTTTGCGGGTAGGCTCCCGAGTTGAAATCGGGGTTTTAGGGTGACGGTATCGCGCCGTACCATTGCGTATCTTGAGATATTCAAGATATCGGCAATGGGCCGTGAGATGGACTAGACGTCCACTCTACCTAGGTATCATGGTAGGTAATGAACGTATAGGCTAGTACCCTACTACCCTAGGGAGCACGGGTCGAAATACCAAGCGTAGGTAGCCTAACTTGGTATTCACCTAGGCTAGAAATTTACCTTTATAAAGGGTAAATTAGGATATTGGCCTACGGCCCAGATTTGAGTTTCGAAGTCCAAGATGGACTTGGATATGGGTTGTAAGGGTTGGTAATGATTAGAAATAGTCGCCTAGACCTAGTCTTGACCTCGGTTGACCACGGTTGACTTTTTAGACCAAAAGTCAACTATGGGTCAACACTTTACCCAATTTAGTCCCAAATTCTATTAGACTTGGACAGTTGACCAAAAGTCAACTGTTAGTCACCAGTGACCTAAGATTGACCTAGAGTTGACCTAGAGTTGACCAAAATTGATCCGTTGACCAAAAGTCAACTGTAAGTCAACTTTCGACCTTGTTTGATTCGGATTGACTTCCAATGTTCCTCCATGACCAAGGTTGGCCTAACTAGGCTTGTCTTGACCTAGAATGACTTAATAGGATTTAAATTGATTTGACATTACTTTCTAAATATAGTATTGATACGTCTTGTTCTCTATAGGTCCTCGAGACACTGCAGTGGATCCGGTTGACATATTTTATCATCTTATAGGCGAGTACATTCTCTGATAACTTATTCCCAATTTATGATAACTGTTATGATTCATGTACTTAGTGTAGATATGCTTATTCTTGACACATGGTTCTCACGGATTGGTATTCTTGGATCCCGACGAGAGATGTTTCTCCTTCTTAGGTTGGGATATATTGTGCAAGCTCCCTTGTAGCTCTTGCTCAATATATGGTCACTGGTTCTAGAGAAGATTAGCTCCCTTCTCATAGAATCCCGTGCAGTGATGTGTCCTGTTTGGATCTATTCTACCAGTTGGGGTAGGGGGAGTAGTAGCGTATGCCTGTGATCATATTCCCTTGTATTCTTGAACAATGTGAGTCATATACCGTACTTATGACTTGCCAGGCCAGTTCTTGACAGGTACCCAAGCCGATCACAAGTTGAAACTACTACTCACATACATTGGATATATGGCTTACCTTGATTGTGTACATACCATGATTCAGTTCTACTTTCTTGTTCTAGTTCTAGCTCTACAGCTTACCATGCCATGATACATATATGTACACTCCATGATTTCAATGTATATGCTCTATTTACAGTCTTATAGCTTTTATTCTATCTTGAGATCTGTTATGAGATATATGTACTCGTTCCATCCTGACTGGATATGTTGACAAAATATTACAGATGCTGATGAGGGGGATTGCAGTACCTACTACGGTCCGGACGACGTAGTGGGCTTAGACTTGGAGACCTTGGTCCCGCAGGACATAGCTCCGCCTGACGAGACTTTACCTATTGCTTAGTTAGAGTAGGTCTTTTGTACTGGACCTTGTCTCCAGTTACTTTTGAGACTGTATTATATTTTGGATTGTATTAGAGACTTGGACTTGCATATTATTTGTGTTTGGACTTGACAGGTTATATTTTATCGTCTTTTTGTTTTATCTTTCAGTCTTTACTTTATCATCTTAGAGTTGTGATTGAGCACTCATATATATTCATTGCTTGTCCTCCGTTCGGAGTTGACCATATTCTCGACAGGTTTTTGATATATATATAACTGTTGTTAGAGTAGAAAACCTGCAGCGTTCCACGCCGTTTTTACGGTGAGGGCTGGGCGTTGTCACGTACACGTGCCCTTATACCGGGTGCGGGTCGTGACACATTTTTAGTGGTGGCCCACGCAGGTCCTGAAGTCGCAATTAGTGCGATGTCGTAGCGGCACTCGTCTTAGAGTGTTGACTACGAGCCTGTGTTACACATAGGAGGTAGTAGGCTAAGAGTACTCAATCACAGTAGAATCTTTTCTTGCTTATCTTGCTTACCGTCTTTGATATTGATTTAATACATTCTAGCTGTCCTCCTTTGATATAATTCTTCATGTGCCATATTGATATCTTCTTTTCAATCTGTCTCCAGGATGGTTATGACTCATTCTTCCGGTGAGGAGCACGGGGAGACGGAGAGGTCTGCTACCTCTGGCGGACAGGCTCCGGTCACTTCCCCTGCAGTTGGGACTTCAGTAGGGGCTCTCGGGGGTACTCCTCCAGCGCTCTCGATGACCGTCCCTGGGGTCATTACGGGTGCTCTTCTCGCAGTGCCGGGGGCTACGACGGGAGCTGTCGGGGGCGTTCTTCCTCCTCCTCAGCAGGGGACTCCTCCGGTGATGGGAGCTTTTCCTCCGTTGCCTTCTTTGCCCACAGACATGGGGCAGATGCTCGTGTTCTTTCAGCAGGTGCTGGAGTCCCAGCGGGCCCAGTACGAGGCTCAGATAAGGCAGACAGAGGCCATGTGCCAGGGCATGGAGGATGCTCATTGGTTGGCCCTGGCGGCGGTGGAGCTTGGGGCTCCACAGAGGGAGATGCAGCAGAAGATCGGGGACATCCAGGCTTTCAAGAAGCTGGGTCCGAGGGATTTCAAGGGGACCGAGGGCATTATATATGCTGATGACTGGCTCGAGGATATCGAGCGTCAGATGAGGGCCTCCCGCCTGGCAGACGACCTGAAGGTCGAGGCGGTTGGCTTGCAGTTGTTAGATGTTGCCCGGACATGTATCCGGAACGAGCCGGCTCTTGCAGGAGAGGGCCACACATGGGCTGAGTTTTGGGCCCTGTTCAGAGAGAAGTTTTTTTCCTCCACAGACAAGATCGGCCTAGTGCGGCAGTTTTAGAACCTGCAGCAGGGCGGTATGACTGTGGAGGAGTATGCGGCGGAGTTCGGCCGGCTGAGCCGATACGTTGAGTATATGGTGAGCGACCCGGTGATCCGAACAGAGCGCTTCCGGGTGGGATTGACATGGGATATCAAGATCCTGATCCCTTCCTTCTATGCGACATATGCAGAGGTTTATGCGGAGGCTCGGAAGGTGGAGAGGGAGTGGGGCTTGAAGCCGAAGAGGGATCGTGATTTGTTTTCGGGGGCCAGTAGCAGCACGGGGGCTGCTAAGCGCCCTCAGCTTTAACATCAGTCTTTCCAGCATCATCAGCAGCAGGTGCAGGCCAGAGCATCTGTCCAGAGGGTTCAGCAGTGTCCGGGACAGGACGATCTACCGTGCCACTTCTGCAAGAAGCCCGGTCACCTCTTTGAGTTCTGCAGGAGGAGGCTGGGTTTGTGTCTCTTTTGCGGTGTCGCTGGGCACCAGATGCGGGAGTGTCCTAAGAACTCCCGTGCCACTGGAGCAGTTCAGATGGCACCAGCTAGTGTGCCGGTAGTTCAGTAGCGGGGTCCACTTCTGACCCAGCAGCAGCAGTTTGTTCAGCACCGCCAGCAGAGGGGTGGTCAGGGTAGAGCCTTTGCTCTTGCAGCCGAAGAGATGGAGCCTATTGCGGACGTTGTCGCAGGTTCTATTCTGCTCGATTCTTTTCCAGCTTTAGTCTTGTTTGATTCTGGTGCTACGCACAGCTTTGTGTCTGTTTCTTTTGCTCTTAGGCACAATATCATTGCTGAGTATCTTGGTAGGACTTGCAAGATTATGACTGGGAATGGCATTATCCTAGTTAATAATATTTGCAAGGGGCGAAGAGTTTCTTTGAGAGGCCGGGAGCTGAGTGCGTGTTTGCTCGTAATGCCACTTCCAAGTTACGATGTGGTACTCGGTATGGACTGGTTGAGCATGCACCACGCTAGCATCGACTGCAGAGGGGGCAGGATTCTGTTCAGGCCGCCAGGAGAGGCGGAGTATGAGTTCACCAGGGGTATATCGGAGCCAGGAGGTGGATTCTACGGAGTGTTGTTGGCAGGGCCGGTGTTGCCACATCCACTGATTGCTGAGTTCTTGGATGTCTTTCCCGAGGAGCTGCCCGGAATGCCGCCAGATCATGATGTTGAGTTTTCTATAGACCTAGTGCAGGGCGCTGAGCCTATCTGCCAGCACGTCTATAGAATAAACAACAGTGAGTTAGCGGAGCTGAAGAGACAGGTCGACGAGCTGGAGGACAAGGGCTTTATTCGATCTAGTTCTTCACCTTGGGGCGCGCTAGTTCTTTTCGTCCCCAAGAAGGATGGTACGGTACGTCTGTGTATTGATTACAGGGCGCTCAACAACCTTACCATCAAGAACAAGTATCCTTTGCCAAGGATTGATGACTTGTTCGATCAGTTGAGCGGGACGAGGGTGTTCTCGAAGATCGACTTGCGTACCGGGTACCATCAGCAGAAGGTGAAGCGGGATGACATTCCGAAGACTGTCTTTCGGACTCGCTATGGCCAGTATGAGTATACCGTCATGCCGTTTGGGTTGACCAACGCCCCGGCGGTATTCATGAACTTGATGAACAAGGTATTTCATCAGTACCTTGACAAGTTCGTGGTGGTCTTCATTGATGACATTCTCATCTATTCGAAGACACCAGAGGAGCACGAGGAGCACCTGAGGATTATGTTGGACACTCTCAAGAGGGAGCTGTAGAAGCATGGAATTTCAGGACCAGAAATCCTATGCGCCAAACACTACATACGCCAGAGAGCTCGGACAAAGTACTTTACACAGCAAAAACAACAAATATAGACATTAAAAGAGGACTTTTTTATTACATATAAAAGTCTATTACATGTCTAGAAAAGGTTGTACAAAGGAGAACTTCTACAAAAAGAAAAGACCCTAAGTCTATAGCCAGGCGCGGCGATCATCATGCGCTTTCAGTCAGGCGCATCCCACCACGCGCCCTCAGCGGGGCGCATCCCTTCAGCAGCCCAGTTATGAGCCACTCTTCCAGCCAGGCTCACCGCCGTCTAAATGCTTCGACTAATGAAGCATTTATTGAGCAGAACGAGGGTGGCAATCAACCCTCTAGCTGGAGGAAGAGCTCCCCAAACCGAGGAAGAGAAGAGCACCGCAAGCCAACCTGTGGCCAGGGAAGGCTTCGAAAGAACCTCCAAAGGCGAAGGAAGACCGTAATCGAAACCGCGACTAAAGGAGCAGCTTTCAACACAACCAAAATGGGCAACACCCATTTTGAAGGAAGAAAGAGCCCCCAAAGCCGCAGCATCGCAATTCCGATCTGCGGCTCTTCCCACATGACGGAGACGAGGCTCATGCATCCCTATCTTTGGATACAACAGGCACCTTCTGCCTGCCTCAGAAGCCCTCGACTCCGACTTTTGGATGTAACAGCCACCTTCAAGTGCATCAATGAAGACATTGCGTCGTATCTTCACCCTCGGGAGCATCTCATCAACAGAATGCATCCGAGCAAACAAGTTCATTTTGGGAGGACGTGAGAGAATGAGAAACAAACTCTCTCCATGCCACTATTTATAGGCCAGACAAATCAAACCCATACGCCAAGTGGATGGCTCTCCGAATCCCGTGCAATGAATTTGCATTAAATGGATGAACCTGACGCTTCGAATTCAGCCAAGTCAAAAACGGCTATTTAAAGCACTCGAAAAACGTAATAGTCACACCATTAAAGACGTGTCACGAAGCGGATGCGCCGGCCAGACAGCGCATCACACAGACGTGCCCTTCAAACATCAAAGCGCATCACACAGACGTGCCCTTCAACACCAAAGCGCCTCACAGGGATGCGCCCCCATGCGTCCCCATACGCCTGGTGTAACGCTGATCGATGCGCCCACTCAGCTGTCCATCAAATATCAAAAATATTAAATGCTGAAGTCTGACAGAGTTGGCAGCACGCTTCCAGAAGACTGAACAGTTGACGGCTTTTTCAGAAAATGAAGCGTCGCCAACTTCAGCATCATCATTACTTTCCTCCGACGGTTACTGCCACGTGGCCGCCCAATCATCTCGCATGCGCCTCCGCAGCCATGCGCCTAAATCTGCATGCGCCTCAAAAGCCATGCATCCTAGACTTCTCTCTGATCCCAAAAGACAGAAGTAAAAGTCACTACTGGAGCCTCGCATGCGCCTCAAAAGCCATGCGCTCTGAATGGTTCGTGACTCCGAAAAGTTACGAGCCAAGTCTCCTCATGCGCCCAGGCGCATCCTACCAGATCATTCTCCATCAAATCCGAGATCTTCGAGCCATGGGCCGATGACACGTGTCCTTTGACTCGATTCACCCAAGATCTCAGTAACAGAAAGATCTTCTTCCCTGCTACGTGCCGGCTCACAACAGCAGCATGAAAAAGTCAACCCCCCAATCAGGGCGCATCGTCCATGCGCCTCCATCAGCAATCACCACGTGGCGTCCCTACGTCCAGGTGCATCCTACATATGCGCGCATGAGCAGCCAGCCTGCAAAGCTATAAATAGAGGGATCATTTCCTTTTCATCCACGAACACACAGAGAGGCAAACATACATCGACAGACAGAGACTTCGTACCACTAGAGAGGCAGATACAGACACTCAACGTCTTCCTCCTCTCAGCAAGCTCCAGCACCCAGAGCAATTTAAACCTTCAGAGAACCGATAACCGTCGTCAGATCGTCAACGGAGTCAACGCATTACTACTCGCTCCATCGGCACAAGGGACCCAGATAAACAAAAGTGTACTCCTAGGACTACATCTAAGTCCTATATTGTAACACTATTCTATTTGTATTAAAATTTGCAATCAATAGATTTTAATGGCAAACAAGCTGGCGACTCTGCTGGGGACCTCTTTCTTCTCCACCGAGAAAGCTGTGTCGCAATCCGACGATGTAAAGGTGGGCTCCTCCCACAAGACGCTGGTCGTACGCCTAGGCGTATGAGGAGTTCATCTCTGAAGGAAGTACGAGTCCTTCGAAGCGGCTGCCAAAGCCGAAGAAGACCCGCCGAGTCTGGATGCGCAAGGTCGACGCCTCTGGCACCACCACCGAAGGGGATGCGCTGATCCAGCCTTCTCTTCCTGCTGACGTCCTCAGCAACCAAGATGTGCCCACCGCTGCAGCGCATCTCCCGGGGAAACGTGCGGCTGACCACATTCCCCAGCCATCTCCCTCTCAGGCGAGAAAGATGCGTCGACGGAGTAGGGGCGCAGCTAATGCCCCGCTCATCACCTCCGATGCGCCACAGAAGGTCTCTGTCTTTGACAGACTCACTCGCTGTAGTGGCGAAGAGAATTTGGATTCTGAGTACTACGCGTCCCAGTGGATTGGTACGAAGAAGTCCAAGGCAGCATGGGTCATGCGCCCCAAACGTGCTATGCCAGCAGCAAGCCAGAAGCATGCGCTCACAATCATGCACACTGCTGATGGTAAGCTGTATATGGTCGACTCAGATGCTTCTGTGCCAGAAACGAGCCGACCTTCAAAGTCCTTGTCTCACTTGGGCGCATCTTCTGCGTGCACAACTAAGTCGAGTAAGGCAAATCCAGTGGTCTGGAACTCCCGTGCCTCCTCTGGTTGTGCGTCTGAGGTCCGTTCAAGTCACTTCAAATGTTGTTCCCCCATTACTGATCGGGACGCCTGTTTGGAGTTAGATCAGGGGGCACAGGATTTACTTAACCACCCCGGTGCTTGGCCTTGCCATGCGCCTGAAGGGGGTACGAAGGTGGTACTCTCGTCCAACGATCTGCGCAACGTGATCACTCACAAGCGCCGATCAGGAGAGTCGACTGACAAGCACGATACGCCCCTCACAGGGCACACTTATGCTGTGGTCACCATCAACTGCTGTTGCAAGGCGGCATTCCCACCAAGGCAGTCAGTGTTCCAGCGGCTGCAATCATCGACACCCCTCCGACGTCGTCTCGGAAAGAAGGTGTCAACAAAAGAAGAGCCAAGGGTTGCTTCATGCAACGTGATCTCTAACTCCTCGTCAGTCCGAAAGACGACTGGCAATTCCTCGTCCTCGTCCAAGAACCAGTCGAGGAAAACCAAGGCAAGTGTCTCGTCCTCCGGAGTGTTCGAAGGCACTGGGGGAGAAAGAAGCTCTTGGAGGAAACTGGAGGTAGTCAGACCCTTGTCGAGCCTCCTTCCGACGACGAAGCTGTCTTTCAAAGTACAGCTGGGGCCGATCTTCTCGAAGTCAACCTCCCGGACATGGCTGGGGGTCATCTAGCCCCTGTCCTTCAAGACGAGGGTGTCCTCCAAAACATAGCCGGGGATAGTCTAGCCCCCGCGGATCTGAGTCTCGGAGACGAAGAAGTCCTTCAAGACGGAACCAAGGGTAATCAGGCCCTTGCAGATGCTCCCATCGAGAATGTTCCCCAGAACATAGCCGGGGGTGGCCAGGACGAAGCTCCAGGAGAGGCAACTCACTTACAAGAGAGTGAAGCCGAGAGTGAAGCCTCAACCGATCCATCCACTTCCAGCCGTGTCATGACAGTATACATGGCTGGGGGTGATTCCGAGTCTGATGCACCGCCACCAGACCTCGTCCAGCGCATGGACACGTTAGAGGGAGGACTCAAAACCCTCTCTGCCTCCATGCAAACACTGACTCAAGCAGTGTTTGAGATACGGTCAGCTTTGGCCAGGACACCTTCCACCGGTCCCGACCCAGGGGCCAATGGAGAATTAAGCGTACCCCTTCAACGGGTATCCTTGGATACGGATCGTCGAGAAGCACCTCGGACATCGGAGCCCTCAAATGCTCAACTTCAGGTGGTACCACCTTTCCCGACTCCCAGCTCCACGGAAGACGTGGTCGAGATGATCAAGGACTTGCGCAAGCGCTTTGAGTCCAAGACGAGACAAGAGGAGCGCCAAAAGATGGGGATTCCCCAACCTTATCCCCTCGAGTGGAACAAAGTGGTTTATCCTCCTAAGTATAAACCACAAACACTGACGCCATACGACGGGAAGGACTCTCCTTGTCGCTATCTGACGTACTTCTAGTCTCAGATGGGACATCTTTCGAAGGAGGACGCGCTACTCATCAGCATATTTGTCGGGACACTGAAGGGAGTGGCGTACGACTGGTACTGCAGCCTCCCCGACAATTCCATATCTTCCTTCGACGACCTGATGCGCCTTTTTCTTGACCATTTCTACGACGGCGGAAAGGACATGACAATGGCGTCCCTTATAGAGATACGCCAGAAGGAGAAGGAAACAGTTCGAGTGTTCATCGAACGCTTCCGACAGGCCTGCTTCAAACTGCCCCCGGGCATGCCAGAACATGTACTCCTCTCCTTTTGCAGCATGAACATGCTGCCTGCAGTCAAACTCTGGCTCAACTCTACTCCTCCTCCCGACTGGAGCTCCTTGATCATTGAAGCAGAAGCCGCAGAAAAGAAGGCGGCCAATGCTCGTCTTCTGGAAGTCAGTTTCCCTGTCTTTGAGGACAAGGGAAAGCGGCCTGCGGCCAACAACCCCGGACGAGAGACGAAGGGGAAACAGGCATTGACTGTCAATGCCTCAAAAGGTGCATTAGCACCTACTCAGAAGCCTCCACTTGCACCAAGGCCAAAGGAGGTGTACTCTTTCAACGATGAAGACACCCTACAACTCTTTGAGATACTGAATCAGGGTGACAAGATCAAGCTGTCGGACCCGAAGCATCCCGACGAGGTTGGAAAAGTGGACAACCCGAGGTACTGTCACTACCATCGGTTTGTCGGACACCCAACCAAGGACTGCTATGTCCTCAAGAATTATATCCAGCGCATGATCAATGCGGATGTAATCTCCGTCGACTACGAGGAGAAGACGGTGTCAGCCAACGTGGTGTCACTCCAGTTCGGCACCCTGCCGCCAACTACAATATAAGATGGCGTCGTCCCCATCCCTAAGGCGACAATGCAGGTGGTTAACTTACCACCTACTCGTGACAACGTGAGTGGACTCATCCCACTCACCACATATCGGGGAGAGATCCTATGGGTTCACCCTGATCTTGTCTCTGAGGTGACTCAACCGAAAGTACGCCCTACCTCCAAATCCAAAGGCAGGAAGATCAAGTCTTGCCGTATGGTCTCTTCCTCAGCGGAAGAGGCACTTCCTGTACAGACGCGTTCACAACAGAACGCCCAATCCGACGAAGCTGTCGTCGAGGTGGTGCCTCCTTGCACCGTCCCTGCTGTCCAGGAGGAGGGCCCGTCTAAGCCCCCAGCAGCCAATAAGCAGAAGCAGATAGAAGCCCGCTTCGATAGGCCTCTGCGAAAGGAGAATGCTTCGGGGCTAGCCAAGCCCACAACTTTGACATACTGGCACAACTGGCCAGTACTCCTGCCCGCCTATCTCTGTTTGAGCTCCTTCATCTTTCCAAAGACACCCGAGAAGCTCTCTGCGAAGCTCTGAAAGATGTCGAATCCTTTCTCAGTCAGGTCAAGCAGTCTGAAGATCTCCCGACTGCATGCACGTACTGCCACTGTGCGGATAAGGTTATCCCCAATATAACCTTCACCCAACAGAACATGATGCTCAAGCACAACCGACACAACAGGCCACTGTATTATACAGGGTATATCGGTTCTGTCAAGGTGAAGCGGATTCAGATCGATCCGGGGTCTTCCCTCAGCATCATCCCGAAGACGTTGCTCTCAACACTGGGGATCCCAATGTACCGACTGGCGCCATCCAACACAACAATCAGTGGCTTCAATGCTAGTAAAAGCGAGCCACTAGGCAAAATACGACTAAAGTGCCACATTAGTAATCTCAGAACTGAGGTGACTTGTTACGTCGTGGACGCCGACGTCAACTACAACCTTCTGTTGGGTCGTCCATGGCTGCATGAGTACATGGTGGTGCCATCCACGCTCCACCAATGTATGAAGTACGTGTCCACCAACAACGTCATCTGGACAGAGTTTGCGGACATTGACCCTTTCAAAGGGATTGAAGCCTACTTCATCGACTCCGACCTGTACAAGTCACCTGACGAGGAGGAAGCCAATAATGCTGACGACGATGCAGAAACGGCAGCAGAGCCGGACATGGAGCCTGAGGTCACTTCCGACGCTCCTTTGAAGATTCGACTCAAAGGTAAACTGCCTCAGAAGTTGCCTCCCATGAGCATTAAGCTGCCCGGGAAAGCACCAGTTGCTCCTGAAGCTCCCCTGAAGAAACGGCTCAAGGGAAAGCCGCCTCAAACATCGGCTCCCCTTGTGGCAAAACTACAGGGGAAGGCGCCAATCACCGGAGGCACAGTGGAGGGACCTCTGAAGGTGCGCCTTAAGGGCAAGCCACCTCAATCCAAGCTGCCAGAGAAGGCCCACATAGCCCTCTCGGACCCCGAAGTCAAAGCTGTGGTGGACTCTCCCAATCCAATCCCGGCACTCACAGATGAAGAGCTAGGGGAATACATCTCTGCTGATGTAGACGCACCCTCTCTAGACAATGTAATCCCGCGGGATAAAATATCGTATTTCATCAATAATAGAGTGTCTTTTAATTATTCTAGTCTTCCACATTGGAATGCCATGTATACATTAGATAACGCTCTACGGTCGTTACAAACACAAATAACGACCGTCAATCATGTAAATCGAGTAGTCCCGTTCCAAGGGGTCTGTTCTGTAGTCCCACCGCGAAGTCGAGACGAAGAATCCATCATTTTTGGCAAAGTTGAGCGTCATCAAGACCTCCCGCCACTCGAGCCAGAACCAGATGCCGGTAGAATACAAATCTATCGGTACATGGACAAGGCAAAGTACCTCATCCAAAAGATGGATTATGACCTAAAAAGCAACAAAGGCCTGAACTACAGCAAGGGTCGATGTCTTCCTCTCCGGCTTCCAACACCTAAAGGAAAGCCGCAGGACTACTATAATCGAACTCGACGGGGGATAGGCTATGTCACGCCGCCGTCAACTCCAGAGAGTTCGGAGGCAAAAGAAGCAGAACATTCTCATTCGTCTGAAGCATCAACTTGGGATTCCGATACCAGTATCGGCTCAGTCTTCAAGAGAGTGCTGTCAGCCAACATGACATCCGCTCAAACTCAAGAAGATGAAGGCGAAGATCAAGCACCGGAATTCTTCGAAGAAGAACCCTGGGTGCAACGCTTAGGAGAACAATGGGAGTCTCATTTTGAGCTATGCGAACCCCTATCGAAGACGAAGTCGAGCAGATCGACCTTGGGGATGGATCTTCTTCTAAGCCCATCTTCATCAGCAAAAGCCTAAAAGGAGAAGACCGGGAGTCTTTAATCTAACTGGCTAAAGAATATATTAATGTCTTCGCCTGGAGCTACAAAGACATGCCGGGACTCGATCCTCAGATCGTGATACATAGGCTGAACATCTTACCTGATGCCAAGCCTATCAAACAACAACAGCGACGCTTTCGTCCGGACATCATGAACGCCATCGATCAGGAGGTGGACAAACTCTTGACTAGCGGCTTCATCCGTGAAGAACAACACCCGGATTGGGTGGCCAACGTTGTCCCTGTTACCAAGAAGAATGGAAAGATTCGAGTCTGCATCGACTTCAGGGATCTCAACTCCGCCTGCCCGAAGGACGAATTCCCGCTTCCCATCACCAACGTGATGATCGACGACACATGTGGCTTCGAACGCATGTCTTTTATGGACGGGTATTCGGGCTACAACCAGATCAAGATGTTCCCCGATGACGCAAAATATACGTCATTCAGGACTCCAAAGGGCATTTTCTGCTATACAGTGATGCCCTTCGGCTTGAAGAACGCGGGTGCGACATACCAACGAGCTATGAGCACCATTTTCCATCAACATCTTCGTAAGACAGTCGAATGCTATGTTGACGACATCGCAGTCAAAAGCCGTCTCAAAGGAGATCACCTACAAGACCTGAAGACAGTCTTCGATCTCATGCGGGCGCATCAACTCAAGATGAACCCCGCTAAATCCTTCATGGGGGTTTCTAGCGAAAAGTTCCTAGGTTTTATTATCACGGCGAAAGGCATTCATGTCGATCCCGAGAAGACCAAAGCCATCCTCGACATGGACCCTCCGAAGAACCTTCGAGAACTTTGAGGCCTGCAGGGGCTTCTGGCATATATCCGGAGGTTCATAGCAAACCTTTCCAGAAAATGTTAACCCTTCACTCAACTCATGAAGAAGGGAGTCTCTTACGTCTGGACAGAGGAATGCCAAAAGGCTTTCGACGACATCAAGGCTTATCTGACGAGCCCGCCAGTCCTGGTGGCACCAGTCGCCGGCAAACCATTTCTCCTCTACGTCCGTGCTATGGATCATTCCCTTGGCGCTCTGCTAGCACAGAACAGTGATACAGGCTATGAGGAAGCAATCTACTACCTTAGTCGAACTCTGATCGGGGCCGAACACCGGTACAACCCCGTTGAAAAGGAGTGCTTGGCTTTGGTATTTGCCATCCAAAAGACTCGTCATTATGTCTCGGGGCAGACAATTCATGTCATTTCTCGAGTCAATCCGCTCAGAGTCCTCATGACGAAGCCAGGATCATTAAACTCCCGACTTGCCACATGGGCGATCTTGCTAACACCATACAACATGGTGTTCGTCCCACAAAAAGCTGTTAAGGGTCAAGCTCTGGCTGACTTTTTAGCTGCACACCCCATCCCAGAGTCCTCAAGACTCTATGAAGACATCCCGGATGAGGTCCAAGAATCTAACGTCACTGAAGAAAGCTCCGTCTGGCAGATGTTTTTCGATGGCGCTTCAAGAACAGGCCCCAAAGGCCAAATTATCGCAGGAGTGGGGGTAGTCTTGGTCTCTCCCGATCAGCTGGTCATCCAGCGCGCTTACTCCCTTTCGAAGCCGTGCTCCAACAATGTTGCCGAGTACAATGCGCTCATTATGGGACTCCAGCTGGCGCTACAGCTGGGGGTGGATCATCTGCAAGCCTACGGTGACTCAAAACTCGTCGTAAACCAGATCAGAGGACAATACGAGGTTCGCCATGAAGATCTGATCCCTTACTATGAAGTTGCATTGAATATCATTTCAACCTTCACCGGGTTCTTCATCGAACACGTACCTCGTCTACAAAATCTGGAGGCTGATGCTCTGGCTGGCCTCGCAGCCTCCTTGGCAGCCCCCCTCGGGACTCAACACTACGTCACGGTAGTTGGTCGAGACTTGGTCTGTCCTAAAAATAACCTGTGCTCACGAGTAGCCCATGCTATATCAACAAGCGCTGGTGTTAATGTCCGGGATTGGAGATTCCCGTTCATCGACTTCGCTGTCTACGGAATTCTTCCAGAGGACCCGAAAGAAGCCGTCTCAGTCAGGAGACGCTCTGTTCGATTCTACTACGATACAGCCACTAAAATGCTGTACCGACGCTCCTACGATGGACTTCTCCTTCGATGTTTGTCCAACGAAGAAGCAGCCGAGGCCCTTCGAGAAGCTCACGATGGAACCTGCGAGGCCTATCTACCAGGCCCTAAGTTGCAGGACTGACTGCGACGCATGGCTACTACTGGCTAACCATGGCCGCTGACGCTGTCGACTATTGTAAAACCCCTAAATTTCTACTATTATTTATTTATTTATTTATTTATTTATTTGCATGGATTTAAAATTTTTGGTATTGTATGTCACGTAGTCGTATTGTACGTCGTATGCAAAATTTTCGTTTGCTCGACGAGTACGAATATGTGCGAGCGTACATATTTTATAAAAACATTTTCTTTTCTATTTTAATATACACTTTTAAAATTATATAATTATTATTCTTGTTATAAAAAGCCTTTTGTTTCTAAAAAGTTATTAATAATAAATAATATTTTGTATACTAGAAAAGCCTAAGTATGTAAAGGATATTTGTTGCATACGAATATTTCGTTATTTATTTATTGGTCTATTTTAAATAAAAGTATAATTTTCGAAATTTATTAAGAGTAATATTTTATTGTTCAAAAAGATATTTAAAAATATTTATTATTTTCGAAATTATTATTATTGGTATTTTGAAAAATATTTTTGGAAGTTATTTTGGCCAATTAAATCTTGAGTTAATGTTTGAAATTATTTAAATAGATTAAACTAGTATCTATATTTGGAATTGGATTATTTGATTCGATTTTAAACTAAAGGGATTTCATTTAAATAGGATTTGTATTTGGATTTGAATTAAATAGGTTGAAATATCTAAATTGGGTTTTAAATATCCTAGTCCATATCTAATTGGGAATTCCCACATCCTATAAATATAGGCAGGTACTCCTCCAACTTTTTATTGCTCCACAAATATTTTTACCACCCATGTGAGTGCATCGTGTCCATGTTCCCCCTCCCCCGTCCGATTCTTATTCCAATTTTTACAATTACATTTACTTCTACGTGTCGACAACCCTGACACGACATATCAAATTCCAAATCCTAAACCTAGCATATCTTTCCACCACCCTCGCCTCCTACTATCCTCCATCGACCTCCCTATCCCGTAACCACGTTGCCGTCCGACCACCACGGCAATGGCCGAGCCAACCCCGCCATCAACCACCTCCGTCACCACCTTCGCCGCGCCCCATTTAACCACAGCGTAAACCATCGTCATCCCGGCCATCGCCGGCGAACACCACCACCGTCTGCCCAGCCCCGACAACACCACAGCCAAAGAAAACCCAGAAAAATAAAAACCCTAAAATTAAAACCACCGCCACCAGCTTACCTCAGCTGTGCCGGCTGCCCTCCGCCACCATCGAGCGCCGGAGCCGCCCACGGAGACCGCCGACCCGCCGGAGTCCCTAGCCGCGCCCACGACATCACAGCCGCCGGCGAAACCCTTCCACCGCCGACAGTCCCCTTCCCTTCGCCGACTCTTCACCGCCTCTCCCCACCGGATCTCCAGCCCCCGGCCTCATCTCCTCCTTCCTCCGTCCGGCCGTGCCCCAAAACCCCCGGCCGCCACTTGAACCCATCTCCGCCTGACCGAGCGTCGACGGGTCAAAAACCCCCGGCCGCCACTGGAACCCATCTCCGCCTGATCGCCACACCGCGCCGGACGACCGCAAAACCCCCTTCTTCCCACTCTCCTCCGCCATCCTTCGACTTTCCTCCGCCGCTCCGTCCGCCGCGCCTAACACACCGCCACCGCCGTTCCTCGCCGGACCCGACCGAGCTCCCCGCTCTCTCTCAGCCGAACTCCCCCTCTCCGATCTTTCCCTCGTGTACCCCGACCCTCTTTCGCAGCCTCGTCCCGGCGATCGTCCCCACGCCGCCGGAGCTCCGCCGTCCCGAAACCCTCCTCACTCTCCACCCATCTTTTCTCTCTCTTCTCTTTCGATTGGTGCTGTGTCCCCTCGGTTGGGGGAACAGCCTTCGAAATTTTTTTTTTGTTTTGATATTTTATATTTTTTTTCTTTTAATATTTAGTATTATCATTATTATATTTTTTGGTTGTTTTTGTTTTATTTGATTATTGTTGATAATTTTTGGGTATTAGTTATATTTTTCTCTCCTTTTAGTAAATAGCTATTTTAAGTTATTATTATTATTATTATTATTATTGTTTTGCTTTATTTGTTATTTTTACCAGGGTATAGTTAAGTTTATAGATATATAGGGAAAAGGGTATTTCGTGTTATCATTATTAATTATTTTTGTTTGTTTTCGTTTCTTGGTGTAGGTAGTTGCTTTATAAATTTTATTATTAACATATTTATTATTGATAGTATTATTATTATTATTCATATTATTTTTATTATGATTAGTGCTGCACTTATTGTTAAAACTATTCTTTGCAAAACATTATTTTTTTTCTCTCTTTCCATAAAAATATTATTTTTCCAACTATTTCCAAAGGTATAATTTTTACCAAAAACGTTTTTATACTTTTCAAGTATTTCTCTAGAAACTATTTCTTTACAAATAAAAATATATTTTACTAAAGTGTATTTTAAGTATTATATAATACTTTCAAAATTCGTATAAATATTATCTATCCAATTCCTTTCGATTTCCAGCATGTCCAATCCCACTATACTCGTTCTCTTGTCAATTCTTACCTTATGTCAAACCCAACTAAATTGACCCTTCTGGACCCAATGGAACTGGCCGTGCCACCATCCGAGGTCACCATGCATAGTTGTTGCACCGAAGTCGCAGATCGTACCACATTGATTATCGCAGCACACCAGGCGTAATATCAGGCAAGACACCTTGCCATTAGCTGTTTAATTATTTTTAGCTCATATTTCATGCATTACTTATTTTCTTTATAAACTGTGATACATGGCATAACTGTTCATTTATATTTTCTGCTGTGTATTATTTTTCTTACAAATTAAACCTAGATTTAAGGGACCACCTTGTGTGTCGCATTCATTGGCCTTGACACGTTGTAACACGAAGTTGTGTGTCGCATGTAGAACACGGAAGTACGTGATTGGCTGGCCACCAGTACGTACAAGCCGTGCAATAGGAATAACCGCTAATAGAGGTTGCATGCTAGTTTGACTTAGCGGTTATAGAGTTAGCATTGGGCGGGAAGAACATGATTGGAAGTTGACTACCACCCTATCTATCATAGACTCGCTCGCTACTGAGGAACGATAGGTAGACTATATGCTATAGACTCGCTCGACACTGAGGAATAGTATATGGTGTTGTGACTCGCTACTGAGGTACTGCATTGGTTATTTCTCGACTTGACTAGGTAGTCATGCGACCATGAATTGTTCTTAAACTACATTCACTTAGAACGGTTAGGCTACCCTTATCCGTTAGGTACGAGTACTTTTAGTTTGGGTACTTGTATCTGACCGTGGCTTGGAACAATAACTTGTCGCGGATTAGTTTGTCACATCTTGTCCTTGTTTGGTTGTAGGTGTGACTTACTACTTCGATGAGAAGGTATTGAACCTTGTTGGGGTCCGGATACCATATCGGATTCTTAGCATGGAAAGATACGTTACCGTGAATTAGTTTACCATCTCCTGTCCATGTTTGGTTGGGGGGATGGTACGCTAGTTCAGTAGGTGCGTATTGGAACATGTTATGATTCGATTTACTTATTTATTTGAGCAATATTTATTCAGTTTATATGGCATGCTATGATGTGTCTTGTTACGTCCCTCTGAGGACCTGATTGTCTTGCCAGGTGTGTGCTATTGTCTTTCGCAGGTGCTTTAGCTCTAGCCATGTTCATTGCTATTTCTCGAGGATGATTGTACTTGGATCGTCTACGCTTCGCTCGCCGCTCATTTCATTTCCCATGTATTTTATTTTCCTTATTTTGTTGGTAGTGGATTTGTCTCCGCCCAACATATTGTATCAAGACAAATTCATAGTGATTATATAATATCTTTTATTTTTGTGGATGAGATTAGTTATGGTTCTACTGCATTTTACAGCTTATGTATTTATACGAGGCTTCCATATATTGGAGTATACTTCGTATAAATACAGCTGGCATGTCTATGTTCCTAGTCCTACGTATTTTAGGACTGGGGCGTTACAACTATGCTAAGAAGTGCCATGCGTGCCAGCTTCACGCGGACTTCATCCATACACCGTCAGAACCACTACATCCTACAGTCGCCTCCTGGCCCTTCGAAGCTTAGGGCATGGACATTGTGGGACCAATCACCCCTCCTTCATCGAGAGGACACCGCTTCATCCTAGCAATCACCGACTACTTCTCCAATTGGGCAGAAGCAGTTCTACTGGCAGAAGTGAAAAGCTCCAGGGTGATCAGCTTCATCAAACACCACGTCATCTACCGTTTCGGAGCACCCCGGAGGATCATCCACGACAATGGTCCTCAGTTCATAAGCCATGCTTTTAGCAGATTCTGTGACAAGAATCGCATTCAAAATGTGGCATCAACCGCCTACAATCCGGTAGCAAACGGGTTGGCCGAGGCATTCAACAAGACTATCGTCAGGCTACTCAAAAAGGACGTGTCATCCAACAAACGCGACTGGGACGAAAAGCTCGGCGAATGCCTTTGGGCTTACCGCACAACGGTACGGACCCCGACAGGCAACACACCATTCTTCTTGGTCTACGGGAGCGAAGCGGTACTGCCTCTCGAGATCCAGATACCCTCACTCCGCGTAGCAATCACAAACCAACTCACAGAAGAGGACAATCAACGTCGTCGTCTGCGGGAACTGCAGGCACTTGACGAAAAGCGTCTCCTAGCTCAACAACGCATCGAACTCTACCAAGCCCGTATATCACAGGCTTTCAATAAAAAGGTCAAGAAGAGGACTTTTCAAGTAGGCGACCTGGTTCTGGCAGTCAGGAGGCCGATGGTGTTGACTCACAAAACACCAGAAAAGTTCGAACCTAAGTGGGAATAACCTTTCATCATAGAGACGGTATACTCAAACGGTGCTTACCACTTCGCCAAACCCAATGGAGACTTGTTCATGATGCCCATCAATGGCAAGTTCCTGAAGAAGTACTACTCTTGACATCTTTCCGACATGTACTTCCACAAGGGGATCTGTGGACCCAATCATCAGGGCTCACATACAATTCCCTTCCACAAAATCATACGCTTCTGGAACCCAGCTGTTCCGTGGCATCCTCCAGTAGAAGGACAACCACGTCCACATCACCTCTGAGTTGTCCCCCCTACATCCTACAAAGCGGAATATTACATTCCATAAGACTACGCTACCCATCATGTTTACCACGTCCATATTACCTCTGAGTAAACATCCCGTACAGACAACCCCTGCGTTGCCGTACATCAATCATAGAACTTCCACGTCCATATTACCTTTGAGTAGTTCTGCGTATCCTCCAGAGTCACTCCTACCACGTCCATAACACCTCTGAGTAGGAAGATTCTATTATTTTGAATCCCATATTTGCCATGTCCATATTACCTCTGAGCAAACATATTGATTCTCTCAAACTTATTATCTGTACCTAAAAACCAAGGTGCACAAAAGATAATAGGTCCACACAAACCATCAAGTTCATGACAGCAAAAATGAACACATCACAAAAAATTGTGTATTTCTTTATTTCTAAAAAAGGAGAGTAAAGGACTACGCCATCCCCAGTAAGAGTTGCAAATACATAAAAAGAAGAGACTACAATCCCTAAACATCCCCAGGATTGGTTGAAAGCTCTTCAATCCGACACCTCAAGTTTGCCGCCCGAGTCTCCACGGTCGCCAAGACTCGACGTTCAGCTTCTTGACGCATCGCTTCAATGGCCTCAGGAGTGTCCTTCTCATACTTCTCATCCAACTGCTGCCGCTGCTGAGCCAAAGTAAGAGCCCGGTGGGTGAAAGCTGTCTCCTCCTTCTTGAATGTTACGTGTTCGGCCTGGACACGTTCGGCATCTAATAGAAGTCGGGCCCGTTGTTCCTCAAGGCGGCGGATCTGGGCATCAATCTCCGCGATACTAGTGTTCAATACAGCTCGCGCCTCCACCGTCTCCCGCGTAGACTGAGACAACCGCTCCACTGCAGCTTCAGTCTCAGCCACTTCACGTTCCCAGATACTCACGGTGGCCTAGTAAGAAGACTCAGTCTCGGCGATCAGCTTCTCCTTCTCCGCATCTATCAGGACGGAGAGGTCGTTTCGCTGGATGCGCTGCAATTCGGAAAGCCGCTGGTCCAACTCAACCACTGAGGCTTCTAGAATATTGGCCATATGATCATGGCCCTGATGAAGACGGATCAGGTTGATATGAGGCATTGCCAGAGTTCTTGCCGTCGTAAAACTCCCATTGGCGTCCATCACGGCCGATACACCCCTCTGCAGCATTTTATACACCGCCTCGATGATGAATTTCACATATTCATCTGCATCCGCCAGCACATGCGGCATCATAGTAGGAGTCGGAGGAGCTGCTTTAGCAGACGGACCGCAAGAAGGCCCGCCTGCCTCAATCCGCGAGGCTGGACCCTTGGTATCGACAGGCTCTTCATCAACAGGGGCTTGACTACTAGTCCGAGGAGCCAAAGGAACAGAAGAAGCCGAGACAGGCGTCGAGATAGTACCCCAAGTGGAAGGAGCAACAGAGGGTTCCATCAAACCCTTACCCCTCTCAAACTCGGAAGAACCACCGACGTCAGTGGCCACCTCATCAGCCCCCAACGTGCTATCAGCAGCCAGTACCTCCCCTGGCAGAACGGGGAGATCAACACTTGTCTCCTGACTCGCCCCTAAAGTCAGGACCGGCAGCCGAGTCTCACTTTTCTTATCAAATCCCTCTACAGGGACAGGATCTGTCGCTACCTCCTGATCGGTAGCCACCTCAGCTTCCGCTGCTGAGTCTGGGGTAGGGCTCGGCAATGCCGTAGTCGACCACCCCTCGTCATGACAAGGAGGGGAATCAACCCTCTCCTCCGTTCTAACCACATCTGTTGTCCCCGCAACAGACTCTTGCAACTCTAGAGCGATGTCATCTGAAGACGACGAACTCCACTCCACTTCATCATCACGAAACCCCGTGTCTGCTGGACCCTCAACGTCCAAGGTCCCCGGGGCAGCCTTTACCATCTCAGAAGCTGCTTCATCCTCAGCTTCCCTTCTAACATAATATGGGGATGCCGGAATCTCCACGACAACGGCAGGAATCTCCACGACAACGGCATCATCTGGATTCTCCTCCATGGAAGAAATGGTGATTGACGGAATGCGGTCTTCAGATGAGCCCGCCACCTCCTTTGGCCTGCGGCCACCAGATTTTGGAGTACGGGGTCTCCGTTTGAGCAGCTCCTACAAAAAGAAAGCATAAGTCACATGAAATGTTGAACCCGAATCGGACTATATGGTACATCTTTACCTCCGTAGGTGTCGAGTCCGACGACACAGTCGGTGACGATGCCTTCTTCTGCCTCTTTGACGCAGAAGAACCAACCTCTGTACCCGTACGTCGTTTCGGTTGATCAACCGAAGGTTCGGCCTGGCCCTCTGGGGATGCGGCAGGGGCACCTCGATGACCCACCTCTGGCGAACGATACGATCGAACCCTCGCCGATGTGTTCCCGGTCACCGCTAACGGGGTACCTATAACAAGACTGGTCTTCCTATCATACCCGGGAGGCATGGCAGCCATAACACAGTAAAATTTGGCGGCTGAGAAAAGAATCAACGGTCGTGGATTCTGGACGGGCAGCGTAAATCGAGCTCTGGTACATCCAGCATTGTAGTAATGCCAAGCTCGTGCACCATCCAGCAAGCTCCCAGCATACCCCAGGGTGATACTGGGATTATCCAACATCAACTGAGCATAGCCGAATTGCCGTGAAAAACGGCTCGGTAAATACGGTTCCAGGTAGCACTGGTTCCTGTTCCGATACACCAGATGGGACGGCCGGATACTTTGCAACCAGCGGAATCCCCATGGAGGCAGAGTGGTGGCGTCTTCACCCGAATCCATTAAGTCTTCACCGGCCTCAAAACTCGAAAAGACATGACCTACTTTGGTGATCTCCCACCCCTGAAGGCGGGACAAAACCTTCCTACAAACAGGAATGCCAGAATGCAACCAGCTCCTCTGGTGAAAACGGCGAAGGAATGCATCTCCGGCCCTATGGTCTTCATCCGAGCCCGGACTCATTACATTTGGATGGTGTAAGATTAACCACCCCATTAGATAGTGAAATGGCAGTTCGGCACGTGGGAAGTTGTCATTCCTACCGCGATCATGAACCACGTTTCCCACAAACTCCCGTAAACCTCGTAGCAGGTTACACACCATCGCGGAGAGAAGAGCCAGACGCCGACCGAAAACCAACTTCACTGCTGGCAGGATTAAGTTCTGGGTCACCCTCTCTACGGAGCCTGACCCGCCCGAGAAAACGTAATCCCGAAGCCAAACCATCAGATATGCAGCTAATACTGCTTTCGACGACATCCGATGAGTAAGGTGCCAGAAACAGCTATAGGAGCGTTCATCTGACTCCCGATCCTCATTTTCCTGGGGATTCTTCTCACCTAACCTGCTCATTTCGGAAAGCACTTCGCTACGGAAAAGCGCTGGCGGAGTGGTAAATTGAGAGGGATCCTCCTTGTCTTGCTTGAAGACGTAATCCCTCCAGGCGGTCACATGAGGTTGCAATCCGCTCTTATCCCTCTTCTGCATATAGTAATGATGACTCGCCACTTTCTTGAAGACGGCCATCATTTCTTTAGCTTTGTCCCCCAGGACTTGGAACTCCTCGTTGGTCGGGAAGTACTCCTCATAGGGTTCTGATCCCCAAGGGAGCTTTGATACCTCGTGCATTTCATGAAGTACAAGGCCTAGCTCCCCCACCGGAGTGAAGAAGGTCCCGGTATGGGTATTAAACATCTCCAGGAGCGCGAGGAACATATGCCGGTTGATGTCAACACCTGCCTGCGTAGCACGGATCGCGGCAGTCAGTCCCATCTCTTGGAGTTCGGTTTGAAACCATGACAGCATCCAGAGTGTCAGCTTGTCCCATTTGGCAACGTAATGACACCAACCCTCCACCCGAAATTTACCTTTCGGGTACGATCGCTCCATCAACAACATGCGATTGGCAAAAGTCGAAGCGCCAAAGGCAAATGTATTGACGGAAACGTCACTATAAATGCTTCCAGGGCATAGAGTCCGCCAGGTGAAAGAAGGCCCAGCCCGTACGGCGGTCAAAGTATCCCTTTGATCAAAGGTAGAGTCGATCTTGATGATGCCTGCCACCGCTCCCCCCTGAGATGGGGTTAGATCCCAAGATATCCTCCTCTTGGAAGCAAGACGACAGAAAGTCGTCAAAGGCCATTGACGTTCGAGCTGCTTAACGGTCATATGCACTCCTTTTGCTGTAAAAAACCAATCTTCCTTGACCTTCAACACCTTTGCTTCAATAGAAGTGAGACGGTCTCCAAACAGAAACTCGGGCTTCAGGAAAGTCACTTTATCAGAAGTGGCAGATTTCAAAATGCCACGCTCTATCATCCGCTTGAGGAACCCATGCGGTTGTTCCCGGATTTGAGTCATTCTTTCGGGAGGCTGATCTAGCATGATAGCAGTTCGAGCAGGATTTATCACCTCCTCATCGTAATCTACTCCCATCTGGCAGAGGGAAGCATCCAGAAGCACCTCATTCAGGAGTGGGACAGTCATCGACACTGGTGTTCAAACAAAGAAGGCAAAGATTCAGCGATTTACACAACAAAAGAATCTAAGCCTCATTTCTCATCAAGAGCGCATCAGGCTCATGTACATCTAAAAAGGAGCCTCGGCGCATCTTTAGGGCTTAAACCCATGCGCGTCAGCAGTAGAGCTTCGGCGCATCATCAGGGTCTAAACCCATGCGCATCAGCAGTAGAGCTTCGGCACATCATCAGGGTTTAAACCCATGCGCGTCAGCAGTAGAGCCTCGACGCATCTTCAGGGTTTAAACCCATGCGCGTCGGTGAACCTCAGCACATCTTCAAGACTCAAGGTCCATGCGCGTCGGCGTATGTATGATACAAGAATGGGATGATGAAACTCACCAACCACCGATGGCCGAACTTCAACAGGTGGATGGGGAACATCAGCCGCAGCAGCCTCTACGGATTCTTTCCCTTTGCCTCGTCCCTTGCCAGCACCGCCGCGAGGAGTCTTGGGAGCCATTGCTTGAGAGAAGAAAGTTAGGGTTTTTGTGAAGAAGAAACTCTAAAAGCAAAAGCAAGGAGAGGAAGAACTCTCTCTCTCTCTCTCCATCTCACGCCTATTTATAGGTACGATCGCACGCGTAAATCGATAAAGTGTGACCTCAAACCGTCGACTCGGGTTCTGTGAGGAGATAACTGCAAATAAATCCAAAAAGATCATCATTAATCTTTTTGGTTATCGAGGCGTTATCATTTGCATTAACTGAGAGGAGTATGCGCCCCATCACTGATGCGCGGATGCACCCGAACAGACATGCGCCCCAACAGTCATGCGCCTCGACCGCCATGCTTCTTATTCAAAGTATTCCAAAACTTGTCCAAAAGTTTTGAAAACTTTGAAGGGGGTCTTGTAGAAGCATGGAATTTCAGGACCAAAAATCCTATGCGCCAAACACTACATGCGCCAGAGAGCTCGGACAAAGTACTTCACACAGCAAAGACAACAAATATAGACATTGAAAGAGGACTTTTTTATTACATATAAAAGTCTATTACATGTCTAGAAAAGGTTGTACAAAGGAAAACTTCTACAAAAAGAAAAGACCCTAAGTCTACAGCCAGGTGCGGCGATCATCATGCGCTTTCAGTCAGGCGCATCCCACCACGCGCCCTCAGCGGGACGCATCCATTCAGCAGCCCAGTTATGTGCCACTCTTCCAGCCAGGCTCATCGTCGTCTAAATGCTTCGACTAATGAATCATTTATTGAGCAGAACGAGGGTGGCAATCAACCCTCTAGCTGGAGGAAGAGCTCCCCAAACCGAGGAAGAGAAGAGCACCACAAGCCAACCTGTGGCCAGGAGAGGCTTCGAAAGAACCTCCAAAGGCGAAGGAAGACCGTAATCAAAACCGCGGCTAAAGGAGCAGCTTTCAACACAACCAGAATGGACAACACCCATTTTGAAGGAAGAAAGAGCCCCCAAAGCCGCAGTACCGTAATTTCGATCTGCGGCTCTTTCCACATGACGAAGACGAGGCTCGTGCATCCCTATCTTTAGATACAACAGACACCTTCTGCCTGCCTCAGAAGCCCTCGACTCTGACTTTTGGATGTAACAGTCACCTTCAAGTGCATCAATGAAGATATTGCGTCGCATCTTCACCCTCGGGAGCATCTTATCAACAGAATGCATCCGAGCAAACAAGTTTATTTCGGAAGGACGTGAGAGAACGAGAAACAAACTCTCTCCATGCCACTATTTATAGGCCGGGCAAATCAAACCCATGCGCCAAGTGGATGGCTCTCCGAATCCCGTGCAATGAATTTGCATTAAATGGATGAACCTGACGCTTCGAATTCAACCAAGTCAAAAACGGCTATTTAAAGCACTCGAAAAACGTAACAGTCGTACCATTAAAGACGTGTCACGAAACGGATACGCCGGCCAGACAGCGCATCACACAGACGCGCCCTTCAAACATCAAAGCGCATCACACAGACGCGCCCTTCAGCACCAAAGCGCCTCACAGGGATGCCCCCTATGCGTCCCCATACGTCTGGTGGAACGCCGATCGATGCGCCCACTCAGCTGTCCATCAAATATCAAAAATATTAAATGCTGAATTCTGACAGAGTTGGCAGCACACTTTTCGAAGACTGAACAGTTGACGACTTTTTCAAAAAATGAAGCGTCGCCAACGTCAGCATCATCATTACTTTCCTCCGACGGTTACTTCCACGTGGCTGCCCAATCATCTCGCATGCGCCTCCGCAGCCATGCGCCTAAATCTGTATGCGCCTCGAAAGCTATGCATCCCAGACTTCTCTCTGATCCCAAAAGACAGAAGTAAAAGTCACTACTGGAGCCTCGCATGCGCCTCAAAAGCCATGCGCTCTGAATGGTTCGTGACTCCCAAAAGTTACGAGCCAAAGTCTCCTCATGCGCCCAGGCGCATCCTACCAGATCATTCTCCATCAAATCCGAGATCTTCGAGCCATGGGCCGATGACACGTGTCCTTTGACTCGATTCACCCAAGATCTCTGTAACAGAAAGATCTTCTTTCCTGCTACGTACCGGCTCACATCATCAGCATGAAGAAGTCAACCCCCCAATCAGGGCGCATCATCCATGCGCCTCCATCAGCAATCACCACGTGGCGTCCCCGCGTTCAGGCGCATCCTACATATGCGCGCATGAGCAGCCAGCCTGCAAAGCTATAAATAGAGGGATCATTTCCTTCTCATCCACGAACACACAGAGAGGCAAACATACATCGACAGATAGAGACTTCGTACCACCAGAGAGGCAGATACAGACACTCAACGTCTTTCTCTTCTCAGCAAGCTCCAGCACCCAGAGCAATCCAAACCTTCAGAGAACCGATAACCGTCGTCAGATTGTCAACGAAGTCAACGCATTACCACTCGCTCCATCGGCACAAGGGACCCAGATAAACAAAAGTGTACTCCTAGGACTACATCTAAGTCCTATATTGTAACACTGTTCTGTTTGTATTAAAATTTGCAATCAAAAGATTTTAATGGCAAACAGAAGCAGCTGTATGGGAAGCTGTCCAAGTGCGAGTTCTTCTTGGATCGCGTGGAGTTCCTAGGCCATGTTGTCTCTGGCGAGGGGATTTCAGTGGATCCGAAGAAGATTTCTGCAGTGGAGTCCTAGTCTACGCCGAGCTCAGTAGCAGAGGTTCGGAGTTTTCTGGGTCTGGCAGCTTATTACCGGAGGTTCGTACAGGACTTTTCCAGGATTGTCCAGCCGATGACCCGCCTTACCAGGAAGGACGAGGAGTTTGTTTGGTCCGAGGAGTGCCAGGCCGCCTTCGAGGAGCTGAAGGCGAGGTTGACTACAGCTCCTATCTTGACGCTGCCATCTGGATCTGGTGGTTATACGATCTACAGTGATGCTTCAGGATAGGGTTTGGGTTATGTACTTCAGCAGCACGGGAAGGTGATTGCCTATGCATCTAGATAGTTACGTCCTCATGAGTGGAACTGCCCTATCCATGATCTGGAGCTGGCAGCGGTCATCTTTGCTTTGAAGCTGTAGAAACACTATATGTACGGAGAGCGAGTTAAGATCTATACTGATCACAAGAGCTTGAAGTACGTGTTTACCCAGAAGGAGCTGAATATGAGGCAGAGGCGATGGTTTGAGCTGATAAAGGATTTTGATATATCCTTACAGTACCATCCGGGGAAGGCCAACGTGGTTGCGGATGCTTTGAGCAGGTATCCCGTAGCCATGTGTTTGACGATAGATCGTCACCTTCTGGCAGATCTGGAGAGTTTGGGCATAGAGGTGATAGTTCCAGGGTTCGAGGCACAGATGTGGGGTCTCCAGGTGCAGTCGGAGCTGATGGACAGAGTCAGGGCAGCTCAGTTTAAGGATGAGGCTCTGAGAGTCATCAGGGAGCAGGTCCAGGCAGGACTGTTGGATGAGTTCTCTATAGCAGGGGATGGGTCATTGAGGCATGGTACCAGATTGTGCGTGCAGAGCGGAGGACTTCGGAAGGAGGTTCTTCAGGAGGCGCACCGTTCTCAGTACTCTATGCATCCAGGAGCCAACAAGATATATAGAGACTTGAGACAAAATGTTTGGTGGTATGGCATGAAATACGAGGTGGCTCAGTTCGTTTCTAGATGCTTGGTGTGCCAGCAGGTGAAGGCCGGAAGGCAGAGACCCGGTGGATTGCTCCAGCCACTACCCATTTCTGAGTGGAAGTGGGAGCATATCACTATGGACTTTGTATCTGGGCTTCCGTGCTCTCCATGAGGGAAGGATACGATTTGGGTCATTGTTGATCGATTGACCAAATCGGCCCACTTTTTGCCTTTCAAGGTGGGTTTGTCTACGGAGAGGTTGGCCGAGATGTACGTGCGGCAGATAGTCCGATTGCACGGGGTTCCAGTGAGTATAGTCTCGGATCGGGACAGCCGATTCATTTCCCACTTTTGGAGGAGTTTACAGCTTAGCTTGGGCACATCGCTCAAGTTCAGTACCGTATACCACCCCCAGACAGACGGGCAGTCGGAGAGGACGATTCAGACCCTCGAGGATATGCTTCGTACCTGTGTCTTGGACTTCGGGGGATCTTGGGAGGACCACCTTCACTTGGTAGAGTTTGCTTACAACAACAGCTACCAAGCTAGTATAGAGATGTCACCTTTCGAGGCTCTATACGGACGGAGGTGCCGTACTCTCTTGTCTTGGGATGATGTCGGCGAGAGTGTTTTGCTTGGCCCGGAGATGGTAATGGATGCTGCGGAGAAGGTCAGGGTTATCAGAGATCGACTTCGGGTGGTGTAGGATAGGCAGCGACATTGGGCCGATAGCCACCGAAGGCCGTTGGAGTTTGAGGTATAGTTTAGATTTTTCTAGTATTTGAGTCTGATTGTAATTATTTTAGATCAAGCTTTAAGTCTTGTGTTTTGTTCTAGGTTGATGATCTTGTCTTTCTGAGGATTTCTCCGATGCGTGGCACGATTCGTTTTGGTGGCGGCGGGAAGCTTAGTCTACGATACATCGGACCATTCCGTATCTTGGACAGGGTCGGTGTAGTGGCTTACCGACTGGAGTTACCGCCCGTACTAGAGGGAGTGCACAGTGTGTTCCACATGTCGCAGCTGAGACGGTACATGGCAGATCGAGGTGGGACCGACACTCAGCTATCCAGAGAAGCCGGTTGAGATCTTGGACCGAAGAGAGAAGGTGCTCCGGAACCAGGTCATTCCCTTGGTTCGCGTTGTATGAAGACACCACTCTCCAGGTGAGTCTACCTGGGAGAGGGAGGACAACATGCAGGAGCGATTCCCATATCTCTTCGAGCCTTGAGGTAAAATTCTTTCTTTTTCTTCCTTGTTCAATTCATGATTGCTGTGTTAGTTCTCATTCAATTTCGAGGACAAAATTTTTTTAAGGAGGGTAGATTTGTCACCCCCAGTTTTTGAATTAGGGGTATTTTCGTCATTTTCTAAGTTTTATAATTTGTAGGAATTTTATTTGATTTTATACGATTTTTAGGGATTTGTTTGATTTAGTTTAAATTTTACCCAATTCGAACTTAAGTTGGAGACCCGGGTAGTCTGGACCCTAGTGGGACCCACATACTAGTTGGGCTTGGCCCACATACCATCCTAATTAGGCTAGAAACCATAAACCATACTTCCATGGCTTAATTAGTCATTTTAGAGGCTTAATTAGTTAATTAGAATTAAACCGAAACGAACCGAACCAAACCCGAACCGAACCCAACCTAAGTCTAATGGGTTGGGGGCTTATTGGATACCCAAACCAAACCCAATAACCCAACCCCCCCCCCCCCCCATGGCCGGCTATGTTATGAGCACCCCCCTTTTTCTTCTTCACAAAGTTAACTCTCTCTCTCTAATTTCTTTCTTTCTTCCACGCTCTTTCTTCTTCAAGCAACCCAAAATTAGGTATGCCATTAATTCCCATTTAATTTCCTCTCTTACATTTATGTCTTCACAATAAGTGTAGAGGAGACCACCCTCTACACTTTGACCATAGGTTTTATAGGTTTTTCCTAAAAATCTAGGTTAAGGATTAATTAGGGGTTTGCATATACAGAGTGGTATATATATGTATATATGTATATATATATATATATATATATATATATATATATATATATATATATATATATATATATATATATATATATATATATATATATATATATATATATATGTGTGTGTGTGTGTGTGTGTGTGTGTGTGTATGTATTATATATATGTGTTGTGTGTATGTAGAGAGTGGTGGTATTGGTGTCATGAGATGGTGGTGGTGGTGTTTGTGTGAGAGTGTGTGTGTGTGCTTGTGTGAGTGTGTGAGAGTGTGTGTGTGTGTGTGTTTGTGTGAGGGTGTATGTATTTATATATATATATAGATATGTGTGTGTATGTATTTATATATATATGTAGATATGTGTGTGTGTATAGGTATTTATATATATATATATAGATGTGTGTGATAGATAGATGGTTAGATAGATTGATATATATATATATATATATATATATATATATATATATATAGAGAGAGAGAGAGAGAGAGAGAGAGAGAGAGAGAGAGATAGGAAGGAGTAGAAGAAGGGAAAGTAGAAGAAGAAGATGAAGAACAGCTGCAGCAGCAGCATTAGCTGCTGCAGCAGCAGCAAGCACTGGCAGCACAGTGGCTGCCAGTTTCCCCCCTAGCTCCTATGTACCCCTTTAAACCCAATAAACCCCCCGCTATATATATATATATATATATATATATATATATATATATAGAAGGATATATAGTTAGAAGAATAGGAAGAAGAAGTTAGAAGAAGAAGGATTAGAAGAATTAGAAGAATGGGAAGAATTAGGAAGAGAAGAATTAGAATAGGAATTAGAAAAGGAATGAGAAGTAGAAAATAGGAAATCAATTTGGTAGGAGATCGAGTTAGAGGGTGAAATCGAGCTCCGAGTATCGGAACGCGATGAAACTTGGGGAAGACCTAGAATACGTGAATTAGACTTTGTGGGTAGGCTCCCGAGTTGAAATCGGGGTTTTAGGGCGATGGTATCGCGCCGTACCATTGCGTATCTTGAGATATTCAAGATATCGGCAATGGGCCGTGAGATGGACTAGACGTCCACTCTACCTAGGTATCATGGTAGGTAATGAACGTATAGGCTAGTACCCTACTACCCTAGGGAGCACGGGTCGAAATACCAAGCGTAGGTAGCCTAACTTGGTATTCACCTAGGCTAGAAATTTACCTTTATAAAGGGTAAATTAGGATATTGGCCTACGACCAAGATTTGAGTTTCGAAGTCCAAGATGGACTTGGATATGGGTTGTAAGGGTTGGTAATGATTAGAAATAGTCGCCTAGACCTAGTCTTGACCTCGGTTGACTATGGTTGACTTTTTAGACCAAAAGTCAACTATGGGTCAACACTTTATCCAATTTAGTCCCAAATTCCATTAGACTTGGACAGTTGACTAAAAGTCAACTGTTAGTTACCAGTGACCTAGGGTTGACCTAGAGTTGACCAGAATTGACCTGTTGACCATAAGTCAACTGTAAGTCAACTTTCGACCTTGTTTGATTCGGATTGACTTCCAATGTTCCCCCATGACCAATGTTGACCTAACTAGGCTTGTCTTGACCTAGAATGACTTAATAGGATTTAAATTGATTTGACTTTACTTCCTAAACATAGTATTGATACGTCTTGTTTTCTATAGGTCATCGAGACACTACAGTGGATCCGGTTGACATATTTTATCATCTTACAAGCGAGTACATTCTCTGATAACTTATTCTCAATTTATGATAACTGTTATGATTCATGTACTTAGTGTAGATATGCTTATTCCTGACACATGGTTCTCACGGATTGGTATTCCTGGATCCCGACGAGAGATGTTTCTCCTTCTTAGGTTGGGATGTATTGTGCAAGCTCCCTTGTAGCTCTTGCTCAATATATGGTCACTGATTCTAGAGAAGATTAGCTCCCTTCTCATAGAATCCCGTACAGTAACGTGTCATGTTTGGATCCATTCTACCAGTTGGGGTAGGGGGAGTAGTAGCGTATGCCTGTGATCATATCCCCTTGTATTCTTGAACAGTGTGAGTCATATACCGCACTTATGACTTGCCAGGCCAGTTCTTGACAGGTACCCAAGCCGATCACAAGTTGAAACTGCTACTCACACACATTGGATATATGGCTTACCTTGATTGTGTACATACCATGATTCAGTTCTACTTTCTTGTTCTAGCTCTAGCTCTACAGCTTACCATGCCATGATACATATATGTACACTCCATGATTTCAATGTATATGCTCTATTTACAGTCTTATAGCTTTTATTCTATCTTGAGATCTGTTATGAGATATATGTACTCGTTCCATCCTGACTGGATATGTTGACAAAATATTACAGATGCTGATGAGGGGGATTGCAGTACCTACTACGGTCCGGACGATGTTGTGGGCTTAGACTTGGAGACCTTGGTCCAGCAGGGCTTAGCTCCGCCTGACGAGACTTTACCTATTGCTTAGTTAGAGTAGGTCTTTTGTACTGGACCTTGTCTCCAGTTACTTTTGAGACTGTATTACATTTTGGATTGTATTAGAGACTTGGACTTGTATATTATTTGTGTTTGGACTTGACAGGTTATATTTTATCGTCTTGTTGTTTTATCTTTCAGTCTTTACTTTATCATCTTAGAGTTGTGATTGAGTACTTATATATATTCATTGCTTGTCCTCCTTTCGGAGTTGACAATATTCTCGATAGGTTTTTGATATATATATAACTGTTGTTAGAGTGGAAAACCTACAGCGTTCTACGCCGTTTTTACGGTGAGGGCTGGACATTGTTACGTACACGTGCCCTTATAGCGGGTGCGGGTCGTGACATATGTCGAACTTGAGCGAACGATAGGGCACGTTGGTTCAGTTGTTATGCCAACTCGAGTAAGAAGAACGCTAGAGCTGGGATCGAAAAGATCGCCATACGGGATAGTTGATTGCATAATAGGTGTCGGACCTATGCGGAATGTGATGTCGAGTAATGACTCGATTTCGAGTGGTATATGCAATATCACTTGTGCGATCAGTGTAGCAAAGTGTTGTATCGATAATGATAGGCTCGATTCTGAGTGGTATATGGGATACCACTTAGCGATAGCTATGTTAAGCCGTTGGTGACTTGCGGTGGAATGCATTGATACGAATGTGTTGATTACGATAGGTTTCGTCGAGACGAAGATGTTGTTACGATATGTTGTCCTCAACGGACGAAGTAGTAACGAGACTTGAGTGAGAATGATTTGATAGGAAGTCGATGCAAGTATGCCTTGATGAATTGAGTTGAGCGATTATGCGTGAAGTCGTACCTATAGATGATACGTCGGACAAGGAGTCCTTAAGTGTAAGTCGAACGATAGGCTGAGCATAACGAAGGAATTGTGCGTTAAAGAGATAAGTTGACTCGGTCGAATTGAGTTAAGTCGGTACGAAAATCATTCTGAATGAATTGAGTAGGTACGAAGAAATCGTGCGATCGAAATTGAGTTAGTGCGATGAGTCGGTAGCACGACCTTGGAAGTACGAGTTAGGGATATGAGAATGGATATGTGAATTTGAAATTGTGTCGCGACGATGTTAAGTTGTTACAACTGAATGGATCTTGATAAGTGCGAGACTTGATTCGTATTCGAGTTCGGATAATGGCAATGATTGCAACGGGTTGGAGCTTATGAGAAAGAAAGATGTTCAAGTTATGCATATCGACGATGGTATTGAGGCGTATCAAAGACGATATGTAATAACTCGGGGATACTCTGATCGAATGAACGAAAATTATGTTGAGCATTGTTGTTGGATGAATATGATGCAAGTTAAGTTATAGAAATTTGGATGATAACGGTAGGAGTGCTTCGGAGAATTGAGAGTGGATGAATATTGCTTGGATGAAAACGAAAGTGTCTAGATTGCTTCGCGGATCACCACTATGTTGACATTCTTGTCTTGAGCGAGCGCAACACCAGCCTCGCACATGCGTCACGTCAAATTAGAACGATCATTCCGCGTGAGCGCTGGTATGGTGATTCATCCAGCGGGGATGATCGAACTTGCGAGGCATGGCAAATTTGATATGGACTCGTGGTTTGATGCGAAGGTAGAATTAAGGATTGTGCGATAAGCCTAGAAGTGTGTCAGATATTGGCCGTGAGTGGATAGACTCGTACGGAGGCGAACAAATATTGCTCGGTTGCGATATTGTTAACGGTAGTGCCTAAGTGATTCGAGTAGTAACGGCGCATCAGTTGCGCGAGTGAGTAGATAAATTATGGATTGGTAGATTTCATCGGATTGGATAAAGTCTCGTAGGAATTGTCGAGAATTGATTTGGCTCCGCGATAGGACATAGCATGGTTCATTATAACTGTCCCTCGTTGATGATCTTCAATTATCGAGCGTAGTTTCGGGGCAGATGACCCTAGAAGACTTGACCGCCAAATCAAGTAAATGTCGAAGTCCCATAGGATGACCCAATAAAGTCGTATAAAGATTTTTTCGAGGATAAGGAATGATGTAGTGCATGGTGAGGATAAGTCTAAGCGAGTGAGTATCGTATTTCGGAAGTTAGCAAGTAGCCTTCGACTAGATCAATACGGTTAGAAAGTTTATGATCGATCGAATGGATACGTAACTAGACTTGGTTGGTCGATGATCGAATAGATGTCGAGGAACGAGCATAGCATAGCGATACGGTAAGGCGATTGTAAGAACTCTGCAATGCGCGAGAGCGACGGATAGTAGAACGACCCTAAGAGTTGTGTCGTAGATCGGGTTGAGTAACGGTTAGGCTATATGTATTGAACGCATCATCGATATTATGAAATGAACTAGTCGAGATTGAATCGAAGATTGAGTAAAGGATTCGTACTCGGTCGAGTATCGGAGATAGGCGTATCGTAAGAGACCTTGGGTCAGAAAGATTATTGCCCTTGAGCATCGTAGACTCAAGTTGACTTCTTGTGTCGGGAGAGACTAAGCACGATGTCGGGATAAGTTACCTAGCGGGGGTAGCCCCAGACGCGATGCGTAGGTAGTTCGAGAACGTGGATCGTGTTGAGATAATTGTGTGCGAGACTTAGTGCAAATGGTAGGCAAAGAAATCTGTGACATGTTGGACTTAGTCCATGTCGTTAAGGCAAAATGATATGAATGATTGGATGAAAGACTTGGGTTATGTGAGAAATAGAAAACGATTGGGCGAGTAGGTATTGTGGAGAATTGTTGCGGTCGGATGCGCAACGGCTTAATACAATACATACGTTAGATGGCCGTCGAAGAAACTTATGAGATCGAAGCTACGGGTCTGAATCAAGTTATGTGCAGAGATGTATGGAAGAGGATCGCATGTTATGGGATGATGCATACGAAAAGTATTTGGGAATAGGTGCTAAGATATGATTAAGTCGAGTATGGACTGATTGGTGCTTGAGATTTAAGTTGAGTTTGTTAGTTGTCCCGATATCCTACAACTGAGCTTGGCTGAAATGCATATATTGGTGGGACGCCTAAAATATGTGTATGATCCAAACTAAGTTGTATGATTCCAACGGTAGTAGCACGAGATCGTGAAACGATCTGGCGAGACACTCAGATTAAGTGTTGGTTTTGGTTCGAGGACGAACCTTGTTTTGAGTGGTATATTATGTAATGCCCCGCTCCGCACGGTGCATTATGATGAGTCGTTGACTCGAAGAGTTGCGTTAACCCGATGAAGTATCGATACGAATCGATACAAGAGTTACGTTGGCCAAAGGTAAGCTTTGAGTCGGTTGGAATCTATGAATCGAATCGATGTAAAGGATAAGTCCCGTTTGAGCAAGTGCTGACTTTAGTTGATCTGGTGTGCAGGCTATGCTTTTACGCTGGACGATAAGAGGTCGGCATTTTGCTTTATGCAATGAAGCGTCCGCAAAACCAAATCGTAGCCATGCAACGGATTGTGACATGGGTGCGATAGGCCAAATCAATCGAGTAGTTCAAAGGAATGGCTAAGTCCGGGAGTTAGCTATGCGATCGAGTTATGGAAGCGAAACGCTTCAATCGGCGAGACGGCAAGGCGTATCGACTTAAGATGGGCGGGTTCTTGATTCTCTCTTCCTATTCCTTCACGTCTAATAAAATATGTCATTGAATGCATAAGATGTTATCGGGTTAGCGAGCGTGGCTCGATGATGAAAGGTCCAAGTATATGTCGAACACTAAGATAGAACATTGAACAATCGAACAATTGAAGTGACGTGCATCAAGTGTACGAGTCGCGGTAGGGCGGTGATGGTAGAACATTGAAAGACAATATCGAGATGTGCATCACGTACACGCCTTCGAGAACATTGAACACTAGGCGTAGAATATTGATTATGGCGCTGAGCGTGCCCTCGGGCACTTATGTTACGAAAAGACTGAGTAACTACGGAACTAGGCTATGAGAATGGATTACGAATGGTACGCGTTGAATATGAGTATGAGATGACTAAGCCGTTAGGCGTCGTGCATCAATATGAATGTGTTGGGGCATAACGCCGACGGAGCTTCCCATATGGATGGTGGATTATGTTTATGAGACGCAAATATGTTTATGGCACGGGAAACCGTTTATGGAACGAGACTATGTTTATACAACGGAGGATATGGTTTGAATGTTATGGGTGTTTGCTATGGCACGTATTACATGGTCAATGGACTCGGATGGCCCGTGCACGGGTGCGGCTTCCTTCGGACGGTTACGATCGGGGCACCGGGACCGTTCGGCCTAGGAGGGAATTATGTGTGGTATTTATGGTGCACATTATTCGGACGGATTGTGACCGTCCAGTGCTATGATAAGCTATGATATTCGTAAGTTTGGGATCCTTCGAATACTGGGCTAGCAACCCATATCGAAGTGACCGTAGGCTTACACATAAGAGATGCCAAGTCCATTACGGTACGAAACACCGTGACCTTCATATAGTTAGGGCCGGTGGACTGAGATGAGAGTTGGGTGCAGGCGCAGGGCCTGCGACCCCTATGCATTGTCTAAGTTTATGATTGATTGGTTGCGCAAATCGTATGTTTGCTTATGTAAGTTTAACCATTGCAGGCTAAGGCAAATGTGTCACGACCCGCACCCTAGAGTAAGGGCACGAGAAGTGGGTACGTCCAGCCTACGCCGCAGTGTCGGCGGTAGAACACTGTCCTAGGTCACAACATCTAACAATATAAAGCTAAGCAGTTTATACTTCCCGAATGGGGGTGACATAGCAGAATGTAAACTCAATCACAACTAAGGAAGAAAAGTACGATATGATATAGAACTCAAAATGAAGTACAGATAATCAGAAGAGTCTAAGTGTCTAAGATAACATCTTCGCAAACATCCCGAATACAGAGTCTCAACTACAGAATATGAAAGAATATATACATCTCATAACAACTGAAAGTCAAAAACAATGCTGAAAAGAAAGATAAAGCCTAGCTGACTAGCCTAGGCTATGGGAGTAGTATCCTGAACTGCAGCTGGGTCCTCCACAGGAGCCAGGTCGCAGGTGTCGTCTAAGCCTGCTCCGTAATAGGTGGTGCAAAGGGCCTCATCCTCATCCTCTGTAATATTTTCAACAGGTCCAGTTAGGACGGGAGCGAGCACAGTACATCTCATGCAGTTCATATCATGGTAGGAAATATAAAGTAAGCAATAGAGTAAGATACATGAAACGTCGTAAGAAGATGTACATGAAACAGGAGAGATATTTGATAACTGGAAATATATACATGATAAGTAAGAACTGTAAGTGACTAGTGATTTAGAGTACGAGATGGCATGTAATTGGCTTAGGTTGTACATGATGAACATGAAAAGTAACAGAGTGTACATGATGGTAAATCACATGACCATTTATACTCACCCCTACCCACAATCAATACACAAGGATCTAGTCCAGTTACGTTACGTACATGATGTTTTGGTTACACAGGAAACACATGAGGAAACATGAGCGTACATGAAAGAACATGAAAGTACATGAACGTACATGAAAGAACATGAGAGAACATGAGTGTACATGAATAACGCAAAAACAAGGAATACGTGATGTACATGAAACACATGTCATAAAGTATCCGATGCGCCCGCTAAGGGGGATAACATCCCAAGAAGAGATCCGTATAGTACCAATCCGTGATGATAACGTGACAGCATCAAGTAAAAGTAATCTAGAGCGAGAATATAAATCGTGACAAGTATAAAACGATCAGAGAATGTACTCGCCTGGTATCTGAGTGTCCGATATGAAAGTACTGTCCGAGGAGTGGTGTCTGGCTCCTAATCAGAACAGCACAAGTCACAACAAGTCCAAAATGGTAAAATGAAGTCCTACTATGCATTCTACATAATTCTAGGTCAATCTAGGTCAAAGTCAACTCTTGGTCAACTCTGGTCAACCCGAGAAGTCAAACTAGGTCAACAAGGTCTAACCAAGTCTAAACTAGGCTATCTAGTCTACACTAGTCCACATTAGCCTATACTACACAAGTCAAACCAACAACACCCTTCCTAGTTTACATCTAGGCCTACATCTAACACATGTATACATATATTACATATATATAGTGAACACACAAGTGTATATATACGAGACATATACACATACTTGTATAACCTATTCATCCAAGTAGGTATCCATACTAGATACCCAAAAGATACACAACCCTAATATATATATATATATATATATATATATATATATATATATATATATATATATATATAAATATATATATATATAAATATATATAAATATATATATATATATATATATATATATATATATATATATATATATATATATATATATATATATATATATATATATATATATATATATACACACATATAACTCAACATACATATATATATATATATATATATATATATATATATATATATATATATATATATATATATATATATATATATATATGTATAGGCAACATTTCACATATTAAATATGTATACCTATCACATACATAAACTTAACTTTATGAAGACTAGGAATTTATATAGAGAGAATGAGAGAGAGGGTGCATTTGTGTGTGCAACATGTGACAGGAATTGGATTAGGTGGCATGTGATTTTGTGTGTATATGAAATTGTGTGTGTGTGTGTGGTAAAACAATGTACAGGAATTACCAAAAACAGTGAAAGAGGGAGAGAGCAGTGTGTGTCATGTGAGTGCACACATGGGAAAATCAGTGTCTCAGTTTTAGTGAGATGCAAGTGTGTGTGTGTGTGAGTGTCCTGTGTGTCTCAATCCAGATTTCAGTGTATGTGTGTGAGGGTATATGAGTGTAGGGGATGTGTGTGAATGAGTGAATATAGGCAATAGGTTAATCCCAGATTTGTGTCAACAGTGAGGGCAGTAGTGTCCTGTGTGTGCAGGAAAGCAATTGACAGTTTAAAAATTAACTAACAGCTAACAATTCGAATCCCTTTAATCAATACACAAACCCAAAATCAGTTAAGGGTTCTCATTAAAACAATAACTCAAGTTAACATTCTTAACTAACCTCAATTTCAGGTTAACTTATAAAGAACTCAGATTTTTATTGAATCTCAGAAATTTACATGTGAACTCAGGTTTTACCAAATTTCAGTTTTCAAAACACCCAAAAACTCAGTTTTATAAACATGAACAATCTCAGTTTTAACTTGAATTCAGTTAACAGTTAACTTAAATCTAAATTTCAGTTTTAACAATTTAAAATAAACATCCTAATTAGCATTGTAAACTCAGTTTTAGGTCCCCCCCAATCTCAGGTTTTCAACCATAGGAAATTCTCAGATTTCCTAAACACATTCTCAGTTTCATTTTAGTTATCACTCTTTCATACAAATTGAGTCAACAAATTCCTAAGTTGTCATTTACATAAAAAAATCCAAAACTTGAGTTCAATTAAAAACCAAAAACCAATTTAATGAGTATCAGTGAACTTTTCTTTGAACTGAAATTTTGAATTAGAAACCTTGACTGTTAACTCAATCTCAGGAATTTAGCTTAGAACCCAAACTCATTCGAAATCCAAAATTAGAACTCAAACCTAAACAATACATGAAAACACAACTGGGAACTTATCACAACTTCCCCAGGCAATGTATTAACTCATTAGAAATTGAATTGAACCCTTGGAATATTGAAACATCAAACAAAATCAGAGTATCAGTAAATTCTATATTCAAACAACATGACAGTTTCAGAATATACAGTTCGACCAAGGATTAAACCCTAAAACCTAGTGAAATACAAAATCAGGTGTTTAGGAAGATCCCCCACATATGGCCGTGTCATATGGGAGTGTTCTCGTGTCCAAACAGTGGACACGAAGTGTCCAATTTACAAAAATAGGAAGTGTCAGAGAACAGCCCAGTTAATCCTCGTGCACGCGTGCACCTAGCTCTAGGACACGAACAGGTGTCCACGTGTCTCGTGGTCACGTGTACAAGTTCACCTAGGGTTAGGCTACGTGTCCAACACCCTGATACGTGTCCACGTGTCGTGTAGAAATGACACGAGACGCGTATTAGAGACCTAAAACGTGCATCCAGACCGCATCGTGCACGCGGTCGAGTGTCTCGTGTTCACGACACAGGACACGAATCACCACGTGCTCGTGTCCATGTGTACGCCAAGTGATGGGCTACACGCTCGTCTCACCACGAGGTGTCCACGTGGCGTGTCCGTACGACACGACACGCTCGAAGTTGGTTCTGTGCGTGTGTGCGCTGTGCAGTGTAAAACCCGTGTTTGTGTCAGAGCTCTCTCGATACGACACGAATGGTCGTGATATTTGAGGGGAGGCCTGTCAGTGATGGCCCCCTCCTCTGTGTCAATTTGCACGTGTCCACGTGTCCTACATAGAGAGATATTAAGGTCGGGTAGCAGGACACTGCCACACTGTGCAGTGCAGTACAGTACAGTACAGTGTGTTCGTGTCTGATTTTGACACGGACACGACACAATATTGTGCTCAGTGATGGGGTTCTGTGATCTACATCTATAGGGCTAGAAATTTGTGTAATTAGTTTTCGAAATTATTAACATTTAATTCACAGAGACAAATCATCAAACACTTGCATTAAAACCTAGATACGTGTCCGATACGGACACCAAACCCAATCTAATTCCTACCAAACTTAGCCTATAGGTCCCTGGTACCTAGATGCATCCATTCATGAAGAGAAAACAAAAAATTAACTAGGTATGAGGGTATTTACCTATTGGTGCAATTCTAAAGGAATTTAAGCTAGTAGGGGGGTGTCCTCTTCAAATGATGATGCCAAAAGCTTGTGCAACCTTGCTAGCTAGCTCCCCTTAGCACCCTCAATGGTAGGGGATCCCAATGCAAGAAACTAGGCTCAAATTGGAGTTGATTTGGATATTTGGGGAGAAGTTTAGGGAAGAACACAAAAGAGGCAATTAAAATGAATTAAAAATGGTGCAAATGATTAATGGGATGTATTTATAGAGGGTGGGGATGTGTGTTGGCTGCCATTAAGTTAGGGTTAGGGTTTAGGATGAGTGGCTAAGGTTTCTCCAAAAATTTCTAGGCAATCTAATGGCTCATAACTAAAGTAGCCCTCCTTAACCTTTAGCCTAAAATATCTCTAACAAATATCTAGATATTACACTAATGTGATTACTTAATTGAAATCCTCTAACTTAGTCTTTAGGGTCATGATTAACATCTAGATTAGGCTAACTTCTAGGTCAAGACTCAACAATTTAACTAACACATATTTAATTAATATAATTCACAATTTCACAAAAGTGTCAAAATGACCAAAATATCCCTAGGCTTAAAAGTAGAAATTTGAAATCCTAAACACATGATTAGGTCTCCCTGGTCATGATTAGTCTTCTAGGTCATGTATGACTAATGTTACACTAGCAAAATACCAATTTCATATTTCACTCAATTAAATAGTTTTAAAATAACTAAAGATCACCAAAAAATCATCTCATGACTAAAATCAAATATTTTAATGATTTAAAAAAAAAATACAAAAGTTCAAATTTACCCTTATTTTGGAAAAGTGGGTGTTACAAGTCTACCCCCTTAAAAGAATTTCATCCTCGAAATTAAGATGGTCGTACTCCTCCTAGGTTAAACACCCCAATCAATTTAAAGTCTTAGAATAGTATCAAAACATTTTACCAATCTATTTATTTATATATTTTTTGAAAGACTGAAACGAAAGATGGAAATAGTTGGTTTTTGAAATTATTCTAACATAATTAGATAATCATATGCGTCTATCCAGAATCATGAAAATCAGAATTCCTCGCCATATTAGCAAGTAAGGCTACGACACCCATGGAGTCTGCAACACAGACTATGCCCTCGTCGTACCAACTAATATAACTATAGGAGACTCTAGATTCCACAATTGAGGTGACCTAGCCCATATGATTTGGTAAATGGTTAAATCAACAACAAAACATACAGATTCTAATTTATCAACAAATCGGAAAGATAGGAACAGATGGAATTAAATTTCAAGATGGAAACAACGAGGTAAGGTAGGAATGGAATCGAAAAGAAGAGAACCTGCAAGCGCCTCTCCTACTGCCTGAGCATCCTCAAACGTCATGGCGTAAGCTCGCCCCTGCTGGTCTCCTCTAGCCTGCTGCTGGCCTACTGGAGCCCTGGCTCCTGCTCCCTGAGCTGTCCGTCCCGCAGACTTGGGACACTCTCTCAACTGATGATCTGATGATCCGCAGAGTAGGCACTTGCCTAGCCTCATCCGGCACTCACCCCAATCGTGCCCTGGTTTCTTACAGAAAGGACAAGAAATAACATGCTGCTGTCTAGGAGCCTGCTGCTGTCTCTGCTGCTGCTGCTGCCTCTGCTGGAACGGCTGCGGCTGGAACTGCCTCGGCTGCTAGTGCTGAAAGTGAGGCCTCTTGGCCTGGCCTCCTCTACTGCTGCCCCCAACTGGGTCTCGCCCCCTCTTGAGCCTAAGCTCAAGATCATCCTTTGCCAATAAGGCTCCTGTCAGAATCTCCTCGAATGTGGCATCCCTGTTGCCCTTGGTCAAGGACTTGACCTCCCTGACCAGACCCTTCCGGAACCTCTGGGCCTTCGCCGTCTCGCTCAATCCCTCTACGAACCTGCCGAGGCGGCCGAACTCCCCAACGTACTCCTCCACTGTAAGGCTCCCCTGGACTAGGCCCTCGAACTGTGACTCTAAGGCTCTGAGCGCTGAATCTGGAAAGAACTTCTTCTTGAAGAAGCCCTTGAACTCCTCCCAGGTCTGTCTAGCTACTCCCACTCTGGGGTCTGACTGATACCAGGTGCGAGCAAGATCTCGCATCCGGCTAGCTGCAGCCTCTATCTGGAGATCTGCCGGTATCCGGGCCAGGCGGAAGATCTCCTCTATATGCTCAATCCACTCGTCAGTATATATAATCCCCTCCGTCCCCAGGAAGTCTCTGGGGCTCATCTTCTGGAACTGCTCGATCCCAGGTGTCTTCGGCTGCTGGACTGCTGGTCGAGCTGCGGCTATCGTAATGGCCAACTCCATGCCCCTGTCCTGTCGGACCTGCTGTTGGTCCATGAACTGCTGGAAGTAGGCAAACATCTGTACCGCGTCCACGTGCCCTGTAGGCGGCGGCTGCTGGAAAGACATCTCTGGAGTGACTGGGTCCTGCCTCCGATCTCGTGGAGGCATACCCTCAGCTGCTGCTGAAGTCCCAATATGAGCAGAGATGGCAGGAGCTGTAGCCTCCCGACCCTGCCGAACTGGCTGAGAGGTAGCAGTCCCCTCTACAGTATCTCCATGAATGGCACGCTGTAACCGCGTCTCCACCATCCTGAAGACAGATCAAACAAGGATATCAATTGCTGAGAAAGAAGCGATAATTCAAGGGAGGACAGTTTATTTCAAAAGGAAGTATTAAAGTAGCAAGAATTTGATAACAAGAATCAGTTTAAGAGCTTTTCCTAATGTGATTGAGTACCCCAAAATATTCTACTCCTACTGCAGGCTGTAGTGATACTCTAGTTCGAATACCACTACATAAACTCGACCTGCATGGGCCACCACTAAAAACGTGCCACGACCCGTACCCTAGAGTAAGGGCACGAGAAGTGGGTACGTCCAGCCTACGCCGCAGTGTCGGCGGTAGAACGCTGTCCTAGGTCACAACATCTAACAATATAAAGCTAAGCAGTTTATACTCCCCGAATGGGGGTGACATAGCAGAATGTAAACTCAATCACAACTAAGGAAGAAAAGTACGATATGATATAGAACTCAAAATAAAGTACAGATAATCAGAAGAGTCTAAGTGTCTAAGATAACATCTCCGCAAACATCCCGAATACAGAGTCTCAACTACAGAATATGAAAGAATATATACATCTTATAACAACAACTGAAAGTCAAAAACAATGCTGAAAAGAAAGATAAAGCCTAGCTGACTAGCCTAGACTATGGGAGTAGTATCCTGAACTGTAGCTGGGTCCTCCAGAGGAGCCAGGTCGCAGGTGTCGTCTAAGCCTGCTCCGTAATAGGTGGTACAAAGGGCCTCATCCTCATCCTCTGTAATATTTTCAACAGTGAGCGAGCACAGTACATCTCATGCAGTTCATATCATAGCAGGAAATATAAAGCAAGCAATAGAGTAAGATACATGAAACGCTGTAAGAAGATATACATGAAACATGAGAGATATTTGATAACTGGAAATATATACATGATAAGTAAGAACTGTAAGTGACTAGTAATTTAGAGTACGAGATGGCATGTAATTGGCTTAGGTTGTACATGATGAACATGAAAAGTAACAGAGTGTACATGATGGTAAATCACATGACCATTTATACTCACCCCTACCCACAATCAATACACAAGGATCTAGTCCAGTTACGTTAGTACATGATGTTTTGGTTACACAGGAAACACATGAGGAAACATGAGCGTACATTAAAGAACATGAAAGTACATGAACGTACATGAAAGAACATGAAAGAACATGAGTGTACATGAATAACGCAAAAACAAGGAATACATGATGTACATGAAACACATGTCATAAAGCATCCGATGCGCCCGCTAAGGGGGATAACATCCCAAGAAGAGATCCGTATAGTACCAATCCGTGATGATAACGTGACAGCATCAAGTAAAAGTAATCTAGAGCGAGAATATAAATCGTGACAAGTATGAAACGATCAGAGAATGTACTCGCCTGGTATCTGAGTGTCCGATATGAAAGTACTGTCCGAGGAGTGGTGTCTGGCTCCTAATCAGAACAGCACAAGTCACAACAAGTCCAAAATGGTAAAATGAAGTCCTACTATGCATTCTACATGATTCTAGGTCAATCTAGGCCAAAGTCAACTCTTGGTCAACTCTGGTCAACCCTAGAAGTCAAACTAGGTCAACAAGGTCTAACCAAGTCTAAACTAGGCTATCTAGTCTACACTAGTCCACATTAGCCTATACTACACAAGTCAAACCAACAACACCCTTCCTAGTTTACATCTAGGCCTACACCTAACACATGTATACATATATTACATATATATAGTGAACACACAAGTGTATATATACGAGACATATACACATACTTGTATAACCTATTCATCCAAGTAGGTATCCATACTAGATACCCAAAAGATACACAACCATAATATATAGATATATATATATACACACATATAACTCAACATACATATATATATATATATATATAGGCAACATTTCACATATTAAATATGTATACCTATCACATACATAAACTTAACTTTATGAAGACTAGGAATTTATATAGAGAGAATGAGAGAGAGGGTGCATTTGTGTGTGCAACATGTGACAGGAATTGGATTAGGTGGCATGTGATTTTGTGTGTATATGAAATTGTGTGTGTGTGTGTGTGTGGTAAAACAATATGCAGGAATTACCAAAAACAGTGAAAGAGGGAGAGAGCAGTGTGTGTCATGTGAGTGCACACATGGGAAAATCAGTGTCTCAGTTTTAGTGAGATGCAAGTGTGTGTGTGTGTGAGTGTCCTGTGTGTCTCAATCCAGATTTCAGTGTATGTGTGTGAGGGTATATGAGTGTAGGGGATGTGTGTGAATGAGTGAATATAGGCAATAGGTTAATCCCAGATTTGTGTCAACAGTGAGGGCAGTAGTGTCCTGTGTGTGCAGGAAAGCAATTGACAGTTTAAAACTTAACTAACAGCTAATAATTCGAATCCCTTTAATCAATACACAAACCCAAAATCAGTTAAGGGTTCTCATTAAAACAATAACTCAAGTTAACATTCTTAACTAACCTCAATTTCAGGTTAACTTATAAAGAACTCAGATTTTTATTGAATCTCAGAAATTTACATGTGAACTCAGGTTTTACCAAATTTCAGTTTTCTAAACACCCAAAAACTCAGTTTTATAAACATGAACAATCTCAGTTTCAACTTGAATTCAGTTAACAGTTAACTTAAATCTAAATTTCAGTTTTAACAGTTTAAAATAAACATCCTAATTAGCATTGTAAACTCAGTTTTAGGTCCCCCCCCCCCCCCAATCTCAGGTTTTCAACCATAGAAAATTCTCAGATTTCCTAAACACATTCTCAGTTTCATTTTAGTTATCACTCTTTCATACAAATTGAGTCAACAAATTCCTAAGTTGTCATTTACATAAAAAAATCCAAAACTTGAGTTCAATTAAAAACACAAAACCAATTTAATGAGTATCAGTGAACTTTTTTTTGAACTGAAATTTTGAATTAGAAACCTTGACTGTTAACTCAATCTCAGGAATTTAGCTTAGAACCCAAACTCATTCGAAATCCAAAATTAGAACTCAAACCTAAACAATACATGAAAACACAACTGGGAACTTATCACAACTTCCCCAGGCAATGTATTAACTCATTAGAAATTAAATTGAACCCTTGGAATATTGAAACATCAAACAAAATCAGAGTATCAGTAAATTCTATATTCAAACAACATGACAGTTTCAGAATATACAGTTCGACCAAGGATTAAACCCTAAAACCTAGTGAAATACAAAATCAGGTGTTTAGGAAGATCCCCCACATATGGCCATGTCATATGGGAGTGTTCTCGTGTCCAAACAGTGGACACGAAGTGTCCAATTTATAAAAATAGGAAGTGTCAGAGAACAGCCCAGTTAATCCTCGTGCACGCGTGCACCTAGCTCTAGGACACGACACAGGTGTCCACGTGTCTCGTGGTCACGTGTACAGGTTCACCTAGGGTTAGGGTACGTGTCCAACACCCTGATACGTGTTCACGTATCGTGTAGAAATGACACGAGACGCGTATCAGAGACCTAAAACGTGCATTCAGACCGCATCGTGCACGCGGTCGAGTGTCTCGTGTTCACGACACAGGATACGAATCACCACGTGCTCGTGTCCATGTGTACGCCAAGTGATGGGCTACACGCTCGTCTCACCACGAGGTGTCCACGTGGCGTGTCCGTACGACACGACACGCTCGAAGTTGGTTCTGTGCGTGTGTGCGCTGCGCAGTGTAAAACCCGTGTTCGTGTCAGAGCTCTCTCGATACGACACGAAAGGTCATGATATTTGAGGGGGGGCCTGTCAGTGATGGCCCCCTCCTCTGTGTCAATTTGCACGTGTCCACGTGTCCTACACAGAGAGATATTAAGGTCGGGTAGCAGGATACTGCCACACTGTGCAGTGCAGTACAATGTAGTACAGTGTGTTCGTGTCTGATTTTGACACGGACACGACACAATATTGTGCTCAGTGATGGGGTTCTATGATCTACATCTATAGGGCTAGAAATTTGTGTAATTAGTTTTCAAAATTATTAACATTTAATTCACAGAGACAAATCATCAAACACTTGCATTAAAATCTAGATACGTATCCGATACGGACACCAAACCCAATCTAATTCCTACCAAACTTAGCCTATAGGTCCCTGGTACCTAGATGCATCCATTCATGAAGAGAAAATAGAAAATTAACTAGGTATGAGGGCATTTACCTATTGGTGCAATTCCAAAGGAATTTAAGCTAGTATGTGGGGTGTCCTCTTCAAATGATGATGCCAAAAGCTTGTGCAACCTTGCTAGCTAGCTCCCCTTAGCACCCTCAATGGTAGGGGATCCCAATGCAAGAAACTAGGCTCAAATTGGAGTTGATTTGGTGGGGAGAAGTTTAGGGAAGAACACAAAAGAGGCAATTAAAATGAATTAAAAATGGTGCAAGTGATTAATGGGATGTATTTATAGAGGGTGGGGATGTGTGTTGGCTGCCATTAAGTTAGGGTTAGGGTTTAGGATGAGTGGCTAAGGTTTCTCCAAAAATTTCTAGGCAATCTAATGGCTCATAACTAAAGTACCCCTCCTTAACCTTTAGCCTAAAATATCTCTAACAAATATCTAGATATTACACTAATGTGATTACTTAATTGAAATCCTCTAACTTAGTCTCTAGGGTCATGATTAACATCTAGATTAGGCTAACTTCTAGGTCAAGACTCAACAATTTAACTAACACATATTTAATTAATATAATTTACAATTTCACAAAAGTGTCAAAATGACCCAAATACCCCTAGGCTTAAAAGTAGAAATTTGAAATCCTAAATACATGATTAGGTCTCCCTGGTCATGATTAGTCTTCTAGGTCATGTATGACTAATGTTACACTAGCAAAACACCAATTTCACATTTCACTCAATTAAATAGTTTTAAAATAACTAAAAATTACCAAAAATCATCTCATGACTAAAATCAAATATTTTAATGATTTAAAAAAATATAAAAGTTCAAATTTACCCTTATTTTGGAAAAGTGGATGTTACAAAATGGGACGGAGATGAGCACGAACACTATGTTTACGTTCATATTATGCCTAACTGTATCTGTTGCAGGAACACGATATGGGACACAATTATGCTAAGTTGCTATGTCGAATATTGCCATGAAACTGATCCTAAGGCTAAGTAGAAAGATCACAAATTAAGATGCATGTTCCACTAAAAATATTAAGTGTTTGGCTTGGGTACGAGCGGGTCTTGATCAGTGCGAAGCGAGGACGAAAGCACTAATCCCCTACTAGTTTGTGTGCAGGCTCAGGTTATGATTGGCTCGGGACAGAGCTTGGCTTGGACGTACCGAGGCATGGAGTCCTTGGCGTTCAAGAGGAGCTTCCGCATAGGCGTTCGGACTTGCGACATGGAGATGTTCGGCCGAGGACTACTTGGTGGTTATAAAGAGGCATGATGTGTGGAACAATGTAATCCTTTGTGAGCTAGAGAGATCATGAGCGTTGTAGCCAATTGGCATGTTAAGTTGGGCTATTCAGAGCCTTTGTAACCTTCAGTTCATTATAAATAAAAGAGATTCTTATTGTATTCTTTGTTTTCTTCCGCTGCTTATGTTACGAATTTGAAATAATCACTATATGAACTGTTATCTTGCCTTGCACGAGCGCAACTCCAGGCTCGTACGGTATCACGCCCCAGCGAGGACGATAATTCGAGTAAAATCTAGCGAGGACGAGCGATTTCCCGGATCGGGGCTTGACAACAGTGCCTCGAACGGTGCCATCTGGATACTGGCTTGGAAACTGTTGTTGTACGAGAACTCCACCAGGTGCAGGTGATCTTCCCACGAACCACCGAAGTCGAGCGTACAAGATCTCAACATATCTTCCAAGGTTCGTATGGTACGCTTTGACTGACCATCTTTCTGCGGATGATAAGCTGAGCTGAACTTGAGGTGAGTTCCCAAACTCTCTTGCAGGCTGCATCAAAAATGCGATGTAAATCTTGAATCTCTGTTCGAGGTGATACTGACTGGTACACCGTGCAATCTGACGATCTGCCGGAGATACATCTCTGCTAGCTGAGCCGTCGACTGACCAACTCTAAATGGGAGAAAGTGAGCCACCTTCGTGAGCCTGTCTATGATAACCCAAATAGCATCTCTACTGGCCGGGAACCTAGGTAATCCAGTCACAAAATCCATGATTATATACTCCCACTTCTATTCTGGAATCGGCAAGGGCTGAAGAAGTCCAGCCGACCTCTGATGTTCAGCCTTAACTTGTTGGTAAACCAAACATCGAGAGACAAACCGGGCTATCTTCCTCTTCATGCCATTCCACCAAAAGTGCTGACGAATACCACGATACATCTTCGTACCGTCGGGATGAATGGAATACTGAGAACTGTGAGCCTATGCCATGACCTCCTGTCTGATATCACCATTGGGTACATAAAGACGATTCCCATATCAAAGTGTACCGTCTTCATGAATATATAAATCTGGTCTTCGTCCTGTCTCATACTCTGTTCGGAGCCGCTGAAGCTTGGAATCTGTTGACTGAGCCATCCGGATCCTCTCGACTATAGTGGACTGAACTTGCATACTGGCCATCAATGCCATACTGGTAGGAAGGACAACTTCAATCCCCATCTTCTGAAGATCTGCTAACAACTCAGGTTGTGCTGTTAAAAAATAAACTCCGACTCTCCTACTCAATGCATCTGCAACGACGTTGGCCTTCCCAAGATAATACTGCAAGTTGACATCATAATCCACAAGTAGGTCTAGCCACCTTCTCTGACGTATGTTAAGATCCTTCTGGGTGAAAACATACTTCAGGCTCTTATGGTTGGTGAAAATCTCTATCCTATCTTCGTACAAGTAATGCCTCCACATCTTAAGTGCAAACACTACTGCTGCTAACTCCAAGTCATGGGTTGGGTAATTCCTCTCATGGTCACGAAGTTGACGTGACGCATAAGCTATTACCTTCCCATGCTGCATCAAAACACATCCTAAACCTCTGCCTGAAGCATCACAATACACTGAGTATCCTCCAGTCCCATCTAAAAGCATGAGAATGGGTGCCGTCATCAAGCCTCGCTTTAACTTCTTAAAAGAATCCTGACATTCTGCTGTCCACGCAAACTGCACATCCTTACGGGTCAACTGGGTCAATGGCGCTAAAATCTAAGCAAAGTCTGAAATAAATCGCCGATAATAGCCGGCCAATCCAAGAAAACTGTGAAATTTTGCAACTGTGCTGGGCACTGGCCACGTCTCAATGGCCACGATCTTCTGGGGATCCACTTCCACTCATCCTCTGGTGATGATATGACCCAAGTATGAAATGCGATTGAGCCAGAACTCGCATTTACTAAACTTGGCATACAACTGGTGCTCTCTGAGAATCTGGAGAACAACTCTAAGAGGCTGCTCATGCTCCGCTTAACTCTTGCTGTAGACCAAGATGTCATCTATGAACACAATCACGAACTGATCCAAATAAGGCATGAAGATGTGATTCATGAGGTCCATGAATACAGCCGGCGCATTGGTTGCTCCAAATGGCATAACAAGGAACTCCCAATGCCTATATCTAGATCTGAAAGCTGTCTTCGGGATGTCCTGCTCTTTGACTCTGATCTGATGATATCTTGACCGCAAGTCAATCTTCAAAAATACTGCTGCCCCCTTGAGTTGATCAAACAAGTCATCTATCCTTGGGAGAGGATATCTGTTCTTGATTGTCACTGAGTTCAAGGTACGATAATCTATACATAACCTGGACGTACCATCCTTTTTTTCACAAGAAACATCGGGGCTCCCCAAGGCGATCCACTAGCACGAATGAATTCCTTGGTCATGAGTTCTTCAATCATCTTGTACAATATTTCTAACTCTGACGGCGCCATCCTGTAGACTCTTTCTGATACTGGGGTTGTCCCTGGGATCAAGTCGATAGTAAACTCGATCTCTCACTCTAGCGACATTCCTGGAAGCTCTTCTGGGAAAACATCTGAAAACTCTTCAATAATCCGGGGTAACTGCACTGCTGCTACTGCCATCTGCAATACTGGGAGAGGAGGTTCAACTTCGCCTTGAGAAAAGGAAAACTTTGGCTCACCTGGAATGCTAAAAATAACCCTGCCAATATGGCAGTCTATTCTAGCATATTGGTCTCTCAACCAATCCATCCCTAAGACCACATCATAATCGTCCATCGAGAATTCTATCAACCTAGCGGAAAACTCTCTACCGCTAACTACGATTCGACACGAGAAAAACACTCTATCTACTCCCACAAGTATGTTACCAGTAAGAATATTGAGCCTTACTGATAATGACTCGGGCTCCAGTCCTACCCGTATCGCAAATCGTGCAGACATGAATGAATGCGATGCACCAGAGTCAAATAATACTAAAACTGGAAAGGTGTTGATGAGAATAGTACCTGTTACCATCTCACCTGGTGTTAATCCTTCTTCTCCCATGATCAAAGCCAGCACTTGACCATATGTCCTCTGGGTGCGGGTCCCCTCTGCTGAAAACTTCTCTGTCTGCTCTCGATCAGGACTTGGGCTTGGGCATACTGTTGCGGTCTCTGCTGCTGGAATGCCTGGGCCTGCGTCGGCAATGGTCTCAGGAACGGGTACTACTGCTGCTGCTGGACTGGTGCCAGAACGGGTCCCCTAACTGAAGGACTAGAGAAGGCTGATGAAGATGAACTCCTACTGTTCGGGCAGTTTCCAACCCTGTGGTCCGGGGCACCACAAACCAAGCACAAATTTTGTGCTCTGCGATACTCTTATACCACATGCCCTGGCTTTTTGTAATGTGGACATCCCACTGCGGAAGAGTGCTTCTGTTTTTGCTGCTGAGGGTACGTCGGAGTTGAATGTTGAACCGACGTCACTGAGGCCGCCCGCCTTGGAGCTCCAATGGTCAAAGCCCTAGCTGCCGGGGCTGGTGCTGAAGACTGATTCATCTGACTGTGGGATCGCTTCCGACCCCCGGTCCTATCCACGATCCTCTGGGAGGTAACTCATGCTTCCTTGTTGCTCTCAATACTGCATCAAAAGTCTGATGCTCAAACTGCTCCACTGCCAACAAAATCTCTAGATGGAGCCCCTGCTGGAACCGCTGGGATCTGTCAAACTCGATCACTACCAAGGTGGGAGCAAACCGACTAAGTCTCGAAAACTCGGCCGCATATCCGTCGACCGTCCTGTCCATCTGCTTCAGATTGGTAAACCTCGTCTGTAGATCATACCGAGCTACAGCATCGAAATACTTGGTCTGGAATCTCTTACAGAATACTGTCCAGGCAATAGGTGCCACTAATCTAACGGCCTGCGTCGTCCACCAGCTACGGACAAGATCCAATAACTGCAGGTGCACCACGGCCACCTTCTCGTCTTCTGGAGTCGTGGCTGTTTCTAGAATCACCTCTGTGTCCTGAAGCCAAGCATCTGCGGTAATAGCATCTTCGCTACCATCGAAGAAGGGAGGGTTTAAGTGCTTGAAACTGTTGGCTGCACTGTTACCCTGATGACCTCCTCTGGTCAGAGCATCTGTCAATGTCTGGTGCAAGGCATCTCCTCGACGATCCTGAGAAGCTAACAATGTCCTGATGAGACCCACCAAGGTGCCATCATCAGGCTCTACAGGTTGGACGGGCTGAACTGGTGGCTCTTGACCCCCAGTAGGCATGACTCTAGAGGCTACTCCTGAATGCTGGACTTGATCTCCAGGTTGCTGCTGGTCCACGGGAGGTGCTCCGCCTTGCTGATCGGTAGGACCAGGAACATTATCGCTGAAGAAGACGACATAGGAAACAATTAGGAAGGACCAGGACAGATCAAAGATACAAGCATGTGATCAAGTCAAGAATTCAGGGATTTAGAGGATGCGAGCAGAGATCAAGGGCAAATACTGATTGAGACATCTATTCGGTAAACCCTCACATATTTTGATTTATAAGACCTGCATGGACCACCACTTAAACCATGTAACGCCCAGAACCAGAATACTGGAGAGCGGGGGAATACATAGCCAGCTACGTATAATGAAGTGCAACCCACCTTGCTTTACGGTCACGGCTGTCTAGATACATGAGGGTTTAACTATAATCCATCAGTCTCCTATGGTCATGAACAAGCATATTGTCTCAATCTCAAGCAAGAAATAACAGTTCCAAGATGTTAGAGCACCAAATATATAATAGCAAGACGTACATTACACATTTGGATGATCATGAAGCTAGTCGTATAAAATGTCAAGACTAACAAGAGTTTCAGTCATACATGATCAACCCTAGGATTTGTCAATCATGTTACAGCCCGTAGGCAGACAGTAATTAAATGTGCAATACGAGCTAACACGTGCTCGCCGGCTAAACGCCTCAAAAGAATATTTTTACAATAGAGTGGGAGAGCCAAAGATGAACCCACTCGTTGCCTTGGTTACGCCTGGTGGTCACCATCTGGCTAGAAGGTAGGTAGATCCTCTGGAGCTGCTCCTATATCTGGCCATACAAAACCAGCTGAGTCAGACCCCAGAAAGAGCAAGTGCCACAAAGGAGGCTTCACTTAGAAACTAAAACAGCATAACATAAATGAATATTAAAGATAATTATAAAAAACTGATAAAAACGGGGGCAACAACAGTGAATTGAGTACGAGGAAACCATTCAAGTAGCCAGGTCACAACCCTTAAACCAAACAAGGACCGGGGTTGCAACCTTTCACCTAAATAGGAACCCGTCTCAAATATGGTTGGTGAAGTAAAACATGACGAGCATGATGTAGGGTGCAAATAAGATAATAAACGAAAAGAGGACACAGAACTGCTCCGGGAGCCAGGTTACAACCCTTAAACCAAATAAGGACCGGGGTTGTAACCCTTCGCCTGAACAGAACCGAACCCCCTGATCATTATTGTTAAGGTAAACATAAATAATCATGATGATATATGATAGGATAACCATGGGACTATTCAGATAACCAGGTTACAACCCTTAAACCAAACAAGGACTGGAATTGTAACCCTTCATCTGAACAGAACTTGGTTTCTCATCATTTATCGATAAGCAAAGCACAAGAAATCAGGTCATGCTACAATCTTGTATAGGATCAGGACAAGACTAAGCTGTGCTAGACTCCATCCAATCAATCACGGCCAAGCAATGAGTACGGCTTGATACTTTAACTAGCTAGGGTTGTAACGCCCCAGTCTTAAAATACGTAGGATTAGGAACGTAGACATGCCAGCTGTATTCATACGAAGTACACTCCAATATATGGAAACCTCATATGAATACATAAGCTGTAAAATACAGTAGAACCATAACTAATCTCATCCACACAAAATAAATGAGTAAAAGATATCATATAATGGTAATGAATTGTCTTGATACAATATGTTGGGCGGAGACAAATCCACTACCAACAAGTAAAGGAAAAATATATGAGAAAAGAAATGAATTTGGCGGGCGAAGCGAAGACGATCCAAGTGCAATCATCCTCGAAGAATTAGCAATGATCACGGCTAGAGCTAGAACACCTGCAAAAGACAATAGCACACACCTGGAGAGATAACCAGGTCCTCAGAGGGACGTAACAAGACACATAATATCATGCCATATAAACTGAATAAATATTGCTCAAATAAATAAGTCAATTGAATTATAACATGGTCCAATAGGCACCTATTGAACGAGCGTACCATCTCCCCAACCAAACAAGGACAGAAGATGGTAATCTAATTCACGGTGACGTATCTTTCCATGCTAAGAATCCAATATGGTATCCGGACCCCAACAAGGTTCAATACCTTCTCATCGAAGTAGTAAGTCACACCTACAACCAAACAAGGACAAGATGTGACGAACTAATCCGCGACAAGTTATTATTCCAAGCCACGGTCAGATACAAGTACCCAAACCAAAAGTACTCGTACCTAACGGATAAAGGTGCCTAACCGTTCTAAGTAAAATGTAGTTAAGAACAATCCTTCCTACGCATGGGCCCTGGCTAAATAGGATCGGCATGGTCCCCCCTTGGGGCACCAGAGGCCCCATCAGTAAGAGCATGACGTTCCGCAGAATCGGCAGTGGCCGTCAGTAATCATGGGTCATCAACCCCGTATCTCCAGCGGAGAGTCCGGGTCACAAGGGAAAGTGCATCGAAGCCCATACGCTAATGAATTGTCCTCCCTATCCAATGTCTACTATGTTGTATCCACAACAGTAAACCTCTATAACCGCTAAGTCAAACTAAACATGCAACCTCTATTAGCGGTTATTCCTATCGCACGGCTTATACGTACTGGTGGCCAGCTAATCACGTACGTCCGTATTCTATATGCGACACACAACTTCGTGGTACAACATGTCAAGGCCATGAATGCAACACACAAAGGTGGTCCCTTAAATCTAGGTTTAATGTGTAAAAAAAATAATACATAGCAGGAAATATAAATGAACAGTAAGTTCTAACATGTTATGCCATGTATCACAGTTTATTTTACATAAAAAAAAAGTAATGCATGAAATATGAGCTAAAATAATTAAACAGCAAATGGCAAGGTGTCTTGCCTGGTAGGACGCCCGATGTACTACAATGATCACTGTGGCATGAACTGCAACTTCGGTGTAACAACTACACAAGGTGACATCTGATGGTGGCACGGACAGTTCCATTGGGTCCAGAAGGGTCAAATTAGTTAGGGTGGACATAAGGTAGTCCAGATTTGCAAGAAGATTAGGAAGGGTTTGGTTACGGACAAGAATAAAATTTCGAAGAATTTAGTATAATAAAATATCCATACTATTTTTTTTAAAAATACCTTTTTATTTGGAAACTATGTTTAGTAATCAATTATAAATAAAAACTAGTTTTTTCCTTTATTCAAAATATTACAAATAATTATTTAGAAATATAAGAAAGCGATTTAGGCTAAAAACTAATTTTTATCAAATATAATTTTTAATAAAAGCCATAAATAATACAAAATAATATACACTAATTTAGGTAAACACTTAAAAATATTAAAAAAAAATATTTTAGAGCTAAAATCCAATTTAGTCAAAAATAGGATTTTAGGTCATAGACTATATTTTAAAACACCATAAAATAATACAGTAATATTTTTACGCCTTGAAATCAGTTTTGAAATTACATATATAATTACGCATCAATATACTTTTGTTACCAAAATAATTACTATATATATTTTTATTTAATGCAACAAAATAATAATAATAATAATAATAATAATAATAATAATAATAATAATAATAATGTCACTTTCCGTTCCCAGAATACGTATTCTAAATACATGTACTGCTGGAATGTATTCATTTAATATTTATCATGTATTGTTCTGTATTTAAATTCCTTTAATTTCCTGCTAATTATTTTTTATATTTTATTTCTGCATTTTACTTTCTGCTTTTATACTCTGCTTTAGCTTTGCTATGGGTTCGGCTCAGATTGGTTTAATTATGTTGGTTCATCATGAACCGAAATAAACCCCCACCTACCACCACCCCATTTAAAGCCCCAAACCCTTTCTCTCTTCATTACTTCTTCTCATTACTCTTCTTCTTCCTCCTAACTCTCCCACCAACCTAGGAGAGCAAGGCAAGTGCCAACTTGCTTCCTGATGGATCCTCATTATTATTGTTCCATCATCTTCCTTATTTGATTCTAAGTCTCTTTAGTACTTAGCATTTTCAATTTCCATGGCTTATTTGTTGTAGATCTAAGTTTGATACATTTTCGAGTTTCTTAGGTTTTGATCTAGTAAACTTTATTATCTTCAAGTTTTGATGGTTCCATGTTGTAGAGAATTTCGTTCGACCCAATTTTGACCTATTGAAGTCCATATTTGGGCTTGGAATGAAGGATTTATGGAGCTTGGAAGCAATGGCTTCCATGGTTCTGTTCTCACAAAAATTCGGAGAAGAAGAACAGTCACAGCCGCATGAATCTTCATTCCTCAGGCGCATGAGATTATTTATTTCCCAATCAGTTCCCACAGCGCATGAGATTATTTATTTCCCAATCATTTCCCACAGCGCATGAGATTATTTATTTTCCAATCATTTTCCACAGCTGCATGAATCTTCATTCCTCAGGCGCATGAGATTATTTATTTCCCAATCATTTCCCACAGCGCATGAGATTATTTATTTCCCAATCATTTCCTACAGCGCATGAGATTATTTATTTCCCAATCATTTCCCACAGCGCATGAGATTATTTATTTCCCAATCATTTCCCACAGCCACATGAATCTTCATTCCTCAGGCACATGAGATTATTTATTTCCCAATTATTTTCCACAGCGCATGAGATTATTTATTTCCCAATCATTTTTCATAGCGCATGAGATTATTTATTTCCCAATCATTTTCCACAGCGCATGAGATTATTTATTTCCCAATCATTTTCCACAATGCATGAGATTATTTATTTTCCAATCATTTTCCACAGCGCATGAGATTATTTATTTCTCAATCATTTTCTACAGCCGTATGAATCTTCATTCCTCGCATGAGATTATTTATTTCCCAATTATTTTTCACAGAGCATGAGATTATTTATTTTTATTTCCCAATCATTTCCCACAGCGCATGAGATTATTTATTTCCCAATCATTTCTCACAGTCGCATGAATCTTCATTCCTCAGGCGTATAAGATTATTTATTTCCCAATTATTTCCTACAGCGCATGAGATTATTTATTTCCCAATCATTTCCCACAGCCGCATGAATCTTCATTCCTCAGGCGCATGAGATTATTTATTTCCCAATCATTTCCAACAGCGCATGAGATTATTTATTTTCCAATCATTTTCCACAGCCGCATGAATCTTCATTCCTCAGGCGCATGAGATTATTTATTTCCCAATCATTTCCCACAGCGCATGAGATTATTTATTTCCCAATCATTTCCCACAGCGCATGAGATTATTTATTTCCCAATCATTATTTATTTCCCAATTTTTATTTCCCGAATTTGGCATTAATTAACATTGATTGTTATCTTGATTAATTATTGATCATGCGTTCCTAGATGGAACTAAGAGACTGGCTAGTCGTCTTATTGAATTAAATGGAATAAGACACGTTCATATTTGCAATCGATTGGCCAATCCCGAATATTGATATATACATACATGCAGGCTACAATTATTTATTTATTTTACGAAAGCAGCATGTGTACTCTATGGTCAAGGCATGATTATTCCGTGGTTAGTTTTAATTGTTACATTACGCTATGTAAGACCTACAACTTAACCGCACGGGTATCGTTGTAGAGTTGGACATATCGTACCTTGTCCGGAAGTACTCATTCTGAATGACCATGATCCACGGCATGGGGATTTTACTTAACATAGAGGCTACGAAGTTAAATAAAATAATGATTGCATGGAGAGTATGGATTTCCGAGTTCTTACATGGCAGCCCTCTTTGGGACTATTAGTGCCCGACAGGCCGGCTGGTTCCCACAGATACTGCAAGTCTGTTACACGGGCAGGGAGCGGTATCTGCTTATATTATTGTATATTGTATATTGATGACGGACGTCCCGCTGGGACTCGTCTAATTCATGATTGGCGCAATTGATTGATTGGATAGACTAGCCTTGCTTGCCCATAGTAAGAACTGAGAAATCCATATTGCATAATTTCAGGATAACTTGGGACTCACAGTAGTAAGCCGTAGGAGTTGGATGGCCGTTTAAGTTGATTTGTTTGTGTACTGTACCTACTCTGTTACCTAACTGAGATGATCAGAGCATCAGGACATGACGGGCCAACTTATGTTCTTATTTGGTTGGAAAGTTGGTTCAAAGTGTCGTGATGTTACGTGAATCCCAGTAGCAAGCAGAGATCTATTATTATATTCGCTTATTCACTGGTTTAAATTTCTCATATCGTGCTTCCTTGCGGTACTTGCTATTAGAGGTCTAACCTCTCTGGTTTTGCATGGCCAGATTTAGAGCCGGTTCCCGAGGACTCAGCTTACCTCTACCTCCAAGATGGTCAATACTAGAGGAATGATCGCAGGAGGACTCGAGTGGGTTCCTTACTTCCCCGCTCATTTTGTTACTTACTTTATATTTTGCCGTTTGGCACCGACATGTTAGTCGGATTGTCTTGTACTTACTTTTACATAATTGTAATTAAGTCAGATTGCAGCTGATAACAATTGTGTATATGTTGCTATATCATCTGACTATGTTTTGTAAAGCCAGATCTCAAGAACATTTTGACTAAGCGTTTGGGATGCCTTATTGTATATTCTTAAATGTTCTCTGTTATTGCTTCTTGTTTGAATGATTGAGACAATAGATGTGAAGTGACCATAGCGAGACTTTTATTTAGTATGCACCCCTTGTCTTTTAGACAGCATTGATCGTATTATACGGTATTCATCTACCCGTAATACGTAGCTGGCTGAGTCATTCTCCCGCTCTCCAGTATTCTGGTTCTGGGGCATGACAAGGTTTTAGTGGTGGCCCATGTAGGTCTGATTTCAGAGTTGTGGGGTGTTTTAATTTATAGGATGTCTCAATCACACCTGTTCTCCCTTGATCTCATGATTCGTTACTCTCGACTCTAGCTTGACATTCTGGTATCCTTTGACTTCATTGATCTTTTCTGTCCGATCGTTTGATTGTTCTTTTGTCCCTTTTCTTAGGGGAACTTCGTCCGCATCTGCGAGGACTGGACAACAACAACAAGAGCAATACGGACAACCTGACCATGTTGGTCAGCAACAAGGGCCGGTACTAACACAAGAGACTATCCAAGAAGAAGTAATAGTGGAAGCAGCAGCTGGGTCGCAGTATCCGAATGTTCCACCACCACCAACAGTTCTACCTACCCCTGCGAAAATGGACACACCGGCTCTTCTGGAGATCATGAGAGGGATGATGGCTACTCAGCAACATCAGATGTTGGCCCAACAGCGCATGCATGCTCAGTTGCAAGAGCAGAATGTACTACTTAACCAAGGATTGCAGACAGCTTTGGAAAGAGGGGCAAGGACAGATTCAGGAGCGTCAGCCAGGTTTTGCAAGTACAACCCCCGCCGTTTCGAAGGCACGGAGGATGCCATCTCAGCAGATGCATGGCTTAAGGACATTTAGGCTATTTTGACAGCCGCTAAGGTGCCGGCAGAAGAACGTATGGATCAGGTAAAGTTGTTACTTCAGGATCTCGCACGTGATTGGTAGGAATCTGAGGAGGTAGGCATCAGACGTCCTGTGGCTTGGGACGATTTTACAGCAAGATTCAAGACAAAGTACTATGGAGTTGTGGCGCAGTTTGAGCTACAACAGAAGTTTATCAACCTTAGACAGGCTGGCAAGACTGTAGATGCTTATGCAGCAGAGTTCTGCAGATTGAGCAGGTTTGCCCCAGAGATGGTAGCAACAGAAAGCCAGAGGGCTATGAGGTTCCAGCAAGGATTTCATCTTGAGCACTTGCAATTGATAGAGGGGCACAATTACCAAACTTTTGATGAAGTATTGACGGCGACTCGAAGGCATGAGATAACCGTTCAGAGGATTGCGTCCAGGACTGGGGGTCAGAAGAGATCCCACAGTCAGATTGAATGAGGAGGGGAGCAGCGCCCCGAACAACAGCACCATCCCTTGGCATTCGCATTCACGATGTGGCAATACGAGGGCCAGCACCACCACCCAGGCAGCAGCAGCAACAGAAGAAGAATCAGCAACCCCCAGCAGGCTGCACTTATTGTGGGAAGATGGGGCACACTAGAGATGTGTGTCGGGCATTGAACGGACTGTGTTTGATATATGGAAATCCAGATCATCGGGTTACCACATGTCCCATGAATTCGAGGTCAGGAGGACCAGTGCAGCAGTTTCCTGCTCTGCCAGCACCAGGGGCAGGACAGTATCGAGGACCCGCAGTGGCAGTGAGACCATTGGCCCAGCGTCCGTTAATGCCACAGGCTCAGATGTTTCGGCAGCAGGGACCGCCGATGCAGCAACACCAGCATAGACCACCCCAGCATCACCAAGACAGGGGCCAGCGACAGCACCAGGCTAGGCCGCAGCATGGGAACCAGCAAGGAGATCGAGGGCAGGCATTTACTCTGTCCTAGAAAGAGGCATTGGCATCGGAAGATGTTGTGGCAGGTAACATTCTCGTCGCCTCTTATCCCGCAGTAGCATTGTTTGATTCGGGAGCATCGCACTCATTTATATCTGCACAATTTACAACACGGCTAGGAATGGAATTCGAGGCATTGCCAGGGAGGTTAAATATACTCACTGGTAATGGGCTCATAGGAGTTAGTAGAGTTATTCTAGCATGTAGCGTTGTAGTTTGCGGGCATCCCTTACCCGCCCGGTTGATAGAATTTCCTGTTGGAAATTTCGACGTTATCTTAGGCATGGACTGGCTGAAAGACTGTCATGCGACAATAGATTGTCGTAGAGGGAGTGTATCTTTTGATATTCCAGGCATGAAGCGGTTCACCTTAGTCAGATCAGTGGCAACTCAACAAGAGCAGGAAGTAGTGACGTCAATGGAAGAAGTTCAAGTCCCGAAGGTAGTTGAAGAATTTCTAGACGTATTTTTCGAAGAACTTCCAGGTCTACCACCGGTTAGAGATATTGAGTTCAGTATAGAATTGGCACCTGGAACTAAACCGATATCAGATCGAGTTTACAGAATGGCGGATTTAGAGCAAGCCAAGGTATATCAGCACATAGAGGAACTGAATGAGAAGAAGTTCATCCAAGCTAGCGTGTCACCATGGGCAGCACCAGTGGTACTTGTGGGGAAGAAGGATGGGGGGTCATCCAGATTGTGTATCGATTACAGGAAGCTTAACGCAGCAACAGTGAAGAACAAGTACCCACTACCCAGGATCGACGACTTATTTGATCAGTTGAGCAAAGCTAGAGTTTTCTCCAAGATAGATCTTCGTTCAGGGTATCATCAAGTGAGGGTTTGGAAGGAGGACATTCCCAAGATAGCATTCAGGTCGAAGTATGGGCATTATGAATTCTTAGTAATGCCGTTTGGTTTGACCAATACTCCAGCAATCTTTATGGATTTAATGAATCGCATCTTTATGCCGTACTTGGATCAATTTGTCGTTGTGTTTCTCGACGACATTCTTGTATATTCAACTAGTGAAGAGGAGCATGAAGATCACCTCCGGAAGGTGTTACAGGTTCTGAAAGAGAACCAGTTGTATGCCAAGCTCAGCAAGTGTGAGTTTTGGTCGGATCACATTTCATTTTTGGGTCATATCATATCAGGAGCTGGAGTAGCAGTGGATCCCAAAAAGGTAGAAGCAGTAGAAAGTTGGCCAGTACCCAAGACCGTAGCAGATGTGCGGAGTTTCTTGGGATTGGCAGGATATTACAGAAGATTTGTATCAGACTTTGCGAGGCTTTCAGCACCCATGACCCGATTGACACGGAAAGATGTACCATTCGTCTGGTCGGCAGAATGCCAGGCATCATTTGAGAATTTGAAGCAGAAGTTGATATCAGCGCCTATTCTTACATTGCCAGTTGGACCCGGAGGTTTTACCGTTTATTGTGATGCGTCAGGTAAAGGACTTGGATGTGTCCTCATGCAGCATGGGAAGGTGATAGCGTATGCATCTAGGCAGCTTCGAGACCACGAGAAGAATTACCCGACTCATGACTTGGAGTTGGCAGTAGTAGTATTTGCTTTGAAGCTATGGAGGCATTACTTATATGGTGATCGAGTGGACATGTACACAGACCACAAAAGTCTGAAGTACATCTTTACTCAGAAGGAGCTGAACATGAGGCAGAGAAGATGGTTGGAGTTGATCAAGGATTACGACGTGGAGCTTTATTATCATCCAGGCAAGGCTAATGTGGTAGCAGATGCTCTCAGCAGGAGAGGTGGCGCATTTATGTTAACAACACAGAGGCATATTTTAGAAGACCTTCAGGAGATGGGCATCGAGGTTATACTTCCTAGTGATGTAGGAGTTCTGGCGAGTCTACAAGTTCAATCCAACTTGGTAGATAGGATCAAGGCAGCTCAGGCACAAGACCCAATGATTCAGAAGCTTAGGGAAGAATGTGAGTCAGGACTCAGGAAGGAGATGCAGATTCATGAAGATGGTACCCTTAGGTTTGGGTCACGTCTATGTGTGCCTAGTGGAGATATCAAACAGGAGGTTATGACAGAAGCTCACAGTTCTCAGTATTCCATACACCCTGGAGGGACCAAGATGTACCAAGATATCAAGCAGCACTTCTGGTGGAACGGGATGAAGAGGGAGATAGCTAGATTTGTTTCCCGTTGCTTGGTATGTCAGCAAGTGAAGGCAGAACAGCAGAGGCCAGCTGGGTTATTGCAACCGCTTTCTGTCCCGGAATGGAAGTGGGAACATATTATAATGGACTTTATGACCGGTTTACCGAGATCACCAAGTGGTAAGGATGCTATTTGGGTAATCGTAGATCGGCTTACGAAGGTGGCACATTTTCTTCCTTTTAGAGTAGGTCAATCTACGGAGAAGTTGGCAGACTTGTATATGCAGCAGATAGTCAGGCAGCATGGGGTCCCAGTCAGTATTGTGTCAGATAGAGATACCCATTTTACATCATATTTTTGGAAGAGCTTACATCATAGCTTGGGTACCAAGTTAAGATTTAGCACGGCTTACCATCCACAGACGGACGGGCAATCAGAAAGAACAATTCAGACTTTAGAGGATATGTTGCGAGCTTGCACCCTAGACTTTGAAGGATCTTGGGAGAGCCACCTACACTTGGTCGAGTTCTCATATAATAACAGTTATCAAGCCAGTATCCAGATGGCGTCATTTGAAGCACTATATGGTAAGAAGTGTAGGTCGCCACTAGCATGGGACGATATCGGAGAGAGGAAGATGCTAGGCCCAGAAATAATTGTCCAGACCGTTGAAGTGGTTAAGGGAGTTAGAGAACGACTTCGAGTTGCGCAGGATCGGCATCGTCATTGGGCGGACCAGCATCGTAGGCCGCTAGAGTTTTCTGTTGGGGACCACGTGTTCTTGCGGATCTCCCCTACCCGTGGGGTCATTAGGTTTGGCGTTCGCGGGAAGTTGAGTCCGCGGTACGTGGGCCCATTTGTTATTCTTGATAGGATAGGCGATGTTGCTTATCGTTTATCCCTTCCACCTTCGTTACGAGAGGTGCATGACGTATTTCATGTATCTCAGTTGTGAAGGTATGTGTCGGACCCAAGCCATATCCTTGATCATTCTGAGCTGGTTGTTGGTACCAATCTGTCTTACGAGGAACAGCCTGTGTCTATTTTGGACCGAAGAGAGAAGATACTCAAGAACCGAATAATAAACCTTGTCCGGGTTGCTTGGGGTCATCACTCTTTAGGAGAGTCAACGTGGGAACGTGAGGATGATATCCGATCACGGTATTCGCACCTGTTTGACTCACAAGGTATATTTTCTTCTGTATACCTTAATTTTCTTAACTCTTCATGATTGTCACCTTATAAGTAGAATTGCTTAATGTTGTAGATTGTTAGATGTAGATACATTACTTGTTATTATTATTGTAGAATGATTGCTTACTCAATTTACTTGTATTTAGATTAGTTTAGCTTTGACGTTCTATCATGCTTGGATCTGAAATTTTGAGGACGGAATTTTTCTAAGGAGGGTAGAGATGTCACTTCCCGTTCCTAGAATACGTATTCTAAATACATGTACTGCTGGAATGTATTCATTTAATATTTATCATGTATTGTTCTGTATTTAAATTCCTTTAATTTCCTGCTAATTATTTTTTGTATTTTATTTCTGCATTTTACTTTCTTCTTTTATACTCTGCTTTAGCTTTGCTATGGGTTCGGCTCAGATTGGTTTAATTATGTTGGTTCATCATGAACCGAAATAAACCCCCACCTACCACCACCCCATTTAAAGTCCCAAACCCTTTCTCTCTCTTCATTACTTTTTCTCATTACTCTTCTTCTTCCTCCTAACTCTCCCACCAACCTAGGAGAGCAAAGAAAGTGCCAACTTGCTTCCTGATGGATCTCCATTATTATTGTTCCATCATCTTCCTTATTTGATTCTAAGTCTCTTTAGTACTTAGCATTTTCAATTTCTATGGCTTATTTGTTGTAGATCTAAGTTTGATATATTTTCGGGTTTTTTAGATTTTGATCTAGTAAACTTTGTTATCTTCAAGTTTTGATGGTTCCATGTTGTAGAGAATTTTGTTCTACCCAATTTTGACCTATGGAAGTCCATATTTGGGCTTGGAATGAAGGATTTATGGAGCTTGGAAGCAATGGCTTCCATGGTTCTGTTCTCACAAAAATTCGGAGAAGAAGAACAGTCACAGCCGCATGAATCTTCATTCCTCAGGCGCATGAGATTATTTATTTCTCAATCATTTCCCACAGCGCATGAGATTATTTATTTCCCAATCATTTTCTACAGCGCATGAGATTATTTATTTTCCAATCATTTCCCACAGCCGCATGAATCTTCATTCCTCAGGCGCATGAGATTATTTATTTCCCAATCATTTCCCACAGCGCATGAGATTATTTATTTCCCAATCATTTTCCACAGCGCATGAGATTATTTATTTCCCAATCATTTCCCACAGCCGCATGAATCTTTATTCCTCAGGCGCATGAGATTATTTATTTTCCAATTATTTTCCACAGCGCATGAGATTATTTATTTTCCAATCATTTTCCACAGCGCATGAGATTATTTATTTCCCAATCATTTTCCACAGCGCATGAGATTATTTATTTTCCAATCATTTTCCACAGCGCATGAGATTATTTATTTTCCAATCATTTTCCACAGCGCATGAGATTATTTATTTCCCAATCATTTTCCACAGCCGCATGAATCTTCATTCCTCAGGCGCATGAGATTATTTATTTCCCAATCATTTTCCACAGCCGCATGAATCTTCATTCCTCAGGCGCATGAGATTATTTATTTTCCAATCATTTCCCACAGCGCATGAGATTATTTATTTCCCAATCATTTTCCACAGCCGCATGAATCTTCATTCCTCAGGCGCATGAGATTATTTATTTTCCAATCATTTCCCACAGCGCATGAGATTATTTATTTTCCAATCATTTTCCACAGCCGCATGAATCTTCATTCCTCAGGCGCATGAGATTATTTATTTCCCAATCATTTCCCACAGCGCATGAGATTATTTATTTCCCAATCATTATTTATTTCCCAATTTTTATTTTCCGAATTTAGCATTAATTAACATTGATTGTTATCTTGATTAATTATTGATCATGCGTTCCTAGATGGAACTAAGAGACTGGCTAGTCGTCTTATTGAATTAAATGGAATAAGACACGTTCATATTTGCAATCGATTGGCCAATCCTGAATATTGACATATAGATACATGCAGGCTACAATTATTTATTTATTTTATGAAAGCAGCATGTGTACTCTATGGTCAAGGCATAATTATTCCGTGGTTAGTTTTAATTGTTGCATTACGCTATGTAAGACCTACAACTTAACCGCACGGGTATCGTTGTAGAGTTGGGCATATCGTACCTTGTCCGGAAGTACTCATTCTGAATGACCATGATCCACGGCATAGGATTTCACTTAACATAGAGGCTACTAAGTTAAATAAAATAATGATTGCATGGAGAGTATGGATTTCTGAGTTCTTACATGGCAGCCCTCTTTGGGACTATTAGTGCCCGACAGACCGGCTGGTTCCCACAGATACTGCAAGTCTGCTACACGGGCAGGGAACGGTATCTGCTTATATTATTGTATATTGTATATTGATGACGGGCGTCCCGCTGGGACTCGTCTAATTCATGATTGGCGCAATTGATTGATTGGATAGACTAGCCTTGCTTGCCCATAGTAAGAACTGAGAAATCCTTATTGCATAATTCCAGGATAACTTGGGACTCACAGTAGTAAGCCGTAGGAGTTGGATGGCCGTTTAAGTTGATTTGTTTGTGTACTATACCTACTCTGTTACCTAACTGAGATGATCAGAGCATCAGGACATGACGGGCCAACTTCTGTCCTTGTTTGGTTGGGAAGTTGGTTCGAAGTGTCGTGATGTTACGTGAATCCCAGTAGCAAGCAGAGATCTATTATTATATTCGCTTATTCACTGGTTTAAATTCCTCATATCGTGCTTCCTTGCGGTACTTGCTATTAGAGGTCTAACCTCTCTGGTTTTGTATGGCCAGATTTAGAGCCGGTTCCCGAGGACTCAGCTTACCTCTACCTCCAAGATGGTCAATACTAGAGGAATGATCGCAGGAGGACTCGAATGGGTTCCTTACTTCCCCGCTCATTTTGTTACTTATTTTATATTTTACGGTTTGGCACCGACATGTTAGTCGGATTGTCTTGTACTTACTTTTACATAATTGTAATTAATTCAGACTGCAGCTGATAACAATTGTGTATATATTGCTATATCATCTGGCTATGTTTTGTAAAGCCAGATCTCAAGAACATTTTGACTAAGCGTTTGGGACGCTTTATTGCTTATTCTTAAATGTTCTCTGTTATTGCTTCCTGTTTGAATGATTGAGACAATTGATGTGAAGTGACCATAGCGAGACTTTCATGTAGTATGCACCCCTTGTCTTTTAGACATCATTGATCGTATTATACAGTATTCATCTACCCGTAATACGTAGCTGGCTGAGTCATTCCTCCGCTCTCCAGTATTCTGGTTCTAGGGCGTGACAAATAATAATAATAATAATAATTACTCTGCTTGTAACAAGATGAAATAATTAAAAGTAAGAGAGAAAAGAAAAAAAAAACCAATAGAAAATTAGTTGTTCCTTTAGAAACCCAATCCTTCAAATAATGAAGTAACAGAGGTCTGACCCCTTCGTTACATCAGCACAAAAACTTTAGAAGTGAGAAAAGTTACAATTTAACAGAGGTCACCTCTTTTAGTGTGGGGGAGAGAGAAGAAGCTGAGAGGGAGAGAGAGAGAGTGATCGAGAGGGGGAAAAAGATGGGAGGAGCTGGAGTGAGGAAGGAGCGGAAGAGGAAGGGAAGAAAGAGCGACGGAGTCGCCGGTGGTGTTGTCGGAGAGGGTCAGCCCGGCTCGAGGCGAAGGCGGAGGAAAATGGTCGGAACGAAGCCAAGGAGCGGAGGAGAGGGGTCACGACGATGGGGCTGGTCCGACGGCTGGGAAGCGGTGGAGCGGGGTTTGGGTACTCGGCCAGCAAGGGCGGTCGACGGGAGCGGTTCAGGTCGGCGGAGGAGCAGGTGAGCGGCGGACGACGGTGGAGGAAGGGCACGGGGCAGTCGGTTCGTGGAGGGGACGGCGGAGCTCGCTCGCGCGGAGTCGCCGGAGGGTTGGTGGTACGGATCTGCGCGCGACGAATGAAGAGCTGTCTCCGGCGCTCGGAGGGCGGTCCGGTTGGTCGGGGATCCAACGGTGGTGGAGTTTGGTTTGGGTGTTGCAGTCGAACACGGCAGTGAGGTTGGTTGCGGTCATGGTGATGGGAAAATAGGTGGTGGAGATGATGATGACGATGATGGTATCTAATCAAGGTTCTGGGTACTGTGAGGGATTGGTGGCGGTGGCCACGCAGTGGCTGGGAGGGTGTTGGTCGGGCTCGGCAGTGTGGGTGCTGGGGGTGTTTGTTACCGAAGACGGATGGCGGTCAGGGAAGAGCTTGGAGGAATCCCGGCGGTTGGCAGCAAATTTTGGTTTAGGGTTAGGTTTAGATTAGGAACTAGAAATTTGGAAATTAGGTTAAAGATTTGGGGATTAGGGTTAGGTATTTGGAGGTCGAAAATTGGAAATTTGTATTGTGTCGGGGTTGTCGACACGAGAGAGAATAATGTATATGTAAAAATATATGGAATAAGAATTTGGATGGACACAGACACGATGCACGTAGATTTGTGGAGAAAATCTGTGGAAAAATAATTGTGGAGAAATAATGGAGGAGTACCTGCCTATTTATAGGATGTGGAAATTCCCATTTGGATAGGATTAGGAAAAGATTTAAAACCCAATTAGATAATTCAATATATTAATTTAAATTAATTCAATAAATCCAAATCCAAATCAAAATCCAATTTAAATCTAATTTAAATTCATCTTTTATTTTAAAATCAAATAAGATAACTCAACTTTCAAACATAGACATTAATTTAATTATTTAAATAGATCCATAAAATCAAATCAAAATTTAAATTGCCACAATAATTTAAAATTATGTTTTCCAAAAATACTATAATAATAATTTCGAAAATAATTTTATTATATACAATATAAACTTAATAAATCTTTATGAAATATATATGTATACAGGAATAATATTATTTATTATTAATAACTGTTTTCACGAAGACTTTTTATCAATAATAAATAAAATAATAATTTGGAAACTTGGGTACGATAACAAAATAATTATTATGTATATTATTTTGAAACTATAAAAAGATAGAAAATATTTTTCTAAAATATGTACGCTCGCACATATTCGCACTCGTCGAACAAATTCGAAGAACGAACTTTCGCGTACGACGTACAATATGACTATGTGACGTACAATACGAAATTTTAAACCAGTACCAAATTTAATAAAATAAAAATAGTAAAAATTTAGAGATTTTACAAGGGTTATCACAGGCCTAGTTACTAGCAAAATGCAACGAGATTATCCCAACAGCCACAAGCCCTGCAGACTATCCAGGTTATCCAGATGCAATTAGGGGATTAAATTCATGTGGGTACATTGTCCAAGAAATGCATGTACCCTAAAATAGCTTGGTGGGTGCAACACATGTCAGTGTGCTGGAAATGTGCCCTACTCGACGGTAGGCTACAAATTCCATGTTAGGACGTCCTGATAACGGGATTGCCTGTAGCTGGAAAATCTTTTCATGACTACTGTATTTTTTAGTTATTAGCCTTAGTCAATTTCAGTAGGTACCCCTGACCGTGGTATTCAGGGATCCCTATCCTAGACATGATGCAAGACAATGCTGGTTTATTTGCACAAACACAATCGCCCACGGTGTCCAAGCCAATCATTCTGGTCATGTCAGGTTAGCTGTCGTAACAACATATCGAGGTATATCATGTCAGGTTTACTTGTCAAGAGTGCGCCACGACGGACCACTATCGTGTCATGTTACTTGTGCAGAATTTATATGATACAAGTATTCTATCAAGGGATCCAAGTTATACAGAGGGTCATGAGACATAAGCATAAATGTAACATCCCAATATAATAAGAAGGGTGCAAGGCTACGAAAAGGCCATGCAGCAAGGGAGAGGGTCTCATGCGGCTCGGTGAACACAGGCTCATGCGACAATGGAGGGGACAGGGGCATACGGCAGGGAGAACGGGTCATATGCGGCAGCGGGATGCGCGCTCATGCGGCTGGAAGAGAACGGGGGCGCATGCGGCTGGGGGATGCACGCATATGCAGCTGGAAGAGAACGGGGGCGCATGCGGCTCAGGGCGAACGAGCATATACGGCTGGGAGAGTGCTGGTCTATACGGCTCGAAAGATGCGGGCTCATACGGCAATGGCGAAAGATCACATGCGACTAAGGGAGCGAAGTTCATGCGACAATGGAGAGATGGATCTTATGTGGCAAGGAGCAAAGTTCATGCGGCTGAAGGAACTACGAGCTCATGCGGCTGAAGGAAGCAAGGTTCATGCGGCTGAAGCTAGAATGGCCATGCGACTAAGGTCGGGTAGAGCCATGCGGCTGGAAAAATTTAGGAGTTCATGCGGCTGAAGGCGCCATGCGGCTCGGGAAACTTGTCGCATGAAAATCCATGCGGCTAAGACTGCCATGCGGCCAAGAAACTATTCTTCTTCTCCACTTTTCGAGAAGAAGAACTGTTGAAAGCCATGGCTTCAAAGCTCCATAACTCCTTCATCGAAGGTCAGAATCAGGACTTCCATAGGTCAAAATAAGGCAGAAAGAAATTCTCTACAACATGGAACCATCCAAACTCGAAAATAACAAGGTTAGATAGATCAAAATCCAAGAAACCGAAAATACGATAAGCTTAGATCTACACAAATTGAACCATGGAAATTAGAAATGCTAAGTATTAAAGTGTCTTAGAATCTTGTGGAGAAGAAAATGGAACAATAAAACTTGAGTTCCTCCATGAAGCAAGCTGCACTTGCCTAGGCCTCTCTCTCTCTCTCTGGTAGGTGGAGAGTAATGGTGAGGAAGAAGAAAAAAATGGAGAAAAGTAAATGAGAAGAGAGAGAAAGAGTGGGCGGCTACTAAAGGAAAATAAGGTGGTAGGTGGGGGTTGGTTCACATGAAAAACCAAGCCAAGCCAAGCCAAACCGAACCAAGCCAACCGAACCGAGCAATTAAAATACCGGATAAACCATGCAATGAGACATGCAATATACGTACACGTATACCAAAATACGTAATATGAACTACGGTCGTTACACCGCCCCCTCCCTCCGCTCCCCCCTCCCCTCCCCGCAGCCACAACAGCAGCACTAACAGCAGCGACGATGGCAGCAGCGGCAGCAGCAACAGCACCAGCTGCGGAGGGGGGGGAGCGGGGCGGGGGCCGCGTGGGGGGGGGGGAGGGGGGAGGAAAGAGGAAGAAGATAATGGGAGGGGCATTTTGGTCCAAATTTTTTTGTCAAAACGGTTGACCGTTAATTTTTGATAGAATCCGTCCAATGTGGGGGGTGATATACATTAATGCAAAACAGTATGGTGCACACTTAATTCAGGTAAACAAAGTGGAGGACAAGTCAAAAAATTCTAAATTTTTTTGGTTATTTAGTAATAGAATCTCATATAATAGTTAAAATTAAAATTTAATCTCGAAAATGATAGGTGCTAAATTTGGATCTACAATTACTTGCCTGCTTGAATAGTAATTTGGATATCCAAATTCTAACACCGGTATACCCAAACACTAATATACACTATTATTTTGGAAAAATTTAGATCCTCAATTCCATAATTGTTTCTTTAGAACGAATTAAACATAACGTTTGTACCTAATTGCAAACCATTTGCAATGTTGAAGATTTCTTGGAATTGTCCAGCTAGTTCACTCTTACGTATTATTCCTATATATTTTTAAGAGAATCTACTATTGTTCGGATCCAAAAAAGTACGCAAATTTTTTTTAAAAATAAAATCAGTGGAACTCACAAAGAAAGTACAAACCACAATCATGCTACAAATAACTGAGTATAATCTCGAACTATTTGCAATGTTTGAGAGTTCTACGAATTGCCTAGTTCACTCTTACCTATTGCTTTTAAGATTTGTACTACTATTGAGATCCACAGAATCACTCAAAAAATAGAAAAACTATTGGAACTCACAAAAAAAGTACAAAGAACAATCATACTACAAAAAAAAGAGTATATATCAAATGGAGCTTTGCTATGCCTACAACCAAAATTTACAACATTCCTACAACCGGACACGTGTCAGGCTTCGATTGGAGGAGGGAAAGAAATGGTGGGGCCGGATGGAGCCCATGTAGCAGGGGGTGAGAGTGGTGGTGGGACCCGGTGGGATCCATGTGTAAGGAGTGGGAGAGAGTAGTTGTAAGAAGGTTGTAAAAATTTGGTAGTAAACTTAGCATTTTTCTATCAAATGTGCAATATGTGATGGCTATGGTCCTCTCTTTTATTTGATAAAAGGATTACAATATAAGTATACGTCGACTCCTTTGTTCCAAGAGCTGACATATACGGTCTCTTATGAAGAAGAACAAAATATAATGAGATCGTAAAATAAATCTTCTTTACAAAATGCTAGCTCTTATCTGAAAATAGTTGTCAATTATCCTACGGTGATAATGTCCTTTACAGAATAAACAAATATCTGACAAAAACTGTTCTTCTATCATAAAGTGCAAGAACCTATTGTTAGAAATTGCTAGTATTTTACTTCTGAGTTCTGCGAAGTTGAAAATATCGTCGATGCTTGAATCGTGCATTTAGCAGCACTTTCCTTAAAGTGTTTCGGGCACTCCGATAACGTTTTGGAGTCAGCTCGCCAGAATACCCAGGATAAGACAGCCTTCTGCCGGATGTTCACCATACGTTGTGAGACACCGGCGCTCGCCAGAATACCCAGGATAAGACAGCCTTCTGCCGGATGTTCACCATACGTTGTGAGACACCGGCGTAGGGAAGAACACCTTTCTGGAAAACTTTGGAAGAGAAAAGAAAGAGAGAATGAATATTGAGATTCTGTGTGTTTTAGACTCAGAGATCTGTAGTATATATAGATGGATTCGTGTTGTTTCGTGAAGTCGCGACCTTTCCGAAACAACATTCATTCACCATAGGAATTCTCGGGGCGAGAATCGCCGCGAGGAGCCCGAGGCCCGAGCCTACGCCGCTCGTCCGATGCCCAAGTGCGTCTACAATGCGCCACTATCGCCTCTACGCCCGTGCCCGAGCCGGTGCCGGTGTTGCCACCGCTACATTTTCATGAAGAAGATAAAACAACAACCAATGGTCACCCACTAGCAACCCTTTGGTTGTTGCACACTCCTCATGAGTGCACATACCTATTTAAGCACCCTCGAACATTTCTCTCTTTTCGATGTGGGACTAAAGTTCCTTCTTTTTCATTTTCATCCTTATGAACAATAAATGAAATTAATAATTCCAACACCTACAAGGACGAATTCTGTAGAAGTTTAGTGGAGTATTCTTAAACCATAAAAAGGACATATTAGAAAACTTCTCTTAGCCCCCTATCCATAGTAAGGACTAAGAAAAATTCTAGTTTAATCCCTGAACCAAGCCAAAAAGATCTAAACACTTTGAAAATCCAATCAAAAGAATCGGCTCAAATTCTCGAGTCTTGCTTAGAATTGGTATACCATGTAAGCACTTAAAAACGTGCACTAAGTTATTAAGAAATTCGGTATACCAGTTGAAAATATCCGTTATATCGTTGCTATTTCTTTGGTCAAAATTGGTCGCCAACTTCACGGTCATTTTGCCGTCGTCAACTCCATGGCATCTCATATATTATGCGACATCTAGACTACTCAACATGTCGTGTATTAGACTCGATAGCTGTCATGGACTTCCAAAACACATAACAAAGATTAATGTGTTAGGAAGACAAAGTACATAAGTTATCATGTATCCTCCTAAGGTGTGTGTGGGTGGGGTACCAAATTTGTTGGGTGATGTCATCTTCCATGACGTGGCAGCTAGCGTGGCTAAAATTTAAAGTTATTTAATATTTGTTTGTAGATGCTGTTTTTTTTGGTTGGATATTTTTTTTTCCAGTTTGAATATGTCATATGTTATCCATCGAGATTTCCACCAAAATATATTGTGTTATTTTTCTATATATATTAGAATCTTGTACTTCCTACGCACACGTTGATTGTGAAACTCGATTCTTGTATGGGCTAAAGGACCAAATTCCTCCAAAAATAGGTACGAGGTAAAATCTGTCGAGTCCCGAATCTCGGATTTACACCTCGAGTTCACATGTCACGAGTGTGGTTCCAACTGCACGAAAAGTGAATATTGTTACATTTATCGGTATATAGATAAAATATTGATCAGGGACAACGACTCAAATGAAATATTATTTGGATGAAATTAAAATTTTATGACTAATTGGACACGGTCGAAGACGGTGGAAAATGAGATAGAGATATCCACTTGATTTTTGAGATAATATTCTCCTTATTTACAGTTGTCGTAACAAAAAAACTCAAAAATGTAAAACAAAAAAAAAATCACTGAAAATTCCAACGTGTTCTAACTAAATTCAGAAAGTCTCGAAAAATGACATGGTAACTCTAATACCAAATGCCGAGGACATGCAAGGCCGGCCCCGCAGTTTGGGTTGTCTTAGTCGGAGCTAATTTTTGTTGCCCTTTATCCTTATTGAAATATAAATGTTTAATTTGGTTTTTTGTTGGACCGGTCCTAAGAAAACTAAATGGTCTGGAGGGTTGTCCTGTGGAGGGGGGTTGTCCAAGTCCGAAGTCTTGTCAGACTTACCCCAGGACCGGTCCTGAGGACATGTAATCCCCCGGGTTTGATTCGGGTCAAGCGAGGCATAAACCTGACTCAGACCGTTGCCTTGCCTTGTAGGAATCTGAAAAAGACTTGGAAGCTGAGGTTTAATTAACCTCTAACCTACGTTTTCACAAGAACGTAGCCTTTGTGATGTTAGTAGTAACAGTTGAGGAGGGAAAGGCACACATTCCAAACTTCCTCTCCTCGCTCTTCTTCCAATATAAATTCATAAAACTGTCACATTCTTCATACAAACCAAGCTTTCCTTGATCCAAACTATTATCAGTATGGGGCTCACCATTAGCATATTGCAGAAGTTCGGTAAAGCTCCTTCCTGCATCAACCTCTGACTAGGCTCGCCATTCCTTTGGAAATGATAGAACTTCATTTCTTTAAAAAAAAAATTCCAATTTTTTTTTTCCAGATCTCATAACTTTTCTTCTTTCTTTTTTCTTTTTCTTTTACTGCCACAGGGATGCCCAGCGTGCAATCTTTTTCTACAGATAAAGTCTTCTCAAAATACTTTGGCAATAACATTCAGGATTTTGAGGGTTTCCACGTCGCTTTTCTTAATGTTTGCAAGTAAGAAACTCTTACATATTACATCTAATCATTTGGTTACATTCAATCTCGCGTGCGTATGATGGAACTGTTTATATTTTTATTGTTTTTTTGTTGTTGTTGCAGTGATTTCAATGCGGTCATGCCCGGTAGACATTTCAGAGCACCCCCTGTCGAGGAAATAAGGGTGAGTTAGGCTCTACCTCCAATTTGCAAGTATGCGTTTTTTTTTTTTTTTTTTGGCAAATATTAAGATAATTATGTTATTTGGCTCCCAAAATTTTTGGATGATGCCATCTCCTCTTATATGGCATCTGACGTAGCAGCTGAGGTGTCATATTTTAACTCAAAAAAATTAATTATCCATTTTTTATTGTTAATGTTAATGTTAATGCTAATACTAATTTTAATTTAATGTTAATATTAATTTTAATATTAATGTTAAAATTAATGTAATGTTAATATTATTATTAATATTCATGTTAATTTGATGTTAATATTAATTTTATTTTTAATGTTAATGCTAATTTTAATTTAATGTTGTTATTAATTTTAATTTTAATATTAATGTTAAAGTTAAAGTTAATATTATTGTTAATATTAATTTTAATATTAATATTCACGTTAATTTGATATTAATTTAATTTTAATATTAATTTTAATGTTTAATGCTTGATTTTTTCATGTCATCAGTCATGTCATATGCCACAAAATGAGAGATGGTATTAACCAAATTTTTTGGGAGACAAATATCATTTTTGATATCAAGGACACTATAACAATTACTATGTAGCAACACATTTTTGATAGTTTTGTACATATTCATGACTATCAAATAGTTCTAAAAAATAGGATTGTCAAAAGTTTGGTTAGCAATCATGTACATATTCAGGACTGTCAAAATTTTGACAATCTTGATTTTATAAAAAAATTTGATTGTCCTAAATAGCATGAGTGTAAAAGAATTTGACTACTGATTGTCCCTAGTAAATTTTTTAGTGCCCTTAATTTTTTTTTTGTTTCCTTGTGAAGAGGTCTAATCTTCTCCTTTGTCATCTGAATCCTTATGGTTGATAATTAGGATTAACTTTATAGTGCGTTAGTTGGGGGTTCCTCAAGTTCCCTCCAGGATCAGCATGTGTGTTTTGACATTGGACCATTTGCAGAAATGTTACGAGAAGTGGCAACTCATAAAGGACGATGAGTCCAAGAAGGACGAGCGGAGGGGTCTGTTTCTTGATCTCATGAGGAGTTACGTCTCCGAATCAAAGTCGAACGACGGCGTCATCGTGATGACAGGGATGGTGGCTCCCACGGCTGCCATGGTGCTTAAGAAGTCGGGGGAGAGTGTTCCACAGCTCAAGAGGTTCCGTCTCCACCTCGTCCCTGACGTCGTGTTTGTACCGTCCTGTACGCTGCTGGCGCTCATCGGAGTGAAGGTTCTGCAGTTGAACATGACCACCAAAACTACTGGGACTGCATAATTGCCTATTCCTCAATCTTTGCAGAGATTGCGTTATGGTTCAGGAAAACATATGTACATGACAGTATTTATTCATAAAAAAATACAGCATATTCAAAAAACTTTGAAGTTGATTATGCATCAGAACTATAAACAAATATCAGCAACTTATAAATCATATGTCTGTAACAATTATCGCCAATCATCTTCATAGCAGTAGAATCAAGATATATCAGGCAATCATCAAGCGGCCGCTATTAAGCAAACTGATTCTTGATCATACATGTAACAGCCACATTTACCACTGAGATTTTACAGGAATCGTAAATATCAGAACAACTGCTGATGTATTATCTATATCTGACACCGAGAACCCGTTTGGTTCACTGAATGTAATCGTAATCGCAATGTAACCAAAGGAAGGAAAAAAAAAAAAAAAAAAAAAATTCTGCGTTACAGTGTACCAAACGAGACCTGAGTTCTTTAAATTTCTGCGTAATACTTTCCTAGCTATACTATGCAATCAACCAGTTTCCCAAGCAGCATAAATGCACCATTCATCGGAAGCTTACTAATCATAATTGTCTTCTTCAAGTTGTCCACAAGCAATAACACAAAAGAGCCAACAAACTTCATAATAATAAGCTTCAGAAGGTTAGACAACTTCCATAGTTCGCTTCCGAGTTCCAACTTACTAAGCACACAACCTGATGATCCTATTAAGCACACAAATTTAGGTATTAGTCGCTCATAGGAAAAAGGATTTTGATTTGCAGTTAATATTGCTGTTGAATAAGTTGCGTGCAAAATAACTTAGACAACATGTCAAAATGATTTTAGTACATTTTGCGCGAGCACATAAACAGATGATCTTAGGAAAATTTAACCCATTAGTGATATATATAGGTAAAATAATGCATGTAGGTAGTGATATTAAACATTCGTGTGACAGTACTTCAGGTTCATGCTCTGCCACATTTCTAGAGACATCTTTAGATAACAAGATCTGAAGCTTGAGTTCGGCTTGTTTCGGATCGTCAGGCTTAATTGAAGGCTCAATTTGATAAAATGATTAGAAGCAAAGCTTGGGCAGTCTTTGTCGTTCTCCTTTAAGTTAGGGATCATCATTTGGTCCGAAATCTTTGGGCGTCCGAAAAGTCCGTCCGGCCCGATGGGCCAAAGTCTGATAGAGTCCGGTCATTAGGATAGTCCGATCCGGTCCATATTAGTATAGGGTCGGACTTGGACTATGCATCCGTCCGTCCGAGTCCGGCCAGAAGCTGCTAGATACAAGCTTGGACGTCCGCCCGAGCCCGGTCAAAGGCCAAACGATGATCCCTACTTTAAGTTACGTGCATCAGAGAAATCCAAACAAAGAAACAAGATACCGTGAACTAATTGACTTGAAGTTCGTGTGTAATTGAAATATTTTACAGAGCAATCATCTCTTTGTGATATAAATATAAATTTTTTGAAACAGAAGTGTTTATGTTCTTTTGTATAAACCCAATGCTAACTTCTGTTCATCCTTGTGAAACTTTGAAGATAAATAAAAATGGCATACGAACATGCAGCACCCTATCTTGATTGGGAAGATAATGAGGATGACCAAGAGGTGTGTGTCTTATTCCTGGAAGCAAGCAGAGGAAGAAGGATTAGATGATGAAGGATCACCCAAGCCGGACACAGTGTCGACACATTGAGATCTCATTAGGAATGGGTTGACGAAGTGGAATTTATATAAAATACTAGTTATGTCTCTCAAAATTTAAGAGCCACTAAGTCGGTAGGTGAAAAGCACCACCGGCAGGCAACCAACGGAGGAGTTTGTTTGAAAGTTTAGGATTTCTGCCATGTTCTTGTCTATTGGAAGACAGATTTGGACTCCTTTCCTTCGGCCAGACTCCAAACAAGATATTGAAACATAAGATAGGATAGAAGTGTGTTCCAGAAAATTGATTTGAAATCATGAAATTGATCAAACTTGATTATGGCTAATTGAGTTGGACATAAGATAGGATAGAAGACAGACTTGGACTCCTTTCCTTCTGCCATGTTCTAGTGTTCTAATTGTTTCTAGGTATATTTTTCTAAGTTGTTGTTTCATGACCTGCATGGGCCACCACTAAAAACATGTCACGACCCGATCCCAAATAAATGGGTCGAACCGGATCATGCCCAGCCTGCACCGTTGTGAGACGGCGGCAGTAAGCTGTTCCAATAGCAGGTAATCACAACAACATCTATATACATTTGTCACAACTGAATATTCGAAAATTTTAAAACTTTATTCAACATTTAAATAAATACAACTGGAAAGCAAAAGAACTGAAATGAATGCTGAAATCAAATTAACAAAATTCTAAAACATCAAAACTAGAAACAGGAAAATATCTAGCTAAGCGTTCGGCTCGTCGGCCTCAGGTCCTGCGTCCTCCAATGGGGATTCTGGCAACACCACAGGGTACAGAACCGGGTCATAATAGCTGTTGTATAACAGCTCAGCATCCTCAAAATCCCCTAAAAATGTTATCTCCAGTCAGGAGGGAGCAAAGTACAATTCATGATAATCCAACAATTAAAATAATAATAGAGTTATGCACTTTTAAACAATTTGAAATAAACAGTTCTCCAGCAGTTAAAATATTGTGATGTGAATAGGCAATGAATATGACCGGGTTGGGTTGTACAGTGAATGATATGGCTTATCCCCGTGTGTATGAGGGGTAAGCTAATACAGTTATAATGCTACTTTGGATGTGGTCATACTCATTACACTACTCCCCCAGTACCCAACAGTCAATCAGTCAATGCTCTCAGAGAGAGTTCCGTGTTGCATCGTGGTTTAAACTTACAATAAAACGATTACTAAATAATTGTAAACTAACACAAAATGTACTTGCCTTTGTTTTATGACTGGAAACGGTGTTGGTTCCGGAAAGATGCTAGGTTCGTCTTCGAGATCCTACAGTTGGAGAACTTGACTTAGAACCAATATTGAGACCATTCTAGGTGTGCTAGTTGCAATTTCTAGTAGCAGATCCTAGTCAAGTTTTAAGTTGTTTATTTAATCTACTGCTAACGGTTTACGTCGCGTACTACGTTGGTTCTCATTTAGTTGGATAGCCAGTTTCTGGTTTTACTTGGAAAATTATCGTTACCGGTTAATTTGGCAAAAACTTGTATTTTGTAATATTATATGTAAAACTACTATTTTTCTTTCAAATGAGAAAAACGTGGATTTTGTTAACTATAAATATTTTATTCAAGTTATTATATCGTGAAAAAGTCCTTATTAATTTATACAAAATATTTAATAGCCAATTTGTCACGAAGTGCCTAATTATGAAAATGATAAAACCATCCAGAAAATAAAGAAAAAATCCTAATCTACACAATACAGGGGCACAGCTAACAGAATAGAAATATGGGCTTATGCCCTTACAAACTTTACATAAATAAAATAAGAGAAAATTAGTTAGCTCTGACTAATGTCCCGCATTTTAAATATCAAAAACAAAACAAAAAAAATAAATTTAATTAAATATTAGGAGTCTCAGACTTGGTCCAATCGTCACCGTTAGCTAATGCCTCAACGTCTGGGTAAAACCGGTTTCGTTTGCATTTCGCTAGGGCCCACGGACCGTATGGTCGTCGCCCAAAAATCCAATTTAATAAATTATTTCCGAAAACCAATTTAAAATTTATTTAATGAAATTTTTATAAAAATTTGGGCAGCATTCCCTCTATATTCGGGATAACCCAAAACTGGAAAAATGCGTCAAAACACCCAAAAAGTTCCAAGCCAGGGAACACCCAGAAATTAACCTCCAAACCATTTACCAAATAAATATACAATAAAAATCACAGAACGTTTCCGAATGAAATCGGAAAACCCGAAAATAACCACAGAACCAGAGATTACTAGTTTCGGAAACCCCGAAACTAACTTGGAATTCCAAACACAGAACAGAACATTTCCGAACCAATTCGGAAAATTCTGAGAAACCACGGAATGTTTTCGGAAACTCCGAAACTACGACATCCACCTAAAAACCGATTTCCCGGGAAGGAATCGGGGACCAAGTCTCATCATCGACTACGTATTGGAAACGGGGACACGAAATTATACCTTGGGTTGCTCGGCTAGAGCTCTCAGATGTATGAAAGAATTCCTCGGCAACGTACGAGAGCGCGGACAGCGGTATGGGCCGCGGAACAGGGGCTGACCGCGACTGCGGAAATCGGGGAGCACGCCGGGGAGGCGGGTCGGCGGACTCGCGGGGTCGCCGGAGAAACGCCGTGCCGCAGAACAGGGGCTGGGGCGATCGGCTCACGGCCGGGCACTACGAGGGTCGGCCGACTCGGATCCGATCGCGCGGGAGACGGCGCGCGAGGCTCGGACTCGCGGGACAGGGGAACGCGCGACGGGCGGAGGCCGAGAGGCGACCGGACCGGGCGGCCGGCCGGGGGCTCACGAGGAACTCTGGTCGGGGAGATCGGAAGAGGGGAGACCGCCCGGGTTAGGGCGGCGTCGGCGGCTAGGGCACGCGGAGGTGCTGACCTGCGGGAAGGGGTCGGCCGCAGGGTTGGCCGCGGCTGCCAAGGGCGGCCGAGGTGCGCCGGAGTGCTGAACGAGACAGGGCTGGGTGCGGCCGGGAGGGTCGCTGGGAGTGCTGGCCGGCGGAGGCGCCATGGGCCGAGCGGCGGCGGATGTGAGGTGCTGCGGCCTCGAGAGGCGGGCGCGGAGAGCTCGGGAGGGGACTGCGCCAGAGTCAGATGTCGATGGAGGAGAGTGGCTTGGGGGGGTTTTTAGTGAAAGAAAAAAAAATGGTGGTGGTATGCGTGTGTGTGCTTGAGTGTTTTAAGGGGAGAGGAATAAGGATGTGGGAGAGAAATGAGGGGTGTGAGCTGGGAACGTGTGGGGAAAATTAGTATTTATTATTTATTGCTTTATTATACCAACTTTATATATATATATATATATATATATATATATATATATATATATATATATATATATATATATATATATATATATATATATATACATATATATATATATATATATATATATATATATATATATATATATGTTTAGATATAATAATGCATTTATATAATTTTAGGTTTAATAGAAAAAAAAAATCCCAAGATGGGTTCGAAAAAACGGGATCTAGTGCTCGGACTCGGGGTCGGACCCCGGGCACGGGATCGGGACAGGGCACAATCAAAAGATCCGATAATAATAATAATAATAATAATAATAATAATAGTAATAATAATAATAATAATAATAATAACTACACTAATAACAATTAAAGGAACAAGATCCGGGAGTGGGTTTCACAAGGCCCATCTGATCATGCTATCAAATATAGTTCCAGACCAATCAAATATTCTTGCAAATTACAAACTTGGAAATTTACAAACAATCCAGACCAAAAGAATTTAGCCATCAAATCCAGCATTCCACTGTTCAATTGCCCTGCACCAAAGAGAACAAGAAAGAGAGAGAGTAAATATGGCTCAGATTGGCTTAATTACACTTTCTCAAGCCATCATCATCATTGCCAATTTTTATTTAATATGTTAGTAAAATCTTCAAGAGGAAATAGTAAACTTACACCATATGTAAGTTATCAATGGCTGCAACGAGTGCCACGCTATTCACTAATGGCTGCAACGAGTGTTAGGCCAATGGCTGCAACAAGTGCCACGCCAATGTAATCCAGCAACTATATTGTATACTATCATACAAAAGATCCAAGGACTACTACTATCCTACAAAATATCCAGCAACTATATTGTATACTATCCACGCCAATGTAATCCAGCAACAGAGTGTCTTGCTTGCAGCATATGTAACTTAACGTAATGTAAGTCACTTAAATCTCCAATTGCTTACTTAAATGCATATATCTTTTGAAGTTTGAACACAAACTGGATACTATTCATTGAACACAAGTATCTATGCAGAATGTTTCAGAACAAGCATCTATCCACAACACGTAACCAAATAGGGATTCAGAATACTAATGTCCAGTACCAGAACAAGCATATATCCACAACATGATCAGCAAATACTAATGTTCCAGAACAAACATCTATAGCAATCCTGTATTTTTGGGAGCTTTACATGAACATTTTTCAAGCACGGTGCATATTCTATAATGCAAAAAAAATATTCAGGAATTCACGACATAAAGGGGCCAGGAAGAACAAGGGATACTTACAGTGAGAGGGAACTATAACAATAGTAACTATTATTTATGCCCTTGGCATTATGGTTGCAGTTTATGCCTCGCCATTATGGCTGCAGGTTAGACCTATGTAACAACAGTAAAAGATATGTAAAAATGTACCACTATACCAACATATTTAGTAATAACAGTAAAAGACATGTAAAAATGTACCACTATACCAACATATCCAGTTTATGCCTCGCCATTATGGCTGCAGATAGTAGTAACATAATAGCCAACAACAATAGCAAAATAACTTTATAAAGCCATGTAAAAATGTACCAGCATATTCAGATAACAAAATGTACCACTATACCAACATATTTAGTAATAATGGTAACAAAATGTACCACCATATTTAGATAACAAATTGCACCACCATATTCTAACATACAATATCATTAACAGTTTGAAACATAATTTGCCTAAATTAATTTTCATTAGCATATTACAAAGTTAATTTTCAAGTATTTCTGTACAACAAGTGTCACTCCCCGTTTCCGAAATACGTATTTTTATACATGTACAACTCATGTAGATTTATTTAATATTTATTATGTACAATTCATGTATATTTATTTAGTATTTAACATGTATTATTCTGTATTTAAATTCCTATAATTTCATGTTAATTAATTATCTGCTCTTTAATTTTCATGTTAATTAATTTCTTGCAATTTTATTATCTGTATTTTATTTCCTACTTTTAGTCTTGCTTATTTGGTTCGGCCTAGGGTGGATTCTCGGGTTCATGGTGGGTAAACCCGGCCCATTAGCTCCCACCTACCACCCCCTTTGCTATTTAAAGCTCCCCTCTTCATTCTCTCTCCTCATAACTCATTCTCACCATTACTTCTTCTTCTTCCTCTCATCACTCTCTCCATCAACCACAGCAGGCAAGTGCAAACTTGCTTCTCCTTCATCCATTTTTTGTGGATCATTACTCTTTCTCTCATGATTCTGAGAGAGTTTAGTTCTTGGCATTTTTGATTTCTATGGCTGATTTTTCCTAGATCTAAGTTGCGACATTCTCGGTTGTTCATGGATTTGATCTTCCAACTTAGCGTGTTTTCTGGCTGGGAATTTCATTTTTCTGGCTTGGGACGAAGGCTCAGTCACGCACACGTCTCTACGTGGCTGCGTGGATTTTGAGACACGCTCATGTTCTTACATGTTAGCGTGTATTTTAGTTACGCTCACGTTCTCATGAGCGTGCGTGTATTTATAGTCACGCTCACGTTCTCATGAGCGTGCGTGTATTTTTAGTCACGCTCACGTTCTCATGAGCGTGCGTGTATTTTTAGTCACGCTCACGTTCTCATGAGCGTGCATGTATTTTTAATCACGCTCACGTTCTCTTATGCGTGCGTGTATTTTCAGTCACGCACACATCCATGAGTGCGTGGATTTTTAGTCACGCACACGACCTTGAGTGCGTGCGTGAATTTCCTATCATTTTTCACGCTCACTTGTGCGTGCGTGGATTTTTCCTTCACGCTCACGCTGTGCTTGCGTGCGTGACTTTTCACGCTCACGCTTGCCAGCGTGTATCACTTTCCACGCTCACTCCTTCATGCTAAACTTAGCGTGACTTGTTAGTCTTAGCATAGATTTCTTGCGTGACTTTTGGCCTTAGCATAGACTTGTTGGCGTGACTTCCTAACCAGGGTGTTTTTATTTATTCTGCAACCTATTCATTTAATGATGGCATGAAAATTCTTCTATTATATCCTTATGCCTTTGCGTGAATTTCTTGATAAATCATGATATGTTAAATTTGTTGAAATGGATTGTTATGTAGAATGCGCCTTGTGTCCTGATTGATCCATGGATACCCAGTATGACTAGAACTTAACCCTGAGAGTTATAGACTCGACCCCATGTAATATTGAATGACTTTCATGTCTTGTCACCATTGATAATGATTATAACATTGACTAATAATTGATCATGCGTTCCTAGTTGGAACTAAGAGACTGACTAGTCGTCTTATTGAATTGAATGAATGGGACACGTTCATGTAATGAACTATTGTACTCGATTAGCCGATCTCGAATATTGGCATACAGGCACATGCAGGCTTCAAATTATTTATTTATTTAGTTATTTATCTTACAAAAATAGCATGTGTACTTTATGGTCAAGGCATGATTACCCCGTGGTCAGATTTGATTATTGCATCACGCTATGTAAGACTTACAACCTAGCCGCACGGGTATCGTTGTAGAGTTGCGCATATCGTACCCCGTATGAAAGTACTCATTGAATGACCATGATCCACGGCATGGAACTTCACTCAACGTAGAGACCACTAAGTCAAATAAAATAATGATGGCATGGAGAGAATGTATTCCCGAGTTCTTACATGACAGCCCTCTTGGGACTATTAAGTGCCCGACAGGCCGGCTGGTTCCCACAGATACTGTAAACCTGTCACACGGGCAGGGAACGGTATCTGCTTATATTATTGTACATGCTATAACGGCGGGCGTCCCGCTGGGACTCGTCTAACTACATGATTGGCACAATTGATTAATTGGATAAACTAGCCTTGCTCGCTCATAGTAAGAACTGAGGAATCCCTAATTGCATAATTCCAGGATAACTTGGGACTCACAATAGCAAGCCGTAGTAGTTGATTGGCCGTTCAAGATGATTTGTTTGTGTACTGTACCTACTCTGTGTCTAACTGAGATGATCAGGATGTCAGGACATGACGGGCCAACCTCTGTCCTTGTTTGGTTGGGAGGTTGGTTCGAAGTGTCGTGATGTTATGTGAATTCTAGTGGGAAGCAGAGATCTATTATTATATTCTCTTACTTACTGGTTTAATCCTTCATATCGTCCTTCCTTGTGGTACTTGCTATTAGAGGTCTAACCTCTCTGGTTTTGCATGGCCAGATTTAGAGTCGGTCCCCGAGGATCCAGCTTACTTCTACCTCCAAGATGGTCAATACTAGGGGAATGATCGCAGGAGGACTCGAGTGGGTTCCTTACTTCACCGCTCGTTTTGTCATTTACTTTATACTTAGCCGTTTGGCACCGACATGTTAGTCGGATTGTCTTGTTTGCATAATTGTAATTAAGTCAGACTGCAGCTGATAACAATTGTGTATATGTTACTATACCATCTGGCTATGTTTTGTAAAGCCAGATCTCCAGAACATTTTGACTGAGCATTTGGGACGCCTTACTGCTTTATCTTACATGTTCTCTATTTCTGCTTCTTATTTGAATGATTGAGACAATAGATGTGAAGTGACCATAGCAAGACTTGTATGTAGTGTGCACCCCCTCATCTGGTTAGACAGTATTGATCGTATTATAAGGTATTCATAAACCCGTAATACGTAGCTGGCTGAGTCATTCCCCCGCTCTCCAGTATTCTGGTTCTGGGGTGTGACAAGATTTTAGTGGTGGCCCATGCAGGTCTGATTTCAGACTTGTGGGGTGTTTTGATTTATAGGATGTCTCAATCACACATGTTTCCCCTTGATCTCTTGATTCGTTATTCTCAACTCTTGCTTGACATTCCGGTATCCTTTGACTTCATTGATCCTTCATGTCCGGTTGTTTGATTGTTCTTTTGTCCCTTTTCTTAGGGGCACTTAGTCCGCATCGGTCAGAGCTGGACAGCAACAGCAGGAGCAACATGGACAACCTAACCAGGTTGGTCAGCAACAAGGGCCAGTCTCACCTCAGGAGGCTACCCAGGAAGAAGTGATAGTGGAAGCAGCAGCTGGATCGCAGTATCCGGATGTTCTACCACCCCTAACAGTTCTACCTACCCCTGTGGAAGTGGACACACCGGCCCTTCTGGAGATCATGAGAGGAATGATGGCTACTCAGCAACATCAGATGTTGGTCCAGCAACGCATGCACACTCAGCTACAAGAGCAGAATATGCTACTCAACCAAGGATTGCAGACAGCATTGAAAAGAGGAGTGAGGACTGATTCAGGACCCTCAGCCAGGTTTTGCAAGTACAACTCCCGCCGTTTCGAGGGCACGGAGGATGCCATCTCAGCAGATGCATGGCTTAAGGATATGGAGGCTATTCTGACAGCAGCTAAGGTGCCGGCAGAAAAACGTGTAGATCTAGTGAAGTTGTTACTACAGGATCTCGTACGTGATTGGTGGGAATCAGAGGAAGTGGGCATCAGACGTCCTGTGGCTTGGGACGATTTCACAGCAAGATTTAAGACCAAGTACTATAGAGTTGTGGTACGGTTTAAGCTACAACAGAAGTTTATCAGCCTCAGGCAGGCCGGCAAGACCGTAGATGCTTATGCAGCGGAGTTCTACAGATTGAGTAGATTCGCCCCAGAGATGGTAGCAACAGAGAGCCAGAGGGCTATGAGGTTTCAGCAAGGGTTTCATCTTGAACTCTTGCAATTGATAGAGGGGCACAATTACCAGACTTTTGATGAGATATTGACGGCGACTCGAAGGCATGAAATCACCATTCAGAGGCTTGCAGTAAGGACTGGGGGTCAGAAGAGATCCCACAGTCAGATTGAAGGAGGAGGGGGAGCAGCGCCCCGAACAACAACACCATCCACTGGCATTCGTATCCACGATGTGGCGATACGAGGACCAGCACCACCCAGGCAGCAGCAACAGCAACATAAGAAGAACCAGCAACCCCCGGCGGGCTGCACTTATTGTAGGAAGATGGGGCACACTAGAGATGTGTGTCGGACATTGAATGGACTGTGTCTGATATGTGGAAACCCAGACCATCGGGTTACCACATGTCCCATGAATTCGAGGGAAGGAGGACCAGGGCAGCAGTTTCCTGCTCTGCCAGCCCCAGGGGCAGGCCAGTATCGAGGACCAGCAGTGGCAGTTAGGCCGTTGGCACAGCGTCCGCAGGCTCAGATGTTTCGGCAGCAGGGGCTGCCGATGCAGCAATACCAGCATAGACCACCTCAGCATCATCAAGGAAGGGGCCAGCAACAACATCAGGTTAGGCCGCAGCATGGGAACCAGCAAGGAGGTCGAGGGCAGGCATTCACTTTGTCCTTGGAGGAGGCATTGGCATCGGGAGATGTTGTGGCAGGTAACATTCTTGTCGCCTCATATCCCGCAGTAGCATTGTTTGATTCGGAAGCATCCCATTTATTTATATCTGCATAATTTGCGACACGACTATGAGTGGAGTTCGAGGCATTGTCAGGGAGGTTGAATATACTCACTGGCAATGGGCTCGTAGGAGTTAGTAGAGTTATCCTAGCGTGTAGCGTTGTAGTTTGCGGGTATTCCTTACCTGTCCGGTTGATAGAATTTCCTGTTGGAAATTTTGGCGTTATCTTAGGCATGGACTGGCTGAAAGACAGTCATGCGACAATAGATTGTCGTAGAGGGAGTGCATCTTTTGATATTCCAGGCATGAAGCGGTTCACCTTAGTCAGATCAGAGGCAACTCAGCAAGAGCAGGGAATAATAGCGGCAATGGAAGAAGTTCAGATCCCAAAGGTAGTTGAAGAATTTCTAGACGTATTTCCTGAAGAACTTCCAGGTCTACCACCGGTTAGGGATATTGAGTTCAGTATAGAATTGGCACCAGGAACTAAACCAATATCAGATCGAGTTTATAGAATGGCGGATTCGGAGCAGGCCAAGGTATATCAGCATATAGAGGAACTGAAGGAGAAGAAGTTCATCCAAGCTAGCGTGTCACCATGGGCAGCACCAGTAGTACTTGTGGGGAAGAAGGATGGGTCATCCAGATTGTGCATTGACTACAGGAAGCTTAACGCGGCAACGGTGAAGAACAAGTACCCATTACCCAGGATCAATGACTTATTTGATCAGTTGAGCAAGGCTAGAGTTTTCTCCAAGATAGATCTTCGTTCAGGGTACCATCAGGTGAGGGTTCGGAAGGAAGATATTTCCAAGACAGCATTCAGGTCGAAGTATGGGCATTATGAGTTTTTAGTAATGCCGTTTGGTTTGACCAATGCCCCAGTGATATTCATGGATTTGATGAATCGCATCTTTATGCCATACTTAGACCAGTTTGTCGTTGTATTTCTTGACGACATACTCGTATACTCTGCTAGTGAAGAGGAGCATGAAGACCACCTCAGGAAAGTGTTGCAGGTTCTGAGAGAGAACCAGTTGTATGCCAAGCTCAACAAGTGTGAGTTTTGGTCGGATCACATTTCGTTTTTGGGTCACATCATATCAGGAGCTGGAGTAGCAGTAGATTCCAGGAAGGTAGAAGCAGTAGAAAGTTGGCCAGTACCCAAGACCGTAGCAGATGTGCGAAGTTTCTTGGGATTAGCAGGATATTACAGAAGGTTTGTGTCAGACTTTGCAAGGCTTTCAGCACCCATGACCCGCTTGACCCGGAAGGATGTACCATTCGTTTGGTCGGCAGAATGTCAGGCATCATTCGAGACTTTGAAGCAAAAGTTGATATCAGCACCTATTCTTATATTGCCAGTTGGACCCGGAGGTTTTACAGTATATTGTGATGCGTCAGGTAAAGGACTTGGATGTGTCCTTATGCAACATGGGAAGGTGATAACATATGCATCTCGGCAGCTTCGGGACCACGAGAAGAATTACCCAACTCATGATTTGGAGTTAGCGGCAGTAGTGTTTGCTCTGAAGCTATGGAGGCATTACTTATATGGTGACCGAGTGGAAATGTACACAGACCATAAAAGTCTAAAGTACATCTTTACTTAGAAGGAGCTGAACATGAGGCAGAGAAGATGGCTGGAGTTGATCAAGGATTATGACGTAGAGCTTCAGTATCACCCAGGTAAGGCTAATGTAGTAGCAGACGCTCTTTGCAGGAGAGGCGGCGCATTTATGTTGACAACACAGAAGCATATCTTAGAAGACCTTCAGGAGATGGACATCGAAGTTATACTTCCTAGTGATGTAGGAGTTCTAACAAGTCTGCAAGTTCAATCCGACTTGGTAGGCAGGATCAAGACAGCTCAGGTGTAAGACCCGAGGATTCAGAAGCTTAGGGCAGAATGTGAGTCAGGATTCAGGAAGGAGATGAGGATTCATGAAGATGGTACACTTAGGTTTGGATCATGTCTATGTGTGCCTAGTGGAGATATCAGACAGGAGGTTATGGCAGAAGCTCACAGTTCTCAGTATTCCATTCACCCTGGAAGGACCAAGATGTACCAAGATATCAAGCAACACTTCTGGTGGAACGGGAGGAAGAGGGAGATAGCTAGATTTGTTTCCCGTTGCTTGGTATGTCAGCAAGTGAAGGCAGAACAGCAGAGGCCAGCTGGGCTATTGCAATCGCTTTCTATCCCGGAATGGAAATGAGAGCATATTACAATGGACTTTGTGACCGGTTTACCGAGATCACAAAGTGGTAAAGATGCTATTTGGGTGATAGTGGACCGACTTACGAAGGTAGCACACTTTCTTTCTTTCAGAGTAGGGCAATCTACAGAAAAGTTGGCAGAGTTGTATATGCAACAGATAGTCAGGCAGCATGGAGTCCCTGTCAGTATTGTGTCGGATCGGGATACCCGCTTTACATCACATTTCTGGAAGAGCTTACATCATAGTCTGGGTACCAAGTTAAGATTTAGCACGTCTTACCATCCGCAGATGGATGGGCAATCAGAAAGAATGATTCAGACTTTAGAAGACATGTTGCGAGCTTGCACTTTGGATTTTGGAGGGTCTTGGGAGAGTCACCTGCACTTGGTCGAGTTCTCATACAACAATAGTTATCAGGCCAGTATCCAAATGGCGCCATTCGAAGCATTATATGGTAAGAAGTGCAGGTCACCGCTTGCATGGGATGATATTGGGGAGAGGAAGATGCTAGGCCCAGAAATGATTATTCAGACGATTGAAGTGGTTAAGGAAATTAGAGAGCGACTTCGAGTTGCGCAGGACCGGCATCGTCATTGGGCGGACCAGCATCGTAGGCCATTAGAGTTCTTGGTTGGGGACCACGTATTCTTGCGGATCTCACCTACTCATGGGGTCATTAGATTTGGCGTTCACGGGAAATTGAGTCCGCGGTACGTGGGCCCATTTGTTATCCTTGATCGGATAGGCGATGTTGCTTATCGTTTATCCCTCCCGCCTTCGTTACGAGAGGTGCATGACGTGTTTCATGTATCTCAACTACGTAGGTATGTATCGGACCCAAGTCATGTCCTCGATCATTCGGAGCTGATTGTTGGTACCAACCTGTCTTACGAGGAACAGCCTGTGTCCATTTTGAATCAAAGAGAGAAGATACTCAAGAACCGAACAATTAGTCTTGTCCGTGTTGCTTGGGGTCATCACTCCTTGGGAGAGTCAACGTGGGAACGTGAGGATGATATCCGATCACGGTATCCACACCTGTTTGACTCACAAGGTATATCTCTTTCTGTATACCTTGATTGTTCTGATTCTTCATGCTTATCGCTTTATGGGTAGAGCTACTTGATATCGTGGATTGATGGATTTACATATATAGTACTTGCTTTTGATATGGTAGAAATGATTGCTTGCTCACTAGAATTGCTTGTATTAGTTTAGCTCTGATATTTCTACCTGCTTGGATATGAAATTCCGAGGACGGAATTTTTCTAAGGTGGGTAGAGATGTCACTCCCCGTTTCGGGAATACGTATTGTCACTCCCCGATCCTGGAATACGTATTTTAATACGTAAACCGATAAACCGTATCTACCTTGTATTTATACTGTATTTATATGCTATATTTCTTCATGTATTTCCCAAAAATATTCAAAAAAAATATTATTTCGTAATTTATTATCTGCATTTGGGGCTACAGTTTTGGCTCATTTGGGGAACCTATTCTTGGTTCACCTTGGTTCATCATGAACCCATGGGTTCAAGATTCTATATAATAACTCAACTCATTCTCTCTCCTCTCATTTTATTTTCTCTCATTTACTTTCCTCCACCAACCAAGGCAAGTACCAACTTGCTCAAGAGATGGATCCATAAATATTGTTGATATTTTCTTACAAAATTATTTGTCAAAATATGTTCTTCTCCTCATTCTATACTAGTTTAGAACTTGAAGTTTTCCATTTTGAAGCTTTAATCTTTGTAGATCTAGGTTTTAGCCATTTTCGGATTTTTTTGGTTTTGATCTAGCAAACTTTATTATTTTTAAGTTTTGACGGTTCCATGTTGTAGAGAATTTTGTTCTACCCCATTTTGACCTAAGGAAGTTCCGATTTGGGCTCCGGATGAAGGTTTTGTGTAGTTTGGAAGCCATGGTTGCTTGGCTCCTCTTCTCGGTCAAGTGGAGAAGAAGAGCAGTACTTGACCGCATGAATCTTCATGCGACAAGTCTCTGGCCGCATGGCCTATCCAGCCGCATGAGACTCGTTCGAGCTCAGCCGCATGGAAAGTCCTTCGCAGCCGCATAGCCTTGTTCAGACCCAGCCGTATGAGCCCCTGTCGCATGGACTTCATGCGGCTAGCCTTCGCAGCCGCATGAGTTCTTTTGCACCCAGCCGCATATGCGCCACTGTTTTGGGTCGCATAAAGCTCATCCGTCATCCTGCCGCATATGTATCGCCCATGCTCAGCCGCATAAGGCTTCGTCTGATCCTAGCCGCATAAAGCTCATCCGTCATCCAGCCGCATATGTATCGCCCATGCTCAGCCGCATAAGGCTTCGTCTGATCCTAGCCGTATATGCTGTTGAACCCCGGCCGCCTGGCGATTGCTCCCTTCGCAGCCGCATACGCTGACATCCCTTCGTCCGCATGAACCCGACCTTCCAGCCGCATGCGCCTTGGGGTTCTCTGAGCCGCATGAGCGTGTAGTCCCAGCCGCATGAACCAGTATTGACCTGGCCGCATGGACTCACTCGCCTTGGGCCGCATGGACTTTTGTGCCCTATATTGTTACCTTATTATTATTATTATTATTATTATTATTATTATTATTATTATATATATATATATTATATGCCCATTTTATATCCTTACGCCTTTTGTCCCGAGCATGATATGAGCACTAATGTGACCCCGGAGAACAAAGTGTTCCTACCTGATACATGTACATGAATGTCCCAGTTCTTATTCGTGCTCGACAAAAGACTCGTAACTCCACGTGGCATATTTGCAATGATGCATTACACTAAGGAGGGTAGAACATGTTGACATACTGATTGACATGGATCCTCTTTAGGGTACTCGTACTAAAGTACGACCTTAGGAGGATAATCATGCAGGCCACAGCATGTGAGTCCAAGATTTCACCTAGGGTTAAACTAGGCAACTAAATATACTAGATACATGGGGAGGGCAAAATCCCGAGATCGTGTTACACCAGCCGCCTTGAGATGCTGTCTTGACGCGCCGGATGGTCTCCACGGATACTGTGTCATCTGCAACGAGTGGATGACTGTATCCGATTAATTCCTGCTACATATTATATGTTTTAGCAAGGTGGCCTTGCGAGGGACCTGTGCTCAATCATACCTGTCTACGCGAATCCCTGGGTTGGCTAGCCTTGCTGGAAAGATACGATCTGAGGATTTTCTAATAACATGACGCGAGGATAACCTCGTTCCACTAGAAACGCGTAGACTTGATTGGCCGTGAAAACGACTTGCTTATATCCTATTACCTTCCGTGAGTAACTGAGGGAAGCGGACTGTCATGGTACGTGATCCAACCCATGTTCTTATTTGATTGTTGGGTTGGTTATCGTACTATGATAGGCTGTGGATCGAAGTTATGAACGGAAGACTTATTCTGGTTGTGAAGTGCTACTTTTGTGAATGACCGAGGAACATGGTTTATCGTGGTACATGATCCAACCCATGTTCTTGTTTGATTGTTGGGTTGGTTATTGTGCTGCGATAGGCTATCTACCGAAGTCACGATCAGGAGATTTTATTGTCTATACCCTTTAACTTATGCGAAAGTTATAGAGTACGACGCGTCCCGACTCCATGCGGCACCTTTTGTCCTTGTTTGGTTGTAAGGGTGCCATATGGGTTCGAGGATGTGGCGTTACCCTATAATGGTAGCATAAGTATTACTATTATCATTCATTCTATTAACTGGGTTTAGTCTTAACTCTTGTGCCCCTTTGGCGGTACTTGCTATTCGGGGCTGACCCCGCTGGTTTTGTTTGGCCAGATCCCGTAGCAGAGCCAGAGGACACGATCTTCCTCCCTGACATCCATGGTGCATACTAGGAGCATGGCAGTTCGGGGACTCGAGTGGGTTCCTTCTCCACCACTCCTGCTTATACTTTTGCGGCATTTAGCCACCGGCACCTGTTAGCCGGATTACTTGATATTTTGTGTCAGTACATAATTGTAATTAAACAGACTGCAGCTGTGTATAATTTTGTACTCCTGACTCTCCGAGATAGCTAAATTATGAAGCTAGTCTCTCATGATCATTTTGATACAGCGTCGGGGACGCCTTACTGCTTTATCTTTAATGCTCATCTTTTGCTGATGTGATTGGATTGATTGAGACATAGAACTCTGTGGGACCATAGGAGACTTGATTGTAGCATGTACCCCCTAGTCTCTCGACAGCCACGATCGCCGTATGACGTTACGTACCTCATATGGTGTAGCTGGCCTAGTCCGTCTCCGTATTTCGGTACTGGAGCGTGACAAGGTTTTAGTGGTGGCCCATGCAGGTCTGATTTTCAGACTTGTGGGGTATTGTGAATTATTAGGAGTCTCAATCAAAACTTGTTCCCCTTGAAATTCTGTTTCAAATTCTCTGTCCTTGCCTTGATCTCTAACCTGACTTGCATCCTCGAAATCTTCCTCGTCCGGACTTGATAATCTTATATTCTTCTCTATAGGGGTGCTTCATTCTCAGTAGCGGGTGAGGCCCATGAGGAAGAGCAGCAAGAGCATGGCTCGACTGGGCAGCAACAGGGGAGAGAACCTTCTCCAGTGCAGACACGAGCAGAAATGGAGCCAGAGGCAGTGCAGCCGCAGGTTATTGAAACTCCAGCAGCACCAGCAGCAACGGCAGTACCAGACGCCGTAGCACTCCTGGAGATCATCCGGGGGTTTCTTGTCACTAACCAACAGCAACAGACTCGGCAGCAGGAGCAGAACGTGTTGCTGAACCAAGGGATTCAGTTAGCTCTTGAGAGGAGTGCCGGGGTTGACTCGGGAGCATCAGAAAGGTTCCGTCGCTTGAACCCGAGGTATTTTGATGGCACGGAGGATGCCATCACTGCGGATGCATGGATTCAAGACATCGAAGCCATTCTTGTGGCAGCCAAGGTTCCAAATGATGAGAAGGTTGATCAGGTCAAACTGGTACTTCAGGATCTTGCCCGCGACTGGTGGGCATCAGAAGAAGTTGGTACAAGACGCCCTGTTCGTTGGACCACCTTCAGTGACAGATTCAAGGCCAAGTATTTTGGCGTAGTAGCTCGATATGAGCTCCAGCAGAAGTTCATCAGTCTCAAGCAAGCAGGCAAGACCGTAGATGGGTATACAGCAGAGTTCTGCAGATTGTGCCGTTTCGCGCCAGCAATGGTGGCAACGGAGCCAGAGAAAGCTATGAGGTTCCAGCAGGGACTTCATTTGGAATTATTGCAGCTTGTGGAAGGACACGACTACCAGACGTTTGACGCTGTCTTGACGGCAGCCCGGAGGCACGAGCTTACCCAGCAGAGGTTGGCATCGAGGACAGGAGGTCAGAAGAGATCTCATTCCCAGGTTAGAGGAGGAGCAATGCAGCGAACATCGGCACCAGCACCCGGTGTACGTATTCATGATGCAGGAGCACCGCGGAGGACGGCCGTGTCAACTAATACAGCGCCAGTTCGGCATCAGCAGTCGAGGAACCAGCAACAGCGTCAGGGAGTACCCCAGGGCTGTACATTCTGTAGGAAGGCAGGGCACACGAGGGAGGTGTGCCGGTCAGCGAATGGCTTATGCTTGAGGTGTGGTAGTTCAGACCACCGTATTTCTACTTGTCCTATGATGCAGAGGCCAGAAGGGCCAGCTCAGCAGTTTCCAGCATTGCCAGCTCCGGCGGCAACCCCGAGTGGAGGGCCAGTATTAGCAGTAAGGCTCCTAGCCCAGCGTCTACCAACGCAGGCTCAGATGTTCCGCCAGGCACAGGAAGCCGAAGGCCCTCAGAGGCAGCAACAGCATGGTCGAGGAAGGCCGCAACAAGGGGCTCCGCGGGGCCAGGCTCTCACATTGACCTTGGGAGAGGCTCTAGCGTCTAGTGACGTGGTGGCAGGTAAAATTCTCGTCACCTCATTTCCCGCTGTAGCATTATTTGATTCAGGCGCTACTCATTCATTCATCTCTGCACAATATGCTACACGGATTGGACTAGTATTTGAGGCATTGCCGGAGAGGATGGATATACTCACCGGCAATGGTCTCGTAGAAGTGAGCAGAGTACGCTTTTCATGTCCGGTAGTGGTGTGTGGGCATTTATTGCCCGCATCAATGATTGAATTCCCTATGGGGAATTTTGATGTTGTTCTTGGCATGGACTGGTTGAGAGACAGTCATGCGACCATTGATTGTAGAGGAGGTAGGGTCATATTCAGCATTCCTGGGATGGAGCAGTTCATCTTTACTCGAACCTTGAAGAATCAGGCCGGAGGCGTCATCTCAGCAGCAGTGTCAGAGCCAGGACAGATTCCGAGAGTGGTCGAAGATTTTCTCGACGTCTTCCCTGATGAGCTCCCAGGGATACCCCCAGTCAGAGAGGTAGAATTTAGCATTGAGTTGAACCCTGGAACGAGGCCTATTGCAGACAGAGTTTACAGAATGTCGCCGTCAGAACAGGATAAGTTGTATCAACATGAAGAAGAGTTGAAGTCTAAGGGATTCATCCGAGACAGTAAATCGCCCTGGGCCACGCCAGTGATTCTAGTTCCCAAGAAGGATGGGTCGACGAGGATGTGCATCGACTACCGCAAGCTGAATGCAGTAACAGTAAAGAATAAGTACCCGCTACCAAGGATTGATGACCTGTTTGACCAGTTGAGCAAGGCCAGCGTCTTTTCCAAGATCGATCTTCGGTCGGGATACTATCAAGTAAGAGTCCGGGAGCAAGACATACCGAAGACAGCATTCAGATCTAGATACGGGCATTATGAGTTTTTAGTAATGCCCTTTGGACTAACCAACGCATCCGCAGTATTCATGGATTTAATGAACCGCATCTTTTTGTCGTACTTGGATAAATTTGTGGTGGTGTTCATAGAAGACATTCTTGTCTATTCCAGCAGTGAAGAGGAGCATGGAAAACATCTTAGGACTGTCTTGCAGACATTGAGGGAGCATCAACTTTATGCGAAGCTCGACAAGTGTGAATTCTGGTTAGATCACATTTCGTTCCTGGGGCATGTAATTTCTGGGGCAGGAGTGTCAGTAGATCCGAAGAAGATTGAGGCCGTAGAGCATTGGCCAGTCCCGAGAACGGTTGCAGAAGTGCGAAGTTTCTTGGGATTAGCTGGTTACTACAGAAGGTTCATGGCAGACTTTGCCAAGATCTCTGCGCCCTTAACGCGTTTGACGCACAAGGACGTGGAGTTTGTTTGGTCGGCTAGCTGTCAGGCATCATTTGAAAAATTGAAGAAGAGGTTGATCTCAGTCCCGATCTTGACGCTTCCGGTAGGAGCGGAAGGCTTTACAGTATATTGTGACGCATCTGGGAAGGGTCTTGGATGTGTATTGATGCAGCATGGAAAGGTGATAGCATATGCGTCTCGGCAGCTTCGAGACCATGAGAAGAATTACCCGACTCACGATTTGGAGTTAGCAGCTGTGGTGTTTTCACTCAAGTTGTGGAGGCATTATTTGTACGGGGATCGGGTAGAGATTTATACTGATCATAAGAGTTTGAAATATGTATTCACACAACGAGATTTGAATATGAGGCAAAGAAGATGGTTAGAACTGCTGAAGGATTTTGATTTAGATCTTCAGTATCATCCAGGCAAGGCGAATATAGTTGCAGATGCACTGAGTAGGAGAAACAGTGCCTTTATCCTGACCTCGCAGAAGCATATTTTAGAAGACCTTCAGAGTATGGGAATCAAAGTAGTTTTGCCAGGGGATATAGGAAGAATGACCAGTATGCAGATTCAGTCAACCTTAGTAGAGAGGATAAGGGCAGCACAAGCAGGAGATCCACAGATTCAGAAGTTGCGGTCGGAGTGTGAATCAGGCCGTAGGAAGGAGTTAGTGATTCATGAAGATGGTACGCTCAGGTTTGGAAACAGACTCTATGTACCGAGTGGAGACCTTCGGCAAGAAGTTATGTCCGAAGCTCATAGTTCTATTTACTCCATTCATCCAGGAGGAACGAAGATGTATCGAGATATCAGGCAGTTCTTTTGGTGGAATGGCATGAAAAGAGAGATAGTGAGATTTGTATCCAAGTGTCTGGTCTGTCAGCAGGTGAAAGCCGAGCAGCAGAGACCAGCAGGGTTGCTCCAGCCGCTTCCTATCCCAGAATGGAAATGGGAGCACATCACGATGGATTTTGTGACCGGTTTACCTAGATCCCCGGCTGGCAAGAATGCAGTCTGGGTAATAGTAGATCGACTCACGAAGGTCGCTCATTTCCTTCCCTTCCGAGTTGGACAGACTACTGAGCAGTTAGCAGAAATATACATGAAGCAGATAGTAAGACAGCACGGTGTTCCAGTTAGTATAGTATCAGATCGGAATACGCGGTTTACTTCCCATTTTTGGCGGAGCTTACACCAAAGTTTGGAAACCAAGTTGAGATTCAGTACTGCTTATCATCCACAAACTGACGGGCAATCAGAAAGAACCATTCAGACGTTAGAAGATATGCTACGGGCATGTACCTTAGATTTTAGCGGATCTTGGGAGGATCACCTTCATCTAGTGGAGTTCTCCTATAACAACAGCTATCAGGCTAGCATTCAGATGGCCCCGTTCGAAGCATTGTACGGAAGGAAGTGCAGGTCCCCTTTGGCATGGGACGACGTTGGAGAACGAAAGTTGTTGGGACCAGAGATGATCACACAGACTGTGGAGATAGTAAAGTTGGTCAGAGAGCGCCTTCGAGTTGCGCAGGACCGACATCGTCATTGGCAGATCAGCATCGTAGGCCTCTAGAGTTCAGAGCGGGCGACCAAGTATTTCTGCAGATTTCACCTACTCGGGGTATCATCAGATTTGGAACCCGAGGAAAGCTTAGTCCAAGATACGTTGGTCCTTTTAAGATTCTCGCTCGGGTAGGCGATGTGGCTTATCGACTTGCCCTTCCGCCTTCGTTAACTGGCATACATGATGTGTTTCATGTGTCCCAGTTACGTGGGTATGTCCCGGATCCGAGTCATGTCCTCGATCATTCTGAGTTAGTCGTTGGTACCGACCTAACTTACGAGGAACAACCCGTATCTATTTTAGACCGGCGAGAGAAGGTACTCAAGAATCGGACGATCAGCCTTGTCCGTGTTTCTTGGAACCATCACTCTCCGGGAGAGTCAACCTGGGAGCGCGAGGACGAGATCAGATCTCGGTATCCGCATTTGTTTGACTGATAAGGTATATTTTTGCACCTTATTGACACGATTCCATGCTTATCTGCACCTGCTTGTTTTGCACCTTGTGATGTATGATAATAACTGCTATGATAGTTAACTTGTATACGATAGTGCCTTGCTTGCCCTGGTTTCACTATCCTGTCTTGGCTGGAATTCCGAGGACAGAATTTTTCTAAGAAGGGTAGAGATGTCACTCCCCGATCCTGGAATACGTATTTTAATACGTAAACCGATAAACCGTATCTACCTTGTATTTATACTGTATTTATATGCTATATTTCTTCATGTATTTCCCAAAAATATTCAAAAAAAATATTATTTCGTAATTTATTATCTGCATTTGGGCCTACAGTTTTGGCTCATTTGGAGAACCTATTCTTGGTTCACCTTGGTTCATCATGAACCCATGGGTTCAAGATTCTATATAATAACTCAACTCATTCTCTCTCCTCTCATTTTATTTTCTCTCATTTACTTTCCTCCACCAACCAAGACAAGTACCAACTTGCTCAAGAGATGGATCCATAAATATTGTTGATGTTTTCTTACAAAATTATTTGTCAAAATATGTTCTTCTCCTCATTCTATACTAGTTTAGAACTTGAAGTTTTCCATTTTGAAGCTTTAATCTTTGTAGATCTAGGTTTTAGCCATTTTTGGATTTTCTTGGTTTTGATCTAGCAAACTTTATTATTTTTAAGTTTTGATGGTTCCATGTTGTAGAGAATTTTGTTCTACCCCATTTTGACCTAAGGAAGTTCCGATTTGGGCTCCGGATGAAGGTTTTGTGTAGTTTGGAAGCCATGGTTGCTTGGCTCCTCTTCTCGGTCAAGTGGAGAAGAATAGCAGTACTTGACCGCATGAATCTTCATGCGGCAAGTCTCTGGCCGCATGGCCTATCCAGCCGCATGAGACTCGTTCGAGCTCAGCCGCATGGAAAGTCCTTCGCAGCCGCATAGCCTTGTTCAGACCCAGCCGCATGAGCCCCTGTCGCATGGACTTCATGCGGCTAGCCTTCACAGCCGCATGAGTTCTTTTGCACCCAGCCGCATATGCGCCACTGTTTTGGGCCGTATAAAGCTCATCCGTCATCCTGCCGCATATGTATCGCCCATGCTCAGCCGCATAAGGCTTCGTCTGATCCTAGCCGCATAAAGCTCATCCGTCATCCAGCCGCATATGTATCGCCCATGCTCAGCCGCATAAGGCTTCGTCTGATCCTAGCCGCATATGCTGTTGAACCCCGGCCGCCTGGCGATTGCTCCCTTCGCAGCCGCATACGCTGACATCCCTTCGTCCGCATGAACCCGACCTTCCAGCCGCATGCGCCTTGGGGCTCTCTGAGCCGCATGAGCGTGTAGTCCCAGCCGCATGAACCAGTATTGACCCGGCCGCATGGACTCACTCGCCTTGGGCCGCATGGACTTTTGTGCCCTATATTGTTACCTTATTATTATTATTATTATTATTATTATTATATATATATATATTATATGCCCATTTTATATCCTTACGCCTTTTGTCCCGAGCATGATATGAGCACTAATGTGACCCCGGAGAACAAAGTGTTCCTACCTGATACATGTACATGAATGTCCCAGTTCTTGTTCGTGCTCGACAAAAGACTCGTAACTCCACGTGGCATATTTGCAATGATGCATTACACTAAGGAGGGTAGAACATGTTGACATACTGATTGATATGGATCCTCTTTAGGGTACTCGTACTAAAGTACGACCTTAGGAGGATAATCATGCAGGCCACAGCATGTGAGTCCAAGATTTCACCTAGGGTTAAACTAGGCAACTAAATATACTAGATACATGGGGAGGGCAAAATCCCGAGATCGTGTTACACCAGCCGCCTTGAGATGCTGTCTTGACGCGCCGGCTGGTCTCCACGGATACTGTGTCATCTGCAACGAGTGGATGACTGTATCCGATTAATTCCTGCTACATATTATATGTTTTAGCAAGGTGGCCTTGCGAGGGACCTGTGCTCAATCATACCTGTCTACGCGAACCCCTGGGTTGGCTAGCCTTGCTGGAAAGATACGATCTGAGGATTTTCTAATAACATGACGCGAGGATAACCTCGTTCCACTAGAAACGCGTAGACTTGATTGGCCGTGAAAACGACTTGCTTGTATCCTATTACCTTCCGTGAGTAACTGAGGGAAGCGGACTGTCATGGTACGTGATCCAACCCATGTTCTTATTTGATTGTTGGGTTGGTTATCGTACTATGATAGGCTGTGGACCGAAGTTATGAACGGAAGACTTATTCTGGTTGTGAAGTGCTACTTCTGTGAATGACCGAGGAACATGGTTTATCGTGGTACATGATCCAACCCATGTTCTTGTTTGATTGTTGGGTTGGTTATTGTGCTGCGATAGGCTATCTACCGAAGTCACGATCAGGAGATTTTATTGTCTATACCCTTTAACTTATGCGAAAGTTATAGAGTACGACGCGTCCCGACTCCATGCGGCACCTTTTGTCCTTGTTTGGTTGTAAGGGTGCCATATGGGTTCGAGGATGTGGCGTTACCCTATAATGGTAGCATAAGTATTACTATTATCATTCATTCTATTAACTGGGTTTAGTCTTAACTCTTGTGCCCCTTTGGCGGTACTTGCTATTCGGGGCTGACCCCGCTGGTTTTGTTTGGCCAGATCCCGTAGCAGAGCCAGAGGACACGATCTTCCTCCTTGACATCCATGGTGCATACTAGGAGCATGGCAGTTCGGGGACTCGAGTGGGTTCCTTCTCTACCACTCCTGCTTATACTTTTGCGACGTTTAGCCACCGGCACCTGTTAGCCGGATTACTTGATATTTTGTGTCAGTACATAATTGTAATTAAACAGACTGCAGCTGTGTATAATTTTGTACTCCTGACTCTCCGAGATAGCTAAATTATGAAGCTAGTCTCTCATGATCATTTTGATACAGCGTCGGGGACGCCTTACTGCTTTATCTTTAATGCTCATCTTTTGCTGATGTGATTTGATTGATTGAGACATAGAACTCTGTGGGACCATAGGAGACTTGATTGTAGCATGTACCCCCTAGTCTCTCGATAGCCACGATCGCCGTATGACGTTACGTACCTCATATGGTGTAGCTGGCCTAGTCCGTCTCCGTATTTCGGTACTGGGGCGTGACACGTATTTTTATACATGTACAACTCATGTAGATTTATTTAATATTTATCATGTACAATTCATGTATATTTATTTAGTATTTAACATGTATTATTCTGTATTTAAATTCCTATAATTTTATGTTAATTAATTATCTGCTCTTTAATTTTTATGTTAATTAATTTTTTGCAATTTTATTATCTGCATTTTATTTCCTGCTTTAGTCTTGCTTATTTGGTTCGGCCTAGGGTGGATTCTCGGGTTCATGGTGGGTAAACCCGGCCCATTAGCTCCCACCTACCACCCCCTTTGCTATTTAAAGCTCCCCTCTTCATTCTCTCTCCTCATAACTCATTCTCACCATTACTTCTTCTTCTTCCTCTCATCACTCTCTCCACCAACCACAGCAGGCAAGTGCAAACTTGCTTCTCCTTCATCCATTTTTTGTGGATCATTACTCTTCCTCTCATGATTCTGAGAGAGTTTAGTTCTTGGCATTTTTGATTTCTATGGCTGGTTTTTCCTAGATCTAAGTTGCTACATTCTCGGTTGTTCATGGGTTTGATCTCCCAACTTAGCGTGTTTTCTGGCTGGGAATTTCATTTTTCTGGCTTGGGACGAAGGCTCAGTCACGCACTCGTCTCTACGTGGCTGCGTGGATTTTGAGATACGCTCATATTCTTACATGTTAGCGTGTATTTTAGTCACGCTCACGTTCTCATGAGCGTGCGTGTATTTTTAGTCACGCTTACGTTCTCATGAGCGTGCGTGTATTTTTAGTCACGCTCACGTTTTCATGAGCGTGCGTGTATTTTTAGTCACGCTCACGTTCTCATGAGCGTGCGTGTATTTTTAATCACGCTCACGTTCTCTTGTGCGTGCATGTATTTTCAGTCACGCACACATCCATGAGTGCGTGGATTTTTAGTCACGCACACGACCTTGAGTGCGTGCGTGAATTTTCTATCATTTTTCACGCTCACTTGTGCGTGCGTGGATTTTTCCTTCACGCTCACGCTGTGCTTGCGTGCGTGACTTTTCACGCTCACGCTTGCCAGCGTGTATCACTTTTCATGCTCACTCCTTCATGCTAAACTTAGCGTGACTTGTTAGTCTTAGCATAGATTTTTTGCGTGACTTTTGGCCTTAGCATAGACTTGTTGGCGTGACTTCCTAACCAGGGTATTTTTATTTATTCTGTAACCTATTCATTTAATGATGGCATGATAATTCTTCTATTATATCCTTACGCCTTTGTGTGAATTTCTTGATAAATCATGATATGTTAAATTTGTTGAAATGGATTGTTATGTAGAATGCGCCTTGTGTCCTGATTGATCTATGGATACCCAGTATGACTAGAACTTAACCCTGAGAGTTATAGACTCGACCCCATGTAATATTGAATGACTTTCATGCCTTGTCACCATTGATAATGATTATGACATTGACTACTAATTGATCATGCGTTCCTAGTTGGAACTAAGAGACTGGCTAGTCGTCTTATTGAATTGAATGAATGTGACACGTTCATGTAATGAACTATTGTACTCGATTAGCCGATCTCGAATATTGGCATACAGGCACATTCAGGCTTCAAATTATTTATTTATTTAGTTATTTATCTTACAAAAACAGCATGTGTACTTTATGGTCAAGGCATGATTACCCCGTGGTCAGATTTGATTGTTGTATCACGCTATGTAAGACTTACAACCTAGCCGCACGGATATCGTTGTAGAGTTGCGCATATCGTACCCCGTACGAAAGTACTCATTGAATGACCATGATCCACGGTATGGAACTTCACTCAACGTAGAGACCACTAAGTTAAATAAAATAATGATGGCCTGGAGAGAATGGATTCCCGAGTTCTTACATGGCAGCCCTCTTGGGACCATTAAGTGCCCGACAGGCCGACTGGTTTCCACAGATACTGTAAACCTGTCACACGGGCAGGGAACGGTATCTGTTTATATTATTGTACATGCTATAACGGCGGGCGTCCCGCTGGGACTCGTCTAACTACATGATTGGCGCAATTGATTAATTGGATAAACTAGCCTTGCTCGCTCATAGTAAGAACTGAGGAATCCCTAATTGCATAATTCCAGGATAACTTGGGACTCACAATAGCAAGCCGTAGTAGTTGATTGGCCGTTCAAGATGATTTGTTTGTGTACTGTACCTACTATGTGCCTAACTGAGATGATCAGGATGTCAGGACATGACGGGCCAACCTCTGTCCTTGTTTGGTTGGGAGGTTGGTTCGAAGTGTCGTGATGTTATGTGAATCCTAGTGGGAAGCAGAGATCTATTATTATATTCTCTTACTTACTGGTTTAATCCTTCATATCGTCCTTCCTTGTGGTACTTGCTATTAGAGGTCTAACCTATCTGGTTTTGCATGGCCAGATTTAGAGCCGGTCCCCGAGGATCCAACATACTTCTACCTCCAAGATGGTCAATACTAGGGGAATGATCGCAGGAGGACTCGAGTGGGTTCCTTATTTCACCGCTCGTTTTGTCATTTACTTTATACTTAGCCGTTTGGCACCGACATGTTAGTCGGATTGTCTTGTACTTACTTTTACGTAATTGTAATTAAGTCAGACTGCAGCTGATAACAATTGTGTATACGTTACTATACCATCTGGCTATGTTTTGTAAAGCCAGATCTCCCAAACATTTTGACTGAGCGTTTGGGACGCCTTACTGCTTTATCTTACATGTTCTCTATTTTTGCTTCTTATTTGAATGATTGAGACAATAGATGTGAAGTGACCATAGCAAGACTTGTATGTAGTGTGCACCCCCTCGTCTGGTTAGACATCATTGATCGTATTATAAGGTATTCATAAACCCGTAATACGTAGCTGGCTGAGTCATTCCCCCGCTCTCCAGTATTCTGGTTCTGGGGTGTGACAACAAGCAAACATCAGAAGACTTGAAGAGTAATTCTCACATAAAATATGCACGAACCAAGACTATTTAAATTAAACATGCATAACAAAATAAGGCTATATTGCTAATTCAGTCATGTCAAAAAAATATTCTGCGGTATCAAATTTGCCAACAACAAAATTAATACAACAAAATTAATATGGCTAAAAAATTAAAAAATTGAAGATCAAAGTAAAAATTTATAAGAGTGGGATCTAAGTTTAGTTTAGATCTGATCTATAGATCTAGGTTTAGATCTGGCTTATAGAAGACGATCTGGAGTATGGAGAAGACAAACTGGAGATCTAGGTTTAGATCTGACCTGTAGATTTAGGTTTAGATCTCGGTAGGTAGTCAGCTTGGGAAAGGAGATTGAAGAGGGTCTCGAGCTTCGACTCGGAGAACCGGAGAGGATTCCGGACTTGGAAAGGACCTCATCGATTTGAGGGAGGAGATTGGAGAAGACGATGGAGATTTAGGGTTTGGGAGATGGGAGAGGAAAACGGCGGATCCAGAAAAAATGAGTTGGAGAGAGAGAAGTTAGGGTTTGGCGGGGTTATATTGGGGGGAGGGGTAAATAGGTAAATGTATATATTAATTTCGATTTTTGGTTCGGGTCGGTCACAAAAAATTAAAACCGCGACCCGACCAGATAACCGAATTATCAGAAATATAAAACCGTAATCCGACCCGTTTGATTTAAAATCGAACCGAAAGTTTATTTCGGGTCGGGTCGGATCAGTTTTCGGGTTCAACCCATTTTTGCTCACCCCTAATGTGAAGAAGACCACCATAGTGCAACGAACGTCATCCATTTGTCGGGAGTCAAAAAAAGTCGAAGACGGTGAAGTGGAGCTGTTACAGAGAGTATTTGTGTAACACCCAGTTTTCTAAATGAGGGTAATTTTGAAATTTTGTGTTTTAAATTATTTAATTATGATATTTAAATAATAATATAATTTTTAGTGATTTTTAATCATTTTAAAACTATTTAAATATCATGACTTGTGATTTTGATATGCTGCCAGTGAAACCCTAGAGTCTGCATGACCTGGAGCCTAACCATGTCATTAGGATAATTTAATTATCATTTTTAGCCTAGGGGTAATTTGGTCATTTTGACTTATTTGAATTATTTGATGATTTATTGAATTGGTAAATTCTAGTTTGACTTTGACTTGTTGAGACCTAGTGGACTAGCCTAGAAGCTAACCCTAGCCATGGTGACCCTAGTCTAACTTAGGTTAACCTATTTTTAGTCATTAGAAACTAATTTTGGATTATGAGGATTAGTTTAAGTGGAATTAGTTCATGGGTTGTGGTTTAATGAAATGACTTGTGATTAAGGACTTAATGTCACGACCCGCACCCGCTTTTCGGATACGAGACGTGTCCAAGCCAGCCTACGCCGCAAAGTCGGCGGTAGAACGCTGTCAAGTCCGCAAGAAATAAATGCTCAAGAAATAACATTTGCTGCTCATTCACAATTCTAAATTTATTACAACATTTACAAGATTTATAATTAAAGATAATACAAGATTTTACAATTAATGAAAATGGTACAACTATTTTCTATTTCTAGGTTGACCTCAGCATACCCAAGCCTTCCCAATGCTAAGAGTGATCGCGGCTAAACCTAAAAAATGTTGGTTTCCAGTCAGGAATGGAACAAGTACACAAATCGACGACAATGCGAAAACACAATAGAATTAACAAGACATGAAAATAACATATGAGAGATAAAAACTGGAAGATAACTGATGAAATAGCACGATAAAGAAGTAAACAAGGAAAAACTAATAAAAGACATCTATCTAGGTGGTGTGAAATATCTGTTTCAACATGTGAACGGCTAGGGGGTAAATCCGGCACCTGCACGTGTCGTGTACAGGTGCTATTGTTCACGAATAGACATCATGGGATAGTTCTGGGTAGTCCACATGTCTACTAAGATATTTCCTCTCCCGACTACTCCGTATGACGAGCGTGTCAACAAGCAGCAAGATATATGTATAGACATAAAATGAAAAGACTACTATGAATCGGAAAGCAATCAGAAAGTGCACTTGCCTGAGGTCCTTAGCTGGAGAAACCAATACTATACCACACAAAGAGCCACAATCAGTCAACATATGCAGAAGTCTCCAGATGCTGAAATAAATAGTACCAACGTTCTCAGAATAGTCAAATTAGCTAGGATTTCCTGTCCTTAAGTCCAATTCTAGACACAGGGGCAAAACGGTAATTTCGGACAAAAACGATATCCGCCGTTAGACCCGCTTTGCACCGAAAAGAGTGCCAGAGTCAACGGTCTCTAAAGTCGTCAAACTATATGTCTACGGATCCGGTTTTCCGATACGAACCCAACTGTATGTCCAGAGTTGGATTCCGGTGGGCCGTGCACAAAATCGCCCGTTGAGTGGGACCGTAGGGCCCGCAAAACGACGTACGATTCAACTGTCTCAGAATTGGACCAAACTTGGCATACAGGACCAAAAAAATGATACGGTTCTATTGGCGCAAGTTTCATCTCGATCTGACGAGCGTGCACAAAGTAATTGGAGAATTTGCAAAGTGCAAGATACGGTGAATTTCGACGGATACGCATCAAATTCGTCGCACACACGCGACCAATTTGAATTCCGTCAAAGCCCACATGACCACGAAGCTGTTACGCAGCTTTCGATGCTTTCGGTTCACGACCACGTCGCCCGGAATGGCGGGACGCACGTCGTGTGGAGGATTTTTGTGATTTTTCTAATATTTGAAAACGGGTTTTTTGTTGAACTTCACGCTGGATTATCTTGCTGAAAAATAAACGAAATCAAAAAGTAGAAACTGTGTCCTAGTGTCCTATAGGTTGACTTTAATCCTGTTCAATTAGATTTTTAAATTGCTTGGTGGTTCGACCGAAATCGGTCTTCGAACATGGGTGTTTGGACTGCGAAGGTGTTCAATTTTGAACAGGTTTTTCTCCAACCTTGGGCTCGACTTACGACGCATATAATACGATCTAAATTAACCTGCTTGAAAGGAATCAGAGAGGGTTACGTTGTCGACATACCAGAGGAATCTGCACGCAAAACTGTCGAACGTGGCGGCGGGAATCTACCCGTGAAGTCGGCTTCCCGCAGCGCCCTGCTGCTGTCGTCCTGTTTACGCGCGTGCGGCCTGTCATGGCGGTGGTCCGGCCGCACGTGGTGGCGGCGACGACGGCGAGCGGCCGCCTAGGGTCGGGGTGGCGCTGGGGTTCGCTAGGGTTTATGATTCTCGATTTTCTCTCGATGTATATATACAGTATGGGACTGCTGCTAACCGCTCAGTTGAGTAGGGACTTGCTCGGCTGGGACTTGCTCGGCCTTGGGCTATTTGGGGCTGGGCTTGTCGGGCCGGCTCTTACTGCTGAGTTTGGATTCTTTGGGTTGGGATTCCTGTGCGGGGGAATAATATAGAAGTTGCTGTGGGGAAAAATATAGAAGTTGCTGTGGTTGGGTTGGCCCACTGGAAAGGGTTGGCCGGGCCTTGGATGTGGGGAGAATTTAAGGGCTATTCTTTTATAGGTATTTGTAAATGAAAACCCTGTTTTAATTCATAAAACATTCTCAACAGTATTCTAATGTATTCGGAGAATTTTCCAACTGAAAGTTATTTTACTATATATTGGTATACACATATATATATATATATCTATATTATATACACATATATGTATATTCGTATACACACACACACACATATATATTTATATTTACACATACACCTATGTATACACATATACATTTATATATAATATATACATTTATATATGAATACACAGATACACTTATATATATTTGTTTATATATATATATATTTTTGTTACTATTATTATATATATTTGTTTATATATATATATATATATATATATATATATATATATTATATATATATATATATATATATATATATATATATATATATATATATATATATATATATATATATATATATATATATATATATATATATATATATACCCACATACACTAATATATATATATATATATATATATATATATATATATATATATATATATATATATATATATATATATATATATATATATACAAATACACACATATTTAATATTTATATATATACATACATATATTTATTTTTATATTTAATCCAAACTTCCAAACGATATTATTATACTTATATTAACAATATTAATAATAGTAACAATTATAACAAACCATGGAATCCAAAAATAGGTACATATAAAAATATGGGTTGTAGCCTAAATATTCCGAAAATACACCAGGATAAATAAGAAAATTATTTAAATACTTTTAGGTATCTTATGAATATCAAATACTTATATATATAATAACCGTAATAATATTAATAATAATTACTTACAAATATGTGTAATGGAGCATTTAAGAAAATACATACACACAAAATATATCGACACTAACATCTTGGTCACACTTCCTGCCTACACGAGCTTGAGCTTGGTTCAGGTCCAATCTGGTTAAAATGGTATAACCGGTTCCTCTAAAACACAATAATATAATTAATAAATAAATAAAATCTTCGGTAAGGTTTAAGTTGTAACGTGGCCTAGTTTTCCTAGTTAGGACATCACTATGGCTCGGTCTTCCTTGGCATGGCTAATACACTAGTCTAGGCACGCCACTGCACTATTAGTGCCACGATTTCTAGTCACCTTGTACTCCAAATTTAATCATGATTACAAATCATCTACCGTAATAATTAACTAATTAATTATTTATAGAATTCTAAAATCACTATTTAAATCAATAAATAAATAAAAAAATTTGAAAAAAAAATTTCTCCGGGAAGGGAAGCTACAAATCTACCCACCTTAAAATAATTTCGTCCTCGAAATTCAAATTCATAACTATTCCTTAAAAATTCAAAGTCTACCATTACCTTAATCTCCTCAAATTTAATTTCTCAAAATATTTATGGCCTTCTCTAGTCATTTGGTATTTACGAAATCTCGAGGACTTCTACCCACCATAGGTCACACTACTCCCTTGAAACACGGGTCACTAAAATCCTATAATCTTCTAACTAGTGGCTAATAATTCTACCAAAATATCTAGGACACATGGTATCTATAACAACAAATTATTCAATAATCAAGCAATATTACAATAACTTAAGAATTTTTGATGAATTCTAGAAAGCACGATTATTCTTCACCCCGAAACAGGAATGGACGAGATTCAAGAGTACAGGAAGGCAAGGGAGAATAATCGAGAATGATTTCAAATAGTTCAGTCCTATAGTCCAAATATGGTGGTATGCATGGGTGAGTGTTACTGGTTCTTAATGGGTTCCTTAATTGGACATCAATCGCTGGTTGGACGAACCTGGGATTTCAATCTATATTGACTGAACAAAATCCCAATAATAAAACTATTTCTACTAGTTAGGGCAGCCTAGAGTAGATTTCAATCACATATTGGATTGAAGGAATTGAGTTAGGGTTGAGGCTCTAATGAGAGTCGAAAAGTGTACCGGTACTATGGTAAGGGTTATAACTAGTCTTTTTGTCCTGAAAGTCGTACCATAAAAATAGAGTACAAGGGGACGGGTTTGAGTGGGACATGGTATACCTAGATGAAGGTGGACTCGTCTAGATCTCGCATATAAAATTTGTTGGAAGGTAACAGCTAGTCTCGTGCTCCGAATATTAATGGCACGACTAGGGACACGAAATGATCTAAATGGAAAGTGGGAGTCCATGGGCACTAATTATCATTCTAATGAAAAACTATTCTAATCAATCGGTAATCTTCGTATATCCCAAGAAGGCTTACAGTCTACTCACCTTAGAAGCTATGGCAGGGTTTTAGGGATAATGAGGTTAGAGGGTTGAGAGGAGGACGAGTAATTTAAAGCAAGGTTCCAGTCGCAGGGCTGGCCGATGGTAGTTACACTGGTGTATACCACTATTATAGCCATGGGGATACTCTGTATCTATCTATCAATTACGAGCTTTTGTCTTTCCAAATCAGTGAAAGACAAAACTAATAAGGAGTTCAAGAGAGGGGTCACTGAGTACAATTACGTGATTCAAAGGCAAAGGTATTATTTCAAGAGGGATTGTCAAAGCAGTCGCGGATGAGATCCTAGATACCTCTATATCTCATTTCACGTGGTGTAATTAAATGAAGAGCAAACCAAATGCATCATGGTTGATCAAACCGTAATACAATAATTCTGTTTAGACAATATGTTAGTGGGCGTCCCCAATAAATACATGTCTCGAATCAAGCTCGATAGAAGGGCAAGCTTGCAAAACTAGGCTGTAGTAGCAGTGTTGGTCAAGATATTCAAAATACAAGTATGCAAAATTTTTGGAAGGAGGAATAAGTAGTTCGGGTTTTGAGAATCAAAACCTTACCTGGTGTTCCTGCTTATACATCCAACCTATTATCTTTTTATCCATAAGGCTTTGGTCGACTAATGGGTTATGGAATTCAAATTCTATATTCTAGGTAAACATATTAATGTCAGTCACTTACCTTGTTAATAGGTCATAAGGATCACATAATGCTAAATTGAGAGACATGCTACCGACTTATAGAGCTTCCACTAGTATTGGCTTTGGGTCCTAAGGGACATACAGGGCATCTCCTATCCTCTATAGTATCCTAATCTTGTGATTACGTCTAAAATTATTTTACCGAGAATTATGCCTCGCCCATATAATCTAGCTGTGGCAAACTCTTGGTTCCGTGATTCAGAGGTGATATGCTACCAGGTACTCTACTCTATATTGGCACAAGGGTATCTAAGATCTAAAAGAGATCAATCGAGAACATAGCTTTAGCAATGTTCTATAGACTATGGTTCTTCGGGATGATTTCAATTCTGTGGGTTGTGCCTCACCAGTGCGCTGCTGGCTGCAGTGAACCCACATTATCTACTCTCAATTAATTGACGACAGTGCGCTGCTGTCTAGTCATCGCAGTTGTTAAAATGCTCCAACTATATTCCTAAGAATGTCAAAGAGCTGCTAGGGATTCAATTTAGTTGACTATGGTAGAAAGCGTAAACACATGCCTGTAAGTCTCAATCCTTAAGGTAAAAGGTTGACCGGGAAAATAACTGACGACAAGGAAAATAAGAATATCCTAACATTTATCCCATATATATTTCAAATGGTTGAGGGAAAAAAAACTTTGAATTAAATCTAACTCGGGATTCATACAGAAATAACAGAATCAGGAATTATAAACCAATTTCTTACAGCAAAATAGAATTTAAAACAGGCAATTCTAATTCATGATATGAAATTTATATCTAGATAGAGTAAAAGAAAACTGAACAGGTTATCACGATTAAAGCCTTAATTATAGATAAGCCTAACTTACCAGTGAATAGTGGATCCACATTGGATCATAATGTCATACCAAAGGTATCAGTGTATCTTATAGAGACCTGGCAAGCATTCTAAATAGCATGGCCTATCTAACAACCTTAACTACCCTATCGGTCAATTTAAACAAGGGACTCCTACTCCTAGTCATTCTCGTAAATTGTTTTAATTCTAATTGTGAATGAGCATTTCCTGGGCACAGGCTTGCAATAGTACGACTAACGTACCATCACGAGTTCGTAATATTTTGTGAAAACTGACCTGCATGGGCCACCACAAAAACTTGTCACGACCCGCACCCGTTTTTCGGATACGAGACGTGTCCAAGCCAGCCTATGCCGCAGAGTCGGCGGTAGAACGCTGTCAAGCCCGCAAGAAATAAATGCTCAAAAAATAATATTTGCTGCTCATTCACAATTCTAAATTTATTACAACATTTACAGGATTTATAATTAAAGATAATACAAGATTTTACAATTAATGAAAATGGTACAATTGTTTTCTATTTCTAGGTTGACCTCAGCATACCCAAGCCTTCCCAATGCTAAGAGTGATCGCGGCTAAACCTGAAAAATGTTGGTTTTCAGTCAGGAATAGAACAAGTACACAAACCGACGACAATACAAAAACACAATAGAATTAACAAGACATGAAAATAACATATGAGAGATAAAAACTGGAAGATAACTGATGACATAGCACGATAGAGAAGTAAACAAAAAAAACTAATAAAAGACATCTATCTAGGTGGTGTGAAATATCTGTTTCAACATGTGAACGGCTAGGAGGTAAATCCGGCACCTGCACGTGTCGTGTACAGGTGCTATTGTTCACGAATAGACATCATGGGATAGTTCTGGGTAGTCCACATGTCTACTAAGATATTTCCCCTTTCGACTACTCCGTGTGACGAGCGTGTCAACAAGCAGCAAGATATATGTATAGACATGAAATGAAAAGACTACTATGAATCAGAAAGCAATCAGTAAGTGCACTTGCCTGAGGTCCTTAGCTGGAGAAACCAATACTATACCACACAAAGAGCCACAATCAGTCAACACATACAGAAGTCTCCAGATGCTAAAATAAACAGTACCAACATTCTCAGAATAGTCAAATTTGCTAGGATTTCCTGTCCTTATGTCCAATTCTGGACACAGGGGCAAAACGGTAATTTCGAACAAAAACGATGTCCGCCGTTGGACCCGCTTTGCACCGAAAAGCGTGCCAGAGTCAACGGTCTCTAAAGTCGTCAAACTACATGTCTACGGATCCAGTTTTCTGCTCAACCGTATATCCAGAGTTGGATTCCGACGGGCCGTGCACAAAATCGCCCGTTGAGTCGGACCGTGGGGCCCGCAAAACGACGTACGATTCAACTGTCTCAGAATTGGACCAAACTTGGCATACAGGACCAAAAAAATGATACGGTTCTGTTGGCGCAAGTTTTGTCTCGATCTGACGAGCGTGCACAAAGTAATTGAAGAATTTACAAAGTGCATGATACGGTGAATTTCGACGGATACGCATCAAATTCGTCGCGCACACGCGACCAATTTGAATTTCGTCAAAGCCCACACGACCACAAAGCCGTTACGCAGCTTTCGATGCTTTCGGTTCGCGACCACGTCGCCCGGAATGGCGGGACGCAAGTCGTGTGGAGGGTTTTTGTGATTTTTCTAATATTTGAAAACGGGTTTTTTATTAAACTTCACGCTGGATTATTTTGCTGAAAAATAAACGAAATCAAAAAGTATAAACTGTGTCCTAGTGTCCTATAGGTTGACCTTAATCCTGTTCAATTAGATTTTTAAATTGCTTGGTGGTTCGACCGAAATCGGTCTTCGAACATGGGTGTTTGGACTGCGAAGGTGTTCAATTTTGAACAGGTTTTTCTCCAACCTTGGGCTCGACTTACGACGCATATAATATGATCTAAATTAACCTACTTGAAAGGAATCGGAGAGGGTTACATTGTCGACATACCAGAGGAATCGGCATGCAAAACGGTCGAACGTGGCGGCAGGAATCTACCCGTGAAGTCGGCTTCCCGCAGCGCCCTGCTGCTGTCGTCCTGTTTACGCACGCGTGGCCTGTCGCGGCGGTGGTCCGGCCGCACGTGGTGGCGGCGACGGCGGCGAGCGGCCGCCTAGGGTCGAGGTGGCGCTGGGGTTCGCTAGGGTTTATGATTCTCGTTTTTCTCTCGATGTATATATGCAGTATGGGACTGCTGCTAACCGCTCGGTTGAGTAGGGACTTGCTCGGCCCTGGGCTGTTTGGGGCTGGGCTTGTCGGGCCGGCTCTTACTGCTGAGTTTGGATTCTTTGGGTTGGGATTCCTGTGCGTGGGAATAATATAGAAGTTGTTGTGGGGAAAAATATAGAAGTTGCTGTGGTTGGGTTGACCCACTGGAAAGGGTTGGCCGGGCCTTGGATGTGGGGAGAATTTAAGGGCTATTCTTTTATAGGTATTTGTAAATGAAAACCCTGTTTTAATTCTTAAAACATTCTCAACAGTATTCTAATGTATTCGAAGAATTTTCCAACTGGAAGTTATTTTACTATATATTGGTATACACATATATATATCTATATTATATACACATATATGTATATTCATATACACACACACATATATATTTATATTTACACATACACCTATGTATACACATATACATTTATATATAATATATACATTTATATATGAATACACAGATACACTTATATATATATATATATATATATATATATATATATATATATATATATATGTTTATATATATATATACCCACATACACTAATATATATATATATATATATATATATATATATATATATATATATATATATATATATATATATATATATATATATATACAAATACACACATATTTAATATTTATATATATACATACATATATTTATTTTTATATTTAATCCAAACTTCCAAACGATATTATTATACTTATATTAACAATATTAATAATAGTAACAATTATAACAAACCATGGAATCCAAAAATAGGTACGTATACAAATATGGGTTGTAGCCTAAATATTCTGAAAATACACCAGGATAAATAAGAAAATCATTTAAATACTTTTAGGTATCTTATGAATATCAAATACTTATATATATAATAACCGTAATAATATTAATAATAATTACTTACAAATATGTGTAATGGAGCATTTAAGAAAATACATACACACAAAATATATCGACACTAACATCTTGGTCACACTTCCTGCCTACACGGGCTTGAGCTTGGTTCAGGTCTAATCTGGTTAAAATGGTATAACCGGTTCTCTAAAACACAATAATATAATTAATAAATAAATAAAATCTTCGATAAGGTTTAATTCGCAATGTGGCCTGGTTTTTCTAGTTAGGACATCACTATGGCTCGGCCTTCCTTGGCATGGCTAATACACTAGTCTAGGCACGCCACTGCACTATTAGTGCCACGATTTCTAGTCACCTTGTACTCCAAATTTAATCATGATTACAAATTATCTACCGTAATAATTAACTAATTAATTTTTTATAGAATTCTAAAATCACTATTTAAATCAATAAATAAATAAAAATAATAATTTGAAAAAAAAAATTCTCCGGGAAGGGAAGCTACATTAATGACTTGTGACTTGGACTATAGCCCATGATTTGACACCCTAACCCTAATTCCTTCCTTTATGACCAGCCACATAGGGATCCCACCCTATATAAACACTTATTCATTAGTGCTTGCCTCTTTTATTTTATTTCAACACATAGGAAAAGAAAGGTATTTTTTCCCTTCCAAAAATCCCCATAAATTCATTTTAATTCCTTTTTAATCCTAGTCTTTTGTATTAGGTTCTAATTTCTGTATGTTTAATATTTCTGGAGGTTAATCTCAGTTTTGGGTTCATTTGGAGCATTTGGCCATCAAGAAGAACACCCCCTATTTGGAGCTTTTTTATACTTTTTGTACCTATAGGTAAAACTCCACAAATTGATCTAAAATTTCGTTTTCTTTGTATTTAGGGATAGATCTAGGAGTCCCCTAGCTGTACCTAGAATTTGGATAGATTTTGTGTCCGTTTGGTGTCCGTATCGGACACGTATCATTGTATATACTTAGGTGTTTGATGAAATGTCTCTTTGAACTTTTTGTTCTTGGTTTTCAAAATAAATTACACATTTGGAAAGCTTATTATGTGTAGATTACTATGGTCTGTGTCTGAGCACATTTCTAGACACGTTTCGTGTCTAAATTTAGACACACACGCACGTACGAGGCCCCGGTGCGCTGCCCTGCTGCTCGGGGTCGACACAGGACACAACACGGCCTTTCATGGCCTAATTTTTTGTGGACACGTGCGCCTAGTGTCTGACACGACGCTCAGAAAATTTGGTCGAGTTTCGTCGAGTGGATTGGGAGAAATCCCTACCGTACTGTCTCGACCACACGCACACACGTACACGTACGAGCCACTGATACGCGGTTCGACACGACACCACGGTTCACGTGGACACATTGCAGGCCACTAGAAACCTAGACCTATACCCCACCTGTCACTGTGCAAGAGCACGGCTCGTCTTGAGCACTGAGTCGTGTCCAATCGGACACGACATGGCTGCACGAGACAGCCTTAACTGACAGTTCAGTCACTGTCGGGTTTCTCTTTTGTTTGACACTTCGTGTCCACATTGGACACAGTTGTGGACACGATTAGCACCCTTGACACGTATGCATAGTGGATCACATCTGTACTTTAAGTTTTTGCTGTTTGAATTGGGGTTTTTATTATTGATAGGGGTTTCGAACAGGTAATTTTTGATACGGGTTGTATTAGACAGTTATTCTCTGATATTCCCTGTTTTGATTTTGATTAATTGTGTTAATGTCGAAGCTAACATGGTTAATAGGATGATGTGTAGATGTTAGTTAACCTAGGGTTCAATGATATTAGTTTTAGCATTGGGTTATGCTTTCGAATCTTTTTTTTTCCTGAAAACTGTCAACATTGAAAATTGAGTTGTACACATTGTCATTTTTCATGAACCTGAGTTCACTGATTTTCTGAGAACCTGAGAGAAATGAGAACTAAACCTATACACACACCCTATATATTTCAGAGACACTGATTTCACATTTAATCCACACACACACACACATATGCATATAACTGAAATGTTATTTAACTGAGATTTGAATTGAACTTGAAAGTTAGTTTTGAATGTTAGATTTAAACGTGAGAAGTGAGTTTTGATTTGAAATTGGAAATTCCCTCATTCGCTGAAACTTTCTGAATACTTACTTTCTTCTCCTTTTTCAGAGTTTAAATTCGATTTTTGTTTATGAATGTAATGTTCAGTTGTTGGTCATATACGTAAGTGATGTCCTGTCCTCTCCTTGATGAATGTTGCAGTCCCTAACTTACTTGTTTTAGTTGACATATATTGCTAAAACTGAGAACCTATGAGAAATCTCACACACACATGAGAACTCTTACACACACAACTTGTGTTGCTCTAACTAGGAGTCAGGTACCTCATCTCGGACAGTACATTTACTTCAGACATTCAGATACCAGGCGAGTACATTCTCTGATCATTTCATAACTTGCTTAGAATTATATTCCTGCTCTAGTTTACCTTATTTGATGCTGTCACGATATTATCACGGATTGGTACTATATGGATCCCTACATTGAGATATTATCCCCCTCGGGAGCATCGGATACATCATATTATGTGTTTCATGTACATCATGTATTCCTCACTCTCATGTTATTCATGTTTCTCATGTGCTTCATGCTCGTTCATGCATGCTCGTATACTCTCATGTGCTTTCATGTTCGGTCATGTTTCCCATGTATCTCATGTATAACCTATACTTCATGTGCACTCATTTATGAGCCTTCATGTAAATTTCATGTGCACCCATTTATGGGCCCCCATGTAAACTTCATGTGCACTCATTTATGAGCTCTCATGTATACTTTATGTGTACCCATTTATGGGCTTCATGTGAAAACCATGTACGTAACATAACTTGTCTGGATCCTTGTGTATTGATTGGGATATGGGGGAGTATAAATAGTCATGTGATCAATTCTAAAGTAGTATAGCCATGTACGCCTCTTTAGTATAGCCATGTACAAATCAAGCCGTTCACATGTCGACTTTGTACTCTAAATCACTAGTCACTGGTAGCTCTCTACTTATAGTAGATATTTCTATTACAGTTCTCTCTCTGTTTACATCATGTACTTTCTTTCAGTTTCATGTATCGTACTCTCTTGCATGTTTATATTCTCTAACCTGTTATGATCTGCGTAAGATGTATTGTACTCGCTTCTGTCCTGATTGGACCTGTTAAAAATTTTACAGAGGATGATGAGGAACCCTACACCCCTTACTTGGAGCTTGCCTAGATGACACTCGCGACCTGGACCCCTGGAGAGGTTCAGGCAGCTGGTGAGGACGATACCTTGCATAGTGTAGATAGCTTAGACTGTTCTTTCTTTTCATGTTTAGTTGTTGTCCTTATTTTCAGAGTTGTATATTTAGAGTTGTTGAGACTTTGATTATTTCACTTCTTTTTGTACTAAGTTGAGGATTTCTTTATCTATTTTATCGTGCCATATTCTATCTCTAGATTGTGATTGAGTTGTACCTCTGTGTTCGCCTCCTTATGGAGAGTATTTCATGTTATGTTAGTTATAGTTCATGACCTAGAACAACGTTCTACCGCCGACACTGCGGCGTAGGCTGGACGCTGTTACGTACTCGTACCCTCACAGTGGGTGCGGGTCGTGACACGTTTTTAGTGGTGGCCCATGCAGGTCGAGTTTGTGTAGTGGTATTCGAACTAGAGTATCACTACAGCCTGCAGTAGGATTATGATATATTTTTGAAGGTACTCAATCACAGTTAGGATTCCTTGAGAGATTCCTGGGACAACCCTTGAGAATCTTATTTGAACTTCAATTTGAAATCATTTTCCTTGTTTTGTTCGCTCTCACTCCTTGATTATTGAATTTGATTTTGATGGATCGTTGTTGATTTTAATTTTCCTATCAAGATGAATTTTATGACCTGAGTTACGATATTTTCTGATAACATATATTGACGGAAATAACAGGGATGGTAAAACGTCTACTTGATTATGGAACCTGTAGTTTATCGCAGCCATATTAGCTGGCATGGCGGAAACATAGAGACCTGACTTCGGATGTATGTATCTTGGTTATGAGATTTGGAATTTCTCGCAGCCATACTAGTCGGCATAGCGAGAATTCCAGACGACATGATTATAGAGGTGCATGCCCCAGTTATGGAATCTATCGTTTATCGCAGCCTTGCTTACTGGCATGACGAGGGCTCTGAGTAACATGATTTTGGACAGACGCATATGATTATCAGACTGTATCTTGAGAAGGTTTTTGAACATATCATCTCTATCGTACCCTTCTGTTGTTATAAATTGTATTCCATTATCAAATAATTTAGGAGTAGGGATATTTTAGTTTTGTATAGCTTATCCATATGTAGTTCTTTCATAGTGTAATGACATGATGACTTGTAGAGTGTCTGTACCCTAGAGATGATAGTTAGTATTGGTATTAGAATAGTAACCATTGTAGATAATTTCTCTGTTATTTATACTACCTACCAGTTCCCATAGAGGATGTTAGTCTGCTCTGCAGCCTTGATGATTGTTATTATTTTCCCTTGTCCCTTCCAGTAAGGCACCCATGACCAGAGCCTGTCCTTGACTATAGTTGTAGTTCACCTAAGACTGAGAGGTCTATATATATATAGATAGATTGCAGATGGTATTGGCATATGGGATATGGGTTGGTTGGTATCTATAGGCCATTGTTGTGTAGAATTATAGACATGTTGCTTAGCCTATATCTGGTTCAGTTTTCTGTTTTAGTTAAGTTCTCCTTGAGATTAGTTCAGGCATGATAGATCAACCTTTATAGGCAGTGTGCAGACCCTTCACTAGATGTCCTGACCCTTGTTTATAAATTCAGTCTCCTTAGCATCATTTACTTTTGCCTACATTGATGTTTCAGACCATTCATCCTTAGCTTAAATTCTGAGCATTGTCCAGTTCCTTATAAGTTTAGTCTACTTTAACCCTTGATGATCAGTTATATATGTATGGATATATAGACAATATACTTAGGATATATGTAATGGGTTGTTGTTCTTGAGCTTATGTATATATGGTGTTTGGGATTTGTGTGCTTAGATTATGGGTATTTAGTTATGGGTGACTTGATAAGATTGGGAAGTTAGGAGACATCTAGATAGCTAGCATAGGTAAAACCCTAAGAAGTTAACCAGTTGATGACCAAGTACTTGGATGTTGACAAATTGACTAGTGGTTGACCCTTGACTATGTTTAACCTAGAAGTAGTACTACCATCTTAAATTTCGAGGACAAAATTTTTCTAAGGTGGATAGACTTGTAACACCCAGTTTTATAAATGAGGGTAATTTTGAAATTTTGTGTTTTAAATTATTTAATTATGATATTTAAATAATAATATGATTTTTAGTAATTTTTAATCATTTTAAAACTATTTAAATATCATGACTTGTGATTTTGATGTGCTGCCAGTGAAATCCTAGAGTCTGCATGACCTGGAGCCTAACCATGTCATTAGGATGATTTAATTATCATTTTTAGCCTAGGGATAATTTGGTCATTTTGACTTATTTGAATTATTTGATGATTTATTGAATTGGTAAATTCTAGTTTGACTTTGACTTGTTGAGACCTAGTGGACTAGCCTAGAAGCTAACCCTAGCCATGGTGACCCTAGTCTAACTTAGGTTAACCTACTTTTAGTCATTAGAAACTAATTTTGGATTAGGGGATTAGTTTAAGTGGAATTAGTTCATGGGTTGTGGTTTAATGAAATGACTTGTGATTAAGGACTTAATAACTTTTGACTTGGCCCATGGCCCATGATTTGACACCCTAACCCTAATTCCTTCTTTTATGACCAGCCATATAGGGATCCCCATCCTATATAAACACTTATTCATTAGTGCTTGCCTCTTTTATTTCATTTCAACACATAGGAAAAGAAAGGTATTTTTCTCCCTTCCAAAAATCCCCATAAATTCATTTTAATTCCTTTTTAATCCTAGTCTTTTGCATTAGGTTCTAATTTCTGTATGTTTAATATTTCTGGAGGTTAATCTCAGTTTTGGGTTCATTTGGAGCATTTGGCCATCAAGAAGGACACCCCCCATTTGGAGCTTTTTTATGCTTTTTGCACCTATAGGTTGTAAAACCCCTAAATTTCTACTATTTATTTTATTAAATTTGGTACCGATTTAAAATTTTGTATTGTACGTCGCATAGTCGTATTATACGTCGCGCACGAAATTTTATTTTTCGTAGTTGCCCGTCGAGTGCGAATATGTGCGAGCGTACATATTTTAGAAAAATATTTTTCTATTATACACTTTCAAAATATTTTATAATTATTATTCTTGCTATAAAAGTCTTTTATTTTTAGCAGTCATTAATCATAAATAATATTTTATAATCATGTATGCATTATTTGTGCATACATATATTTCGTAATTATTTATTAGTCTATTTTAAATGAAGATGTAAATTCGAGATTTATTAATATTAATATTTTATTATTTTCGAAATTAATTATTATAGTATTTTTGGAAAACATATTTTTGAAATATTTGTGACAATTTAAGTTTTGATTTGATTCCATGGATACATTTAAATAGTAAACTAATATCTATGTTTAAAATTGATTTGATTTTAAACTAAGAAAATTAAACTAGATTTAATTAGATTTGTATTCGGATTTGATTTAATTGATTTTAAATTTAGTAGAGAAATATCTAAATTTGGGTTTTAAATATATTCCTAATCCTATCCAAATTGGGAATTCCCACATCCTATAAATAGGCAGGTACTCCTCCAATATTTTTATCATCCACATTATTCATCCACAAAAATTTCCACAACCCAAATTGTGCATCGTGTCGGTGTCCCCTTCCCTTCCACTATTTTTTTTATTTCTATTACATTTACATTTCATCTTCTTCGTCGTGTCCACACGCCGGACACGAACTCGACCCCATGGCTATGTCTCGCAGGACAACCCAAAACCAATTCCTAACCCCTAACCTAACCTAGCCGTCGCCACCTACTGTCCCGATCGACTCGGACCGCCCGACTCCCTGGCCACCAAATCCAACCTCGTCGCGACCCCCATCTCAGCACACCCGCTGACCGACCGCACCGACCCCCATCTCAGCACACCCGCTGACCGACCGCACCCGACTCCTCCGGTCAACCAAATCCAGTCCTGCCGACAATAAACCGAGCCATCCGGCAACCATCACCACCGGCTACCCTTGCCGTAACCACCCGCAGCACATCGCTGCCGCCACACGACGTCCCAACCACCCGACACCACAGCCAAGAAAACCCAGAAGACAAAAACCCTAGAAATTAAAACAACCACCACCACTTACCCCCCCTCCGGTGACCTTCGCCTGAGTAGCCGCCTGCACCGCCGTGCCTCCCGCTGTGACCGCCGATGTGTCCTCGTCCGCGCCGCCCTCTCCGGTCAGCCATCACCACGTCCGCCTTCCCGAAACCCTGCGGCAAACCGCCTCCGCCACCGCTCTGTGCGCCACCACGGCTGTGGCCGCCGACCTCGCTGGGCCTAAACCCTCTCCTCCGCCACCGCAAGTCGCTGGCGTCCGCCGCCCGCGCTTCCCTCCGATCATCTTCCTCCAGACCCATCGCCTACTTTTTTGCCGAACCGCCGGACCACTGATTTCTTCCGCCACCCTTCGATCTTCACCTCCGCCGCCTCCATGAACGGAGTCCCGCCGGATCGCCACGCCGATCCGCCACCGTGCCCCACTGAGACCGCCGTCCCTCTCATCAGCTCGCTCTCTCCACCTCACCGACCCGCGCCCGGCGCGCCACCGCAGCGCCACCCTCCGCCTCAGTCCTCGCCAACTCCCTCCGCTCCCCTTTCACTCTTTCGTTCTCTCTCTCCCGTCCTTAACATTCCTCCTCTTTTGTGTGGTTGGGAACTATTGGAACCAACCACATCTGCTATTTCCTTACTACTACTTTACTTTTGATGGTATTAGGCTATATTATTATTCTTATTATTAATATTTTTCATTATTATTATTATTATTATTATTATTATTATTATTATCATCATTAATAATAATAAATATTATTATTACTGTTAATATTATTTTTATTCTTTATATGTACAAAATATGTGGCTTGGTTATAAGTTCTATATTACTATTATCATCATGAATATTTTTGCAGCTGACTAGGATTTATGATTAATATTAGTCATTATGAATTTTGTGAATTTTAGTATTACTATAGTATTTTGATATTCTATATATATTATCATTGTATTATTTTGTAAATTAATTTATGACTCTTTAGTAAAAATGGTACTTTGACAAAAATATAGGTTTACAAATACGGATTTTAGCATTAAATAATTTTCTATAAGTAATTTGTTTCTCTTATAATATTTTTGGAAAATATAGTTTTTACCTAAATTGTATCTCTACAAACTTAAGAGTTTTCTAGGAACACAGTTTCTGTTATATTTTAGTATTTATCTAAACACTTTTTTTAAACTTGCAAAAATAGAAGTTTTCATTTATGATAAATTTTCTTAAAATCATATATATCCAATTTCTATCGATCAATCTCATGTCCATGACCAATCCCAAACTTTCTATTCCCTCACCCATTTCAAGCAAACCATATGTCCACCCTAACTAATTTGACCCTTCTGGACCCAATGGAACTGTCCGTGCCACCATCTGAGGTCACCTTGCATAGTTGTTACATCGAAGTTGCAGTTCGTGCCACCTTGATCATCGCAGCACACCAGGCGTACTATCAGGCAAGACACCTTGCCATTTGCTGTTTACTTATTTTAGCTCATATTTCATGCATTATTTATTTTCTTTATGCAAAATAAACTGTGATACATGGCATAACTGTTAGAACTTACTGTTCATTTATTTTTCCTGCTATGTATTATTTTTCTCACATTAAACCTAGATTTAAGGGACCACCTTGTGTGTTGCATTCATTGGCCTTGATACGTTGTAACACGAGGTTGTATGTCGTATGTAGAACACAGAAGTGCGTGATTGGCTGGCCACCAGTACGTACAAGCCGTGCGATAGGAATAACCACTAATAGAGATTGCATGCTAGTTTGACTTAGCGGTTATAGTGATTTATGTTGTGGATACAACACAGTAGGCATTGGGCGGGGAGGACAATTCCTTAGCGTATGGGCTTCGATGCACTTTCCCTTGTGACCGTACGCTCCACTGGAGATGCGGGTTGACGACCCTTATTATTGCTGGCCACTGACGTTCGTGGAACGATCATGCCTGAGGCCCCTGGTGCCCCAAGGGGGGACTATGCCGATCCTATTCAGCCAGGGCCCATGCGTAGGAAGGATTGTTCTTAACTATATTTCACATAGAACGGTTAGGCTACCTTTATCCGTTAGGTACGAGTACTTTTGGTTTGGGTACTTATATCTGACCGTGGCTTGGAACAATAACTTGTCGCGGATTAGTTCGTCACATCTTGTCCTTGTTTGGTTGTAGGTGTGACTTACTACTTCGATGAGAAGGTATTGAACCTTGTTGGGGTCCGGATACCATATTGGATTCATAGCATGGGAAGATACGTTACCGTGAATTAGTTTACCATCTCCTGTCCTTGTTTGGTTGGGGGGATGGTACGCTCGTTCAGTAGGTGCGTATTGGACCATGTTATAATTCGATTTACTTATTTATTGAGCAATATTTATTCAGTTTATATGACATGATATTATGTGTCTTGTTACGTCCCACTGAGGACCTGGTTGTCTTGCCAGGTGTGTGCTATTGTCTTTCGCAGGTGCTCTAGCTTTAGTTGTGCTCATCGCTATTCTTCGAGGATGATTGCACTTGGATCGTCTTCGCTTCGCTCGCCAAAGTTATTCTTTTTCATGTATTTTTCCTTATCTTGTTGGTAGTGGATTTGTCTCCGCCCAACATATTGTATCAAGACAATTTATTCTCATTCTATGATATCTTTTATTCATTTATTTTGTGTGGATGAGTGTAGTTGTAGTTTTACTGCATTTTACAGCTTATGTATTTATACGAGGCTTCCATATATTGGAGTATACTTCGTATAAATACAGCTGGCATGTCGACGTTCCTAGTCCTACGTATTTTGGGACTGGGGCGTTACATAGGTAAAACTCCAAAAATTGATCTAAATTTTTGTTTTCTTTGTATTTAGGGATAGATCTAGGAGTCCCCTAGCTTTACCTCGAATTTGGGTGAATTTTGTATCTGTTTGGTGTCCGTATCGGACACGTATCAATGTATATACTTAGGTGTTTGATGAAATGCCTCTTTGAACTTTTTGTTCTTGGTTTTCAAAATAAATTACACATTTGGAAAGCTTATTATGTGTAGATTACTATGGTCTGTGTCTGAGCACATTTCTGGACACGTTTCGTGTCCAAATTTAGACACACACGCACGCACGAGGCCCGGTGCGCTGTACTGCTGCTCGGGGTCGACACAGGATACGACACGGCCTCTCATGGCCTAATTTTTTGTGGACACGTGCGCCTAGTGTCTGACACGACGCTCATAAAATTTGGCCGAGTTTCGTCGAGTGGATTGGGAGAAATCCCCACCGTACTGTCTCTGTAAGCCCCTGAATTTAGGGCTTATTTTTCTCAATTTTTATAATTTAATTAGTTGTAATAGATATTATTATTTGATTATTATTTGATTTAATGCTCTTTACCCTGACTTGGATTTCTAGAGCATCAGGGATGCCAGTCTCTGGAAACTTTCTTCTTGAAGTTTGTAGTAGACGAGATTACCTTCACGTCGATATATCATGTCCCATCCAAACTCGTTCCCTTGTGCTCCTTTTGTATCGCACAAGTTCGGGTCAATTTAGACCATTTAATTATTAATTGATTTCTCACTCTTTTCCTTGATCCTCATAAGCACGTTACCATGACTTTTAATCTAGGAGCACCAGACTAGTATTTTTCTTGAAACCAACTTGTCATGCCTGATCTACTCGAGACGCTCTTCACCCATGACCTTCTTGTCCCACTCAGACACACCATCTTATGCCCCATTTTCTTCACACAACTTTTGTCACGCCCCGCTCCCGTAGGAGCGATCGTCCTCGCTAAGGCGTGATGCCGTACGAGCCTAGATTGCGCTCGTGCAAGGCAATTCCATAACGGCCGATTATATCGGCGGCGACGGGATCGTCGCACAGAAGTCCCAAGCAGAAACATTGAATACGCAGCGGAAATTAGAACAAGAACACATGAAACACAAGTTATTCAAAAGAAGCTCTTTTATTGATATTGAATACAAGATTACATTTGTGGGCGCAAGGCCAATTTACAAGTCTCTCGTGCTCACATATCTCTCAATTACAAGTCACTCTGCTCTCTCTCATCTCTCGATACAATTGCTTGAGCCAGCGAAACTTTGGAAGACGATGTCCATACATTATGTCCTGTATAAGTCTTCAGTTCACGCGGCCGTACGCTTCGACTCGCCAAGGAACTCCGTGCCTCGACGCATCCAAGCGAGATCCGCGCCACGAGCTTCTACCTGTGCCTGCACATGAAACACTGTGTGGGTATCAGTACCACTGTACTGGTGGAGTGAGCTCCTCGCCCACCCATACAAAACCTACACGTTCATTTACTTTGTGCAGCTTAAATCCCTTTCGATTGTATTTCTAGTTTTGCCTTAGGATCAGTTTTAGGACCGGCGCCTTGGCGCAACTTGTGTATCAGAACCATCCCGTGCTTGTAATGTCAACGTTAACTCATTCTTTGCCTCTAGACCCCCTTCTTGTGCCAATAACGTAACCTATCAAGTCGTGTTTGCCTTACGGCCAAAATCAGGGACGCAACTACACGATAGACTTTATTTCCGTGTGACCGTGCTATCGTACTGATAACATCCTTATCCTCAAGCCTCGAAACCTTGTCGTTTTCTTACAATGTCAACATATCGACTCAGACTTGTCTAGTGACAATGCGACCGTGCCTCGTATTTTGAGGTCGTACCCAGCAACTCGACATAACTTTCAACCAACTTGCCCTACGGCCCTTCTCGACTTTACACTCGATGCCACAACTCGTGCCGAAGCACGGGTCTTTACTTAGCCAAACCCTAGGCCTCATAATACTTTGGGTGCAACCGAGCACACACACTTCATAACTCACGTCGTACTGCATTTACACCACCGTGGTTACGATCGACTCCGTGCATGCAGATTCGCCGCTTAGCACGCCAATTATCTATATGAAAGGTCACTGGCACGTCAAGCCATCATGGACATAGCCTGGCATTCGGGAGCCTTGCACCGCAGGTTGCGATCCCAGATACAAGTCCCCGACCTACCGGTTGCTTCATACCCAGATCGGCTATACCGTGTTTCCTCCTAGGCCGAGTCGGTCCCGTGGCCCCGAGTTGCCGCTCGAAGAAACATCGCCCTTATCGACAAGTTGTCCATGACCACGCACCTAGGAGACATCTAGACTCACATAAATGCATGGCCTAATGTTACGGTACGATTGGAACCATACTTAGCATCTCATGCTCTAAACCACCCTTTGCATAACGTGCATTAGAATAGGAACGCGAGACTCCCAACCGAGGGACCACCTCGAACTTCATGGAACGACTCTTGCATAGCCTTCCAACTTAACTTGAACATAACGTGTTCCTTAAGTATCGACAGACCGTGGCTAACTTCCCACTGAACCAACCGTGGCTCGTGCCTTAGACCAACACATATTCTACGCAACGCTATCGCCCGAGTTGTACCTTATTTGACGGGACTTGGGATTGTGGGACAATTTAACTTGACAACCGCAGAATGAGCGGGATAGCACTTGGAATGACTTAGGTCGACCGGCGTAACTTTGCCTAACTTACTCAAGCCTACAACTTAACCCGAGGGACGAGCAAAGGCTATGCCAAGCCTTGCGCAGTGGAACCGTGCACGCTTTATCAAGCGTTTATGCGGGCGACGCCTATGACTGAGGCAAGTTCATAGTTTTGTGTCGAAGACCAACTTTCCTTCTCCCAAGCCACGGGACGAAGGACCGAGTGTCATTTTCAAAGTACGTCGTGCACCAACTCTAAGCCGACCGTGGGACATTTTTCATGTTCTAACTCATTTTGACCCATCGGGATTATTCCCTTAGCTATGTGGATTCATCTCTTTTATTATTAAGCCTACTTGTGCAAGTTGAAAACACGATTTATTATGTGAAGGCAAAGATGAGGCAAGTTCACCGAAACTACCCCACCTGAGCGAGCGGTCGCCTCGACCGAGCGAGCCTTCGAGCAGCCGTTGCAAGGCTAAGGCCGAACGCCGTCGGCGTTTCGATTCCTCCGATTGACTTTGCGGGATGGGGCACTACATCATACACCATTCAGAACAAGTCTCGTCCTCGAGACTTTCCTGAAGGCAAGTCATCCTACCATTTCTATGGCCAAGACTTAATCGTACACATTTCGCCTACACGTTCCTTCGATTCCGAGCCACGCTCGTACTATTATCAATCTTTCCTTTAACACGATTTCAAGATCTCGACACACTCCCATCTTTTAAGCCTTGCTTGAACTCGTCGTATCACTTGGCTGGATCGTGCATGCATTCCAAGCGTTCCCAGAATACCTGTATTCAGCCAAGCCGCATGATAGAAAATTTGTCATTCTCACTCGAGTCACATCGTGCACATACCCAAGCGTCCCTGAAATATATGCATGTCAGCCGAGTCTCGTGAGTAGGGTTTCCTATATTCGTGATCCACGCCATCTATCCATTCCAATCCTCAAGATCAATCCTTCCGATTGCTAACACTTGAAACAGGGCGTCTCGCCTAACCGCTAGGCTATTTCTTTTCGAGGCTAAGTCAATGTCAGGATTGGAATCATAGTTCCCCAACAATAATGCCAATACTGACCCCAATTCTAGGGTCAAACTAGAGTCGATCATACGGGGTCTTCTACCCAAGCTCGCGTCACTCAGATTTCTAAACGTCGAGCACGATCACCTAATTCGTATTACAGCACGCGTTGCGTATATTCGAATTCCTTCAATTCACCAATTCTAACCAATTCATGTATTCGATCACGAGGTCGTCTCGCTCGATAATACGTTGTGCCCCAATCTCACGCGAGTCTGATAATCCATGGTGGTTCATGAATCACCATGCAACGCTCCCGCGGAATAATCATTCTCATCGGGGCGTAACTCTTGTTTGAGTTTAGACTCATTCATTCTCGATACACGGATTGGACCTACTCAATCCTCAAGTTCAATCGACAAGCACACAAATTCAATCTCGAGTCTATCTTTGCGTCAAACCACAAGTCGAAGCACAAATTGTCGCACCGTACAAGTTCGACCACTCCCGCTGTATGAATCACCATACCAGCGCTCACGCAGAGTGATCGCCCTAATCGGCGTGACGCATGTACGAGGCTGGAGTAGCGCTCGCATAAGACAAGAACGTCAACGTTGTGGTTATTGACAAAGCAAATCCAAACATTCCAGTTTTCATCTAAGCCAAGTTCGATAGTTCGATCGTCATTCGTTCAACTTAGAAACTCTTCGAGCCAAGTCTATCTTTTCCTCGACACATTTTAACATCCCGATTAAAGCATCTATCGAAACAATGACATTCGCACGATCGTCATTTGTCGAGTCAGAGTACCCCCGAGTTATCGCATATCGATCTTTGATACGCCTCAATACCATCGACGATATGCGTAACCTGACGATCTTCCTTGCAACCAATTTTGAGTCGTGCATTGATGCTGTCGTCCGAACTGGATATTCCTCAATTTTCTCGATATTCAAGATCAAGTTCGGTCGCTATTCCTCAAGCTCGTTTCAAGATCGTTGTTCAAAACTCAAGTCACATTTCATTTGAATCAATTCAAAATCGTAGTACGTGCGATCCTCTAAGTTTCCTCGATCAAGACCATTCATTTTATTCATCGTTTCGAATCGTGTTCTAACTCGCGTTGCACAATGACTAGTTGTCTGAACGATATCTCGTTCGGAACATTCGAAGTCACGACCAACTAAGCGTGACACGCTCTAAAGCTTTGTGCGATCGCATCGCCTCGCCGACATACTCGTAATCCTCAATATTCACTCGAACAATTTCTAAGACGAACCATACACCACTCGGATTCGAGCCACTCGACTAGTCGTCGACACTCATTCTTATTCTTCTCCGAACCTATCACATACACCACTCGGATTCAAGCCATACGATCTAGTCCTCAATCACATTCGCGTCATTCGCTAAGACATCCTTCAGATTCGTTCGACGAATCGCTAGCGTAGTCGCTCGTGTCGTATCGACGCACTAAGTCGTTCGCAATATTTCCTCGAAATCCAAATCAATCTTCCGTGTACGCCTAAGCGTTAGTCCGATAGCGTTCCTATCGATAGACACTCTAAGTGCATCTCCGTTCCTGACCGAATGATACTTAATATCGCTCGCGACTTGTTTGCACCAAAAAGTCGAGGTGCGTGACGCGAAACACAACTTAGCCAAAAGGCCGTGTGCATAGCCATTTCTGTGCGGACTATATTCCGAGTTTGCATGCTCAATTGCTAGGGTCGATATTGGACTAATTTGGCATGCACGCGACTTGCTAACATTAGCACATGTTTTCTATCGAGTCAAGTTTGCAACGTTCGACACAAAGGCCCTATCGACGCATTTGGCAATGGCCTACCGATGCGTTAGATTGAACGCTTGTACGAGCTTTCGAAAATATTTAGACTTATTGTATGGATATGCCGAGGAACATTTGAGAGAGAGCGCACCAACGATAACAACTTGCGGAAGCAACAGAGTTTTGCGAAAACATCGAAGTTAAAGAATTCAATCGACGGTCCAAGGACGTAAAGCCGTGCTCTGATACCATTATGTAACGCCCCGCTCCCGTAGGAGCGATCGTCCTCGCTAAGGCGTGATGCCGCACGAGCCTAGATTGCGCTCGTGCAAGGCAATTCCATAACGGCCGATTACATCGGCGGCGACGGGGTCGTCGCACAGAAGTCCCAAGCAGAAACATTGAATACGCAGCAGAAATTAGAACAAGAACACATGAAACACAAGTTATTCAAAAGAAGCTCTTTTATTGATATTGAATACAAGATTACATTTGTGGGCGCAAGGCCAATTTACAAGTCTCTCGTGCTCACATATCTCTCAATTACAAGTCACTCTGCTCTCTCTCATTTCTCGATACAATTGCTTGAGCCAGCGGAAACTTTGGAAGGCGATATCCATACATTATGTCCTGTATAAGTCTTCAGTTCACGCGGCCGCACGCTTCGACTCGCCAAGGAACTCCGTGCCTCGACGCATCCAAGCGAGATGCGCGCCACGAGCTTCTACCTGTGCCTGCACATGAAACACTGTGTGGGTGTCAGTACCACTGTACTGGTGGAGTGAGCTCCTCGCCCACCCATACAAAACCTACACGTTCATTTACTTTGTGCAGCTTAAATTCCTTTCGATTGTCTTTCTAGTCTTACCTTAGGATCAGTTTTAGGACCGGCGCCTTGGCGCAACTTGTGTATCAGAACCATCCCATGCTTGTAATGTCAACGTTAACTCATTCTTTGCCTCTAGACCCCCTTCTTGTGCCAACAACGTAACCTATCAAGTCGTGTTTGCCTTACGACCAAAATCTGGGACGCAACTACACGATAGACTTTATTTCCGTGTGACCGTGCTATCGTACTGATAACATCCTTATCCTCAAGTCTCGAAACCTTGTCGTTTTCTTACAATGTCAACATATCGACTCAGACTTGTCTAGTGACAACGCGACCGTGCCTCGTATTTTGAGGTCGTGCCCAGCAACTCGACATAACTTTCAACCAACTTGCCCTACGGCCCTTCTCGACTTTACACTCGATGCCACAACTCGTGCCGAAGCACGGGTCTTTACTTAGCCAAACCCTAGGCCTCATAATACTTTGGGTGCAATCGAGCACACACACTTCATAACTCACGTCGTACTGCACTTACACCATCGTGGTTACGACCGACTCCGTGCATGCGGCTTCGCCGCTTAGCACGCCAATTATCTATATGAAAGGTCACTGGCACGTCAAGCCATCGTAGACATAGCCTGGCATTCGGAAGCCTTGCACCACAGGTTGCGATTCCCGATGCAAGTCCCCGACCTACCGGTTGCTTCATACCCAGCTCGGCTATACCGTGTTTCCTCCTAGGCCGAGTCGGTCCCGTGGCCCCGGGTTGCCGCTCGAAGAAACATCGCCCTTGTCGACAAGTTGTCTATGACCACGCACCTAGGAGACATCTAGACTCACGTAAATGCATGGCCTAATGTTACTGTACGATTGGAACCATACTTAGCATCTCGTACTCTAAATCACCCTTTGTGTAACGTGCATCAGAATAGGAACGCGAGACTCCCAACCGAGGGACCGCCTCGAACTTCATGGAACGACTCCTGCATAGCCTTCCAACTTAACTTGAACATAACGTGTTCCTTAAGTATCGATAGACCGTGGCTAACTTCCCACTGAACCAACCGTGGCTCGTGCCTTAGACTAACACATATTCTACGCAACGCTATCGCCCGAGTTGTACCTCATTCGACGGGACTTGGGATCGTGGGACAATTTAACTTGACAACTGCAGAATGAACGGGACAACACTTGGAATGACTTAGGTCGACCGGCGTAACTTTGTCTAACTTACTCAAGCCTACAACTTAACCCGAGGGACGAGCAAAGGCGATGCCAAGCCTTGCGCAGTAGAACCGTGCACGCTTTATCAAGCGTTTATGCGGGCGACGCCTATGACTGAGGCAAGTTCATAGTTTTGTGTCGAAGACCAACTTTCCTTCTCCCAAGCCACGGGACGAAGGACCGAGTGTCATTTTCAAAGCACGTCGTGCACCAACTCTAAGCCGACCGTGGGACGTTTTCCATGTTCTAACTCATTTTGACCCGTCGGGATTATTCCTTTAGCTATGTGGATTCATCTCTTTTATTATTAAGCCTACTTGTGCAAGTTGAAAACACGATTTATTATGTGAAGGCAAAGATGAGGCAAGTTCACCGAAACTACCCCACCTGAGCGAGCGGTCGCCTCGACCGAGCGAGCCTACGAGCAGCCGTTGCAAGGCTAAGGCCGAACGCCGTCGGCGTTTCGATTCCTCCGATTGACTTTGCGGGACGGGGCACTACAACTTTCCTGACACGTGACCCAATTTTAATTCACCACACGGTGTCACATTTATTTTTCGACTTGAATTGTGGATACCCTATCGACCCAACCTAGTCGACCCCAAATAGGGGCATAGCCCACATGAAGCCTACTACCCGCCTGACACTTGTGTCCTATTTCTTTGAGCCCCCGCATGTTATTTATTTACCCATGATCATAAATACCTATTTTTAATTCAAATATTGTACCATGTCCATTTTAGCCTAACCCGGCTCCACTGAACCCGATCCCAGCTCCATGTTACCCCCCATCATGACTGCCCATACCCCCCCACTGATAAATATCCTTCTCCCTAAAATATCTTATTTTCCCTCTCCTTGTATATATATATATATATATATATATATATATATATATATATATATATATATATATATATATATATATATATATATATATGGGTAAAGTGCAAAAAAAACCCTCGCTAAATTACTGCCTTTTGCACTAAAAGACCTTTTAGAATTTTTTTGCAGTTTACCCCTCCTTAGATTATACATCCGCTCGGTTAGCCCCCTCCCGCCAAATTTTAAAAAATTTATACCTAAACTACCCCTCCCCCTCCCCTCTAACCTCTCCCCCCCCTCCGGCGGCGCTGGCGCCGGCGAGCCCCCCCCCCCCCCCCCCCCCGACCCACCCCCCCTCCTCCTCCCTCGCCGGTGAACAGCCCCCCCTCCTCCTCCCTCGCCGGCGAACAGCCCCCCCGCCCCCCCCGCCGACCCACCCCCCCCTCCTCCTCCCTCGCCGGCGAACAGCCCCCCTCCTCCCTCGCCGGCGAACAGCCCCCCCTCCTCCCTCGCCGGCGAACCCCCCCCCCCCCCCCCGCTCCCCCCGCTCCTCCCGTCGGCCCCGACCCCCCGCTCCTCCTCGCCGGCGAGCGACCCCCGACCCTCCCCACCCGACCCCTCCCCCCTCCGCCTCCGTCGCCGGTCGCCGGCGAGCGCACCCCCCTCCTCCTCCTCGCCGGCGAACACAGCCGAAGAAGGAGGGGGGGCAGGGGTAAAATTGTCATTTGGGGGCAAAATGAGCTTAATTTATACTTTTGGCAATTTTAAGAGCATGGGGTCTTTTAGTGCAAAAAACACAAATTTAACGAGAGGTTTTTTGCACTTTACCCATATATATATATATATATATATATATATATATATATATATATATATATATATATATATATATATATATATATATATATATATATATATATATATATATATATATATATATATATATATATATATATATATATACTTATATTTTAAATATCTCTCTCTCTCACCACATAACTTTCCCCACATCACCATCACAACTCCCCCCTACCCGTACAGGACAGACCCCCACTCCCTCTCTCTACTTTCTTTCTCTCTCATTAATATCTCTTTCTCTCTCTCTCTCTCTCTTTTTATAACATATCTCTCTCTCTCTTCTCTAACTCACACACACACCTTTTTCTCTAATCTCTTTCTTAAAATGAACACACATCAGCCCCATGGCCGACCCCCCTCCCGAGCTCATCCTCCCGAGCGCCACCACCAGCCACCTCCCTGGCCGAACTCCTCCCCTCCTCCTTCTTATTCACTTCACTCCCACCACCATCATCATCATCTTCCATTACCACCACCCGAGCTCCAACCCGAGCACCTCCCATCCTCATCTCTCCCTCAACCACCACGCGCCGCCACCCTCGCCGCCCCGCCGCGCGCCACCACAGCAGCCAGCGAGGCCGCAGCAGCAGTGCAGCACCGCAGCAGCTGTGCGCAGCCAGGCGCGCGCGATAGCAGCCTTGCCGGCGCCGTGCCGCCGCCGCGGGCCGCCGTGGCCGGCCGTCGCACGGTCCCCCATGGCCCCCTTGGTCGGGCGCACCTTTCCGTGGCGGCCACCATCCTCCGGGATGCGCCGCCTAGGCGTTTCGTGCGTTTTGAACGAGATCCCGTCGACGCGCGCGCGGACGAATTTCAGAAAGTTCGCTCCGGGACAGCGACTTCGTGCCGATTTTTTGGACAATTCGACCGTTGGATCGGCGATTTCTTCACTCCGTCTCAATCTCGGTATATACCCCTTCATCCCTCTCAATTTTCGTCCGTTAATTTTGTCGTTTGATACATGAAAATCGGCCACCAAGTTGAACGTTTAAATTGTGTTATTTTTGGGCAGTTTTACGGAGCCAACTTCGTCGATTCGTATCTCCTCCATCGCAGCTTCGGTTGGCGCTCTACCAATTCCTGTGCGCAGCTGGTATAACCCTCTTCCTGTCTCCTTTAAGTTTCGTTTCATTTTGAGCACGTTCGGTTGGTCGAATTCGACACCAAAGTTGGCCGTCCGAATTCGTAATTTCCAAGTTATAAAATTCTATTTTGAATCCGGGACTTCGGATTCAATTTCTGACACCACCAGTAGACTCGTGGCGTCGTTCTGGCAAGTTTTCATTTAAAGTTTGTTAGATTTGGAGGACGTGGGCCCTGGCACGTCTTTCGGTGCAAAGCGGACCCCACAGTCCGGGTCAACGTGTCATTTTGAGTTCGGCTCATCGGAATCCAATTCCGGATATACCGTTGAGTTCGTATCGTCATTCTGGACTCGTTGACATATAATTTGCTGAGTTTTGAGAATATTGGCTCCGACATGCTTTTCCGTGCAAATCGGTTTCCAATGTCCGGGTCAACGAACCAATTTGAGATCGGGTCAACGGAATCCAATTCTGGATATACCGTTGGGTTCGTGTCGTCATTCTGGATTCGTGGACACATAATTTGTTAGGTTTTGTGCACTTTTATTTCAGCACGTTTTTTGGTGCATAGCGGGTCCGACACGGATACCGTTTTGACCCAAAATTACCGTTTTGCCCCTGTGTCCAAATTGGACTTTGGGATAGGCTATCCTAGCTAATTTGACCATTCTGGACACGTTGGTAATGGTTATTTCACCATCCGACAACATCTGTAGGTTTTCACCCTATTATTGTAATCTTTCTCCTTTTGTGGTATTTTGAGTTCCATTGATTCCGGTGATTTCACAATCACTGAAATTGATGTGTTGACCCTGTAGATGTTTGTAGAGACTAGCTTTGACCCAGTTTGACCATGGTTGACTACTTTGACTGAACATCGAAGTAGAGTCAACATTTGACCTAGGTTAGACTAGTTTTGACCCTGGTTGACCACAGTTGACTATTTTGAGCAAAGTCAACCGGAAGTCAACCGTAGCCTAAAATTGACTAAAACTGGACCGAAGTTGACCAGTTGACCCAAAGTCAACTGTTAGTCAACATTAGTCAAGTTTGACCTAGAGTTGACCTAGGGTTGACCAGAGTTGACCAGTTGACCAAAGTCAACTGTAAGTCAACCATTGACTTAGATTGATCTAGTTTGACTTGCTTTGACTTGTCTTGACCTAGTTTGACTTAGTATGACTTGGTTTTACTTCCAAACCCTTATATTGATACAATATTCCACCTATAGGTCCTCGAGGTACTGTTCTTGGACTCAGTTGACATATTCCACCAGATCTCAGGCGAGTACATTCTCTGATAACTTCTTTCCAATTTATGATAGCTGTTATGATTCATGTACTTAGTGTAGATATGCTTATTCCTGACACATGGTTCTCACGGATTGGTATTCCTGGATCTCGACGAGAGATGTTTCTCCTTCTTAGGTTGGGATGTATTGTGCAAGCTCCCTTGTAGCTCTTGCACAATATGTGTCACTGATTCTAGAAAAGACTTGCTCCCTTCTTATTAGAATCCCGTGCAGTGACGTGTCCTGTTTGGATCCATTCTACCAGTTGGGGGTAGGGGGAGTAGTAGCGTATGCCTGTGATCATATCCTCCTTGCTTCTTGAATAGTGTTAGTCATATACCGCACTTATGACTAGCCAGGCCAGATCTTACAGGTACCCAAGCCGATCACAAGTTGAAACTACTACACATTGGATATATGGCTTACTTTGATTTGTGTACATACCATGATTCAGTTCTACTTTCTTGTTCTAGCTCTACAGCTTACCATGCCATGATACATATATGTACACTCCATGATTTATTGTATATGCTCTATTTACAGTCTTATAGCTTTTATTCTATCTTGAGATCTGTTATGAGATATATGTACTCGTTCCATCCTGACCGGATTGTTGACAAAATTTTAGGAGTAGTTGTGCCCTCAGTATTGGACTTCATGATGTTGCTAGCTGAGGTGGATCTCACTATTCTTCTATGTGAGTTGCCTGGTAGTTATCCTTAGTTAGTCTTGTTGTTCCTTCTTTATTTTTCTGTCTTATGATCATTGTAGATTCTAGTTGTTTTAGTGATATTGTTATTATTTTTTGTCTTATCTTCCTTAGTTTTTGTGATGTGACATAAGTACATTTCTAGTTATGGATCTTTAGATGTTGTAGTTAGTATAGTATACTTGACAGCGCTCTACCGCCGATACTGTGGCGTAGGCTGGGCGTAGGCTGGGCGTAGCCCACGTATTCGTACCCGTATATCCGGGTGCCGGTCGTGACAGTCTCGACCACACGCACACACGCGCACGTACGAGCCACTGATACGCGGTTCGAAACGACACCACGGTTCATGTGGACACGTTACAGGCCACTAGAAACCTAGCCCTATACCCCACCTGTCACTGTGCAAGAGCACGGCTCGTCTCGAGCACTGAGTCGTGTCCAATCGGACACGACATGGCTGCACGAGATAGCCTTAACTGACAGTTCAGTAACTGTCGGGTTTCTCTTTTGTTTGACACTTCGTGTCCACATTAGACACGGTTGTGGACACGATTAGCACCCTTGACACGTATGCATGGTGGCTCACATCTGTACTTTAAGTTTTTGCTATTTGAATTGGGGTTTTCATTATTGATAGGGGTTTCGAACATGTAATTTCTGATGCGGGTTGTGTTAGACAGTTATTCTCTGATATTCCCTGTTTTGATTTCGATTAATTGTGTTAATGTCGAAGCTAACATGGTTAATAGGATGATGTGTAGATGTTAGTTAACCTAGGGTTCAATGATATTAGTTTTAGCATTGGGTTATGCTTTCGAATCTTTTTTTTCCTGAAAACTGTCAACATTGAAAACTGAGTTGTACACACTGTCATTTTTCATGAACCTGAGTTCACTGATTTCCTGAGAACCTGAGAGAAATGAGAACTAAACCTATACACACACCCTATCTATTTCAGAGATACTGATTTCGAATTTAATCCACACACACACACACACATATGCATATAACTGAAATATTATTTAACTGAGATTTGAATTGAACTTGAAAGTTAGTTTTGAATGTTAGATTTAAACGTGAGAAGTGAGTTTTGATTTGAAATTGGAAATTCCCTCATTCTCTGAAACTTTCTGAATACTTACTGTTCTTCTCCTTTTTCAGAGTTTAAATTCGATTTTTGTTTGTGAATGTAATGTTCAGTTGTTGGTCATATGCGTAAGTGATGTCCTGTCCTCTCCTTGATGAATGTTGCAGTCCCTAACTTACTTGTTTTAGTTGACAGATATTGCTAAAAGTGAGAACCTATGAGAAATCTTACACACACATGAGAACTCTTACACACACAACTGTAAACCTGAGAAATTATACAAGGCACACACACAATAATAACATATTACACTCACCCTATCTAAACACACTCATATTTGCATATGCACATACACACCCTACTGTCATTGCCATTTCCTGAGAACCACTGACATGTATGTACACACACACATGTACCATATCACATATACACACAAAACTGAATTTAAAACTGAGATGCTGTGTTCAATGAGTTCTTTTGTTTTTAACTGAATTCAATTGGTTTAAATACGAATTGTGATTGTTATAAATGCATTGATAGATAGGTAGATGAATGGGGATTCAAATGGGATGGTATGAATTCGAAATTCACAAGTTCAAGGACTGAACAGTAGTGGAACTTGAGATTCCTTTTTATGTAAAAATAAGAACTTACATTGCATTGACACCTTGTTCTGGCACTTCTAGACACACATCAGTTCACTCATAATTGCTAAATACCCCTTGTTCTGTGGACACATTCACTCTTGACACTTGTTTGGATGTCTGTGACACTATGACACTCTTCACACCCCACTGCACTTTACTGCACACGCTTTGCTATGATGTATACCTAATGGACACTCATACACACAAAAATTCCAGAAAAACCTACACATTGATTTCTATGTAAAACACACACACACACAAACTGGAACACACATCATCTACCTATGCACTGACCTGAAATTCAGCCCCCTCTCTTTCTGTCATTTTTTCCTCTTCCTATGCACAAATGACATGTGTATGTAATGAATGATTATATGTATAATGTCATGCATGTTGGTAAACACATGTGAATGCAATATGCATATATGAATGCAAATAGGAATATATGTATATATGCAAGCATGAATGAGGTATCTAATGTAAGCATGTTGGTAAATTAATGTAGTGTAGCATAGGCATGCAAGATATGAATTCATGTAGTAAAAAAATGGAAGCAAGTATAAATGTATGCAAGTAAACATGTATGAATAATGTGATTATGGAAACATGTATGTCATGAAGGGTAATGCATGATAAATGAAATAATGAATGCATGTATGTACATAAGTGTTATGTACTATATATAGTTGATGAATGCCTAATGTTGTAAGTCTAATATAGAGTGCCTATATTGAATGCCTATATATACATTATATGTATATATAACTTATTGTGTTGGCTTGTATAGCCTTGTGATTAGTGTGTGATTGCTAGACTAGGCTTGGTTAGGCTTAGTGAGACTTGCTGGAGTTAGGAGTGACCTAGTTGACTAGTGTAGTTGACTGGAGTTGACCAAGTGTTGACTTTAGTCTAGTTTGACCTAGACAGCATGTAGATGCATGGTAGATTACATTTATCATTTCCTGTGTACATCTTGACTTGTGTTGCTCTAACTAGGAGTCAGGTACCTCATCTCGGACAGTACATTTACTTCAGACTTTCAGATACCAGGCGAGTACATTCTCTGATCATTTCATAACTTGTTTAGAATTATATTCCTGTTCTAGTTTACCTTATTTGATGCTGTCACGATATTATCACGGATTGGTACTATATGGATCCCAACATTGAAATGTTATCCCCTTCGGGAGCATCGGATACATCATGTCATGTGTTTCATGTACATCATGTATTCCTCGCTCTCATGTTATTCATGTGCTTCATGCTCGTTCATGCATGCTCGTGTACTCTCATGTGCTTTCATGTTCGATCATGTTTCCCATGTATCTCATGTATAACCTATACTTCATGTGCACTCATTTATGAGCCTTCATGTGAATTTCATGTGCACCCATTTATGGGCCCCCATGTGAACTTCATGTGCACTCATTTATGAGCTCTCATGTATACTTCATGTGCACCCATTTATGGGCTTCATGTGAAAACCATGTACGTAACATAACTTGTCTGGATCCTTGTGTATTGATTGGGGTATGGGGGAGTATAAATAGTCATGTGAACAATTCCAAAGTAGTATAGCCATGTACGCCTCTTTAGTATAGCCATGTGCAAATCAAGCCGTTCACATGGCGACTTTGTACTCTAAATCACTAGTCACTGGTAGCTCTCTACTTATAGTAGATATTTCTATTACAGTTCTCTCTCTGTTTACATCATGTACTTTCTTTCAGTTTCATGTATCGTACTCTCTTGCATGTTTATATTCTCTAACCTGTTATGATCTGCGTGAGATATATTGTACTCGCTCCCGTCCTGATTGGACCTGTTGAAAATTTTACAGAGGATGATGAGGAACCCTGCACCCCTTACTTGGAGCTTGCCTAGATGACACTCGCGACCTGGACCCCTGGGGAGATTCAGGCAGCTGCTGAGGACGATACCTTGCATAGTGTAGATAGCTTAGACTGTTCTTTCTTTTCATGTTTAGCTGTTGTCCTTATTTTTAGAGTTGTATATTTAGAGTTGTTGAGACTTTGATTATTTCACTTCTTGTTGTACTCAGTTGAGGATTTCTGTATCTATTTTATCGTACCATATTCTATCTCTAGATTGTGATTGAGTTGTACCTCTGTGTTGGCCTCCTTATGGAGAGTATTTCATGTTATGTTAGTTATAGTTCAAGACCTAGAACAGCGTTCTATCGCCGACACTGCGGCGTAGGCTGGGCGCTGTTACGTACTCGTACCCTCACAGTAGGTGCGGGTCGTGACAATTTGTGTGGGGTGTAGGCGCACATAGTTGTGCGGGCGCATGGAGACGCTAAGCTGCACGTGGGCACGTGAATTGCGCGTGGAGCTGCACGGAACTGTGTTTCCACGCAAAAATGCTGTTGTGTTGCGCGGAATTGGATGTTCGTTGCTCCTGGAGCATAACTGTCATTTGGGGGAGGTTACTGTTGTAACCGTATATTTAATGGGGAGTTATTCTCCAGTTTTGTTGCTCATAATGGGTAGTAGACTGCTGGGAGGGTTGGCTCCCGTATATAATCATGTTTTCTTTTGTAAGTTAGAACATGTGACTATATGCTACGAGAGTAAAGTTAGCAGCAACCATTCGAAACAACGAAGTACTATCAATTCGAGGAGTCCAAGTTCTGTCTGTGAAGGAGTGACAAGTGAGTTTTCTAGAAGTTTGTGTTTCAGAACTTGCCGATTCATGGGAGTAGATCGACGAAAGAAAGTCTAATATTGCTTTGAGCAACGGTGATCGTCATCACCAAACAAGTTTCTTTCTCAAGAGTTCTTTGCATATTATGTTTCTGGTTTGAAAGTGTTGTATTGACATATATGTTGCAAGTTTGAGAGCTTTATAATTCTAGTCATTGTAATCTTTATTTCCCTTATTATAAGTGTCTTTGTACAAGTATTTTTGGATTTTCTGCGTACAAAGTACGATTATTGTAACCGTGAAAATAACATCAATAAATAATAATGTCATGCTTAGCAAGTCCACGTACATAAGTAGAGGTGAAGAGTGAATTAATTAACCATTGGAGAACCATAGCTTCAGCATTCACACGAAAGACTTCTTGTTCTGCAGCCATGGCCATCTGTAGTTGACAGCAGAGACTGCAATTCAAAATGAGAGGAATGGGGAGAATCTCCATAATTCATTTGTAACTACTCTATTATTTCCGAGCAAGAATTTCAAATTGCATTCATTTTCATTGAATTTTTAGCCCTCTAACTTTTGTAATCTTTGAGATATTTTGGTGTAACATTTCAAAATTTTGAAATACGTCTAAATTGTTGGAAAAATATGTACATTTTTTTTTAGCTCCCCTCGGCATTCAATTTTGATTCGAAAGCCAAAATTATAATAATCAAGGATGGAACTGCGACAAATAGGATCGAGTCCACCCAAATTTTATTTTTTTTAATCTTTTCACATATGAGTCATTTTATATCGCATCCAATCTCAGTCTAATCCAGTCCATCCAGTTTGAATTTCTGGTTTCGTACTTCCAAAGTCTTTTAGTTACTCTCTTCGTTGCCCGAACCTTTACCAACATTAAGCAACGCAGAACACAATTTTTTTTTTCGGAGTCAATTTACACCTCACTTTACTCAAACTCGAATCCTGGCTCCCCTCAGAATTATGACTTTAATACAAATTAGAAAATAGGGAGAATTTATGGAATGCCCAAAAACTAAAAAAGTTTTATGTAAAATCCACCGCTAAAAAACTTTTATCGCGTGCCCAGAATTAGAGAAACTTATCCAAAGCGGGTTTCAAATGACCCTTTTGTCCTTCCTTTTAATTTATTGAAAACACCCACGAAACTGCTCTTAAAAAAATATTTCGATACTTCATCTTCTTCCATACGCTGCTCACTTTCGAATCTAGGTTTTCTCCTCAAAAATCTTCAAAAACTCGTCGGAAAATTTCGGAAAGACTGAGACAAACGGCAAAAGTGCTAAAACGGAGGTCTAAACATCATTTTTTTGCGATTCTAAAATTTCGGAAGGCCGTCTAACGATAATATCGTTACTTTCAGCCTCCTCAAAGATACGCTCGTTTTGCGACAAACGGGACCTCGTTTCGACCTCCCAGTCAAAAGTTATGGCCCTCCAAAGTTTCAGCTGACCATAAAATGCAGGAGAATGGCCATTCTCCGTGTTAGAATACAAAAAATGTTAATTTCGCATGAGGGTGGTCATTCTCCGTCTTAATTTACACGGAGAATGACCATTCTCCGTGTTAGTAACACGGAGAATGACATTCTTCGTCTTAATTTACACGGAGAATGGTCATTCTCCGTGCTAAATTACACGGAGAATGACCATTCTCCGTCATAATTTAGACGGAGAATGGCCATTCTCCGTCTTAATTTATACGGAGAATGCCATTCTCCGTGTAATTTAGCACGGAGAATGGTCAAGAATGACCATTCTCCGTGTTAGAAACACGGAGAATGCCATTCTCCGTGTTAAGTAAAACGGAGAATGACCATTCTCCGTATAATTTAGCACGAAGAATGGTCATTCCAGTGTTAAAACGCAGGAGAATGGACATTCTCCGTCATTTTTTACAACGGAGAATGGTCATTCTCCGTCATTTTCGACACGGAGAATGGTCATTCTCCGTGATATTAACACGGAGAATGACCAATCTCGTGTTAACATGGAGGAGAATGGTCATTCTCCGTATTAAAAAAGACGGAGAATGACCATTCTTCATGTTAAAACCACGGAGAATAGCTATTCTCCGTACTAAAATGACGGAGAATGGCCATTCTCCATCACTTTACCACGGAGAATGGCATTCTCCGTGTTAAAACCCATAGAAAATTGTCATTCTCCGTGGTTTTTAACACGGAGAATGCCATTCTCCGTGGTTTTTAAAACGGAGAATAGTCATTCTCCGTCATTTTAGCACGGAGAATGGTCATTCTCCGTGGTTTTAACACGGAGAATATTTTTTTTTAGAAAAATTTTGTCAGAAATAAAGAGTTTCGTTCTTCTTTCAAAACGATGATAATCCTTATGGAAAAGAAGAAGAAAGATCTTCTCTCCACAATTGACCTAATCGTCGGAAAACTTCAAATGTCTCCACGATGAAGATGGTGATGATGGTGATGATGATGACGAGCGATGATCTGAGTTCGACTGAAGAAAAGCACACCGAACTACGAACGATCTTTGCGATCTCTGCTGAAGATGAGAGCAATGGAATTCAGATTTCCCGTGAAGAAGAAGAAGACGAAAATCGCAATCCAGATCTGAGTTTTTTGAATTCAAATACATATAGATGACCAATTCGCGTGGAGGGGTAGTTTCGGTATTATAAAAATAGCAGTTTCCAGCGGGTGGCATCTAAAAGGGAATCTTGGAATATTTAACGTGAAAATACTTAATTCTGGGTATTTCATAAAACTCATCCAGCGGGTGGGCATTTCATAAAAGTCCACCCCGAAATTGAGTTTCTCAGCAATTTCCAGATTAGAAAATATATCCTGGGACAGCCCCTCACAATCCATCAATGCTTTGGAAGCATTGAACAAACAAAATCATGCAAAGCCTAAGGTTTCCAAAAAAAACAAAAAAAAATCCAAATTGGTTGGAATATTTGGACCGTTGAATGAAGAATTCGTTTGGAAGTTGGAACCTTTGACCACAAGACCAGACATGCACCAACCTTTCACTACGTACGACCGTACGTATGCGTTGTTGTATTCCCGGCAATCCACATGCAATCGACCGACCTGCGAATCCAGCAAAGAAACACCAACTCTAAGCTACTTAAACTTTAATCTTTACTTTTATATAGTCATCATCTATAGGTAGTATAAAGCAGTTATAAGCTAATCTCAGCTACAGGTCAGAACTCACATGTACTTTGCTGGAATTGTTGGAAATAAGAGAATATGGCATATTGCAAACTCATGTTCCTCCTTATCAAACTTTTTAGTGTACGTTCAACAAGGGGCGGACCAACTTTAACCATTCCGAATGTTCTCAAAATAATAATTATTGAGTTTGTTTGTTTGGACTCTATATATTTGTTCAAAATTTTGCAAGAATTTAGATAGTTAAGAAACTAACATGTACGGTCCCAAAAAATATGCTAGTCTGAAAATATTTAGAAATACTTCATTGCAAAAATTTCGATCTCACCTCTCTCTCTATATATATAGGGTTATGTAGTATATTAAATAAAACAAGCTTTTACTTAAAATGTGCATTTATTAATATGTTTGTGGAAATATCCATGTAATATGTACATTTATCGATGTATTATTATGTTTTCTTAGGGCATATATATATATATATATATATATATATATATATATATATATATATATATATATATATATATATATATATATATGCTTGATGTTTTATTGTGTTTTACAATAAAAATATGGGTAAATTGTAAAAATTTTCTCGTTAAATGTGCACCTTTTGAGTATAAAGACCTTTTAGTCAAATTTAGTAAATAAAGACCTCCGCAATCTGTGACTTGCTCGGCCAGTCCCCTACCGTCTGTTAACCGTTAGTTTTGACCGTTAAGTGATATTTTTTTTATTTTAAAAAAAAAAAAAACCTAAACTACCCCCCCTTTCCTAACCTCTCCCCTCCTCCCTCCTCCCCGCCCCCCTCCTCCCAGCACCGCCAGAGAGGGAAGGGGGGGGGGGGGGGGGGGGGGGGGGGAGGAGGAGAGAGCGGAGAGGTAAAATGGTTATTACACATCCCACTTAACATCAGTTAACGGAAATGGGACAAAATGAGCAGATTTCATACTTTCGCAAAATTTAAGAGCATGTGGTCTTTTAGTGCAAAAAGCAAAAATCTAACGAGAGATTTTTTGCACTTTACCCTAAAAACATTATTATGTAGTAGCTAGTTTAAGTGGTAAATAAACCGAGAAAGCTCAAGTACAATACTTCATCTCTTCTTTCTTTTTTAATTTAAGACATCCTAATCAAATAAAGAAAAAGTAGCAATCCCAAAAGGGAGCCCTATGTTCAAATCACAATTGTTTTACTGCAGCTACACAGTGTCCCCTGTTTTTTTTTCTCCCTTTTTCCTTCGCTTAATTTGTGCTCTGGAAGGAAAATAAACTTCGAGCTTAGAAAAAGCTTACATGCTTATTAGATCATGAACGTTGGACCGAAATGAAAGTGTACTCGGTGAGCTATACCAAATTAGTTTGAAAGTGTTTGTGAACTTGATACCAAATTTAAAAATGTACTAGTATAAATCCTCGTGTATTACACGATATTTTATACTACTTGGAAAAAAATAAATAGTATTACCTTCATTTTTACTACTTGACAAGAGCAAACAACACTCCTTTAATATTCTATTACATGGAAAGAGCAAATAACAGTCCAATTTTTTTCTTATATCCGCAATTCTCTAACTATATATGTTAAATTTTAAAAACAATTTTAATTAGAATATATATTTAAGAACACTTTTGGAATATATAAATTCAACTCTAAATTAAAGTCTCTAACTTTTACTTATTATATAATAGTATTGTATAGATATTAATGTAAGATATTGTTCTTATATAATACAACAAGCCGGCTTGTAAGGTTCGGATTTATTTATTCAACGTCGCATATTATTAGTTCAAGCTTGTGCTGACCAGATCGATCGAAAATTACAGCTCAATATTAGATTTCTTAGACAAAGTATATTATATCCTTGGTTTCTCGCTTACTTATCTTGTTGGTCGGTACTTGGTATAGAAGCGGTTCATGATTAATAGCGAGCATGTGGGACAACTATGCCACACTCGTGTGCCACTGTTAATAATACTTCCATGATAATCATAACAAAATGTCATGTAAATTATCAAATTATATATTAAGCACTATGATGATATTATGTATCATATGATTCATATCTATATATAATCTATGATGTTTAGTACATATATATAAGAGTCATCATTTACTGTGGACAGCAAGATGTGTGATTTTTTTTTTTTCTCTCAGTATGTTGATTGAGCTTGTTAATGATTGAGATTTGATAAATGACTCAGTTATCATGAATCTATTTATTTAAGCAGAATTTTAATATTTGATTTAGAAAGATATCTGAACCTAAACAGAAAGTTTCCAAGCTGAACTACCTGGTTTGGGTTTTGACTTTTGAGAAAACTGCAACCTATGTAATGTAATTAATCACAGGAACCTTCTTTACTTTTAATCAATATATGATTTCAAATCAATTAAAAACACTATATATATTTATTTATTTTGCAAACCCATCTTCTTTGAACTTTAGAGTTTAAGGCGAATCAGGTCTAATTTGAATACTCTACTGTCCGATATTGATTGTAGAGGAATTTACCAGTCCGATGATACTAGATATTGATTATAGGAAATTTAATACAACTGGAGTAAGGCATTATTCTAAAAAAATTAAAAAAAAAAAATTTGAGGGTCATAATTGTATCTGCTCTGAAGTATAATCACTCCAAAAATCTGAGACGTGTCGTGTTGGACACACTATGGACGGCCCTAGCCCAGGACAACTAGGACGACAACTTAGGGCAAACAAGCTAAGGGGGCACCAAAATTTTCAAACAAACAAGCTATTTTATGAACTGAATATTATTGAATTTATCTGTGAATATGGCATCCGCATAAAAAAGTTTTTCCAAATTAAAATAATTAGTATCTTATCTGCTGTGAATCAAGATAGGTGGAATGTGATAGCAATTTTATGCATTGAAAATGATATGTTCTAACATCTGACTATGGAGATATAATGGATGTTTATTTTGGTTGAAATTTCACTACTACTTTATTTTATAGGTGTCTTTAGCATGTTTTGTCGCTTTGGAACATCTAAAAGCTTTTTGGAAGATGAAATGTCTATGAAAGATGAAGATGAAGCATTTAATAACTTGGAATTTTTTATTGTAATATTTTTGGTGGGTCATGTAAACTCTTACCATTGAGATGAAGCATGTAAACACTTGAATTTTTCATCGTATTTGTTTTTGGTGGTATGTAAATTCTTACCTTTGAAATAAATTTAATAAATCTTTTTGATATAGTAAGATAACTTATCTGTGTACAAGAGAGTATCTTTTAGAATTTTGTCCAAGACCTAAAAAATTCAACACCTCCTTGCTCCAAACTATATTAGGATACATCAAAATATGTATTTTATCAAGTATTTGTTGTGTCCTATCCATATCCGTGCAACACAAGACGAATGTGCAATTAGAAGAAGAGGGAATACTCACTATCAAAATAGAAACCTCATTCCAATATTCCCCTTTCATAATCCGAATAGTTGTTGGGGGTTTGTCGGATTTGTTCATTTGTGATCCAGGCCCACCACATTTTATTTTGGAATAAATCACATTTTTCAAATTTTGAACATTCAATTATTAACTTGTATACATATGGTGTATTAGTTTAAGAGATTAGTATGTGAGGATTTTTAAAATGGGCAATGATCAAATCCCCACAATCAACAATTATTTTTGTCACCATGTCTTACATAAATTCTGTCAGAGCTAAGTCCTCTAAGCGAGCGAATGACGTAAAGTGACGTTTCGATGGTACACTTTGAACATGCATGCACATGAGCAACATAAATATCTCCGTCGTTGTAGCTCTATTGTAGCCAACTGACTGGTTGTTCAGTTCGTAATTACCACTATTGAATTTTAGCTTCAAGTTGTTAGTGGATTATTCAGTTTTATAACTGATTCGTGAGTGGCTCTCCCATAAAAGAGGAGATCACAGCACTTGGGGATAAGAATCGGACCATAATAGAAGAATTTTTCTAAAAAATGATAGATCATTCTCTAGCTGCAGGGCCGGTCCTTAATAATTGAAGACCCTGTGCGAATTTTAAAATGTGGTCCTAAATTTATTTATTCATATATTTTTTAAATATATTGTTATATATCTTTATCAAAATCTTTGGAGATGCTCTTGATTGTATATTATAACTGAATCTATAGGTAGTTACTAAACAAAATAACTAAAGCTCAAATTATCTATATTCAAGCACATTACGTAGTATAATAAAAATGTTTTAGATAGAAGACGTGCTGACCGTTAAATTGTCTAAATCTGGCCTCAAATTTTTCTGTTGATGAAAACATATAATAAAATGAATAACGATCAATACCCAAATGAGAAGTGTAATATGTAATCACACAATTTAGAGCCTCCAAGTCCTGAGCACGGCCAGCCCAGGGCACGGACGAGGTGGGCGACCGTCATTGGCCCTCAATTTTGGAAGTCCCGTAATTTTACAATAGACTAGGTATATCAAAAAAGAAAAAAAAAACAAAGATTCAATTTGGAAGCAACAAAAAAGCCAGCGCTCCAATCGAAAAAAATATGATAGCTTGATTGATGATTTTGATAGCTTAATTGATGATTTTGCTTGTAAAAATGCTAACAAAAATTTATTTATGTGAGAAAAATGGTCCAAATTTTAGATTTTGTCATAGGTCCCGTAATCATAGGACCGACTATGGACCTGAGTCACCTGATGCAAGACCAAGAGCTCCGGTCTTTGACATCATTATTTCTTAAATAAATACTAAGCCTGCACATCCAAATTCTTAAATTATATATATAAAAAAATCGGATCATTATTGTAGAAAATAAATTCATCTAACAATTGAGGGATCTTTAGAAACAAAATAGCAATAAACACACCGGTCAGAGCAATATCTTTGAGAAATCCTATTTTTTTGTATGATTATAAATATGAATCTTAGGGTCAGTAGGAAATAGGGATCCAAGAATTGGAGGTCTTTGAGGGATTGTAGAGTAGGAATTGAGGTAGAAATGGAATAACTTGAAATACAAAATTACAAAACTAACCCTAATATTTTTTTGAGGCCCCCAAAAATTGGAGGCCCTGTGCGGCCGCACTATTGGCACGGCCCCAGGGCCGGCCTGTCTACGGCAACCAATATATTTTGCAACATGGCTCAAGCAGTGCTAGTTTGAGTGGTCCACCAGCACTACCTTCTTAAAAGGAGGTGATACTACGATCGTTCCAAATGTTCGATTATCTTAGCAATTAAAATTTGTTGATTCCTGAAAGCTAATCGAAGAAAAATGCGATTGGATCTCGCTTTGAAAAATGGTGGTTTTGGAGAATGACGTTTTCAGTAAAAACTTATTATTCCTATATACGTGGCAACAACTTTTTACCAAACTTACATTAGCATTAATTGGAGATGCTCTTCGTTATACTCCAGAGTGCACTCTCCAGACCAGACGTGCACCAACCATCCTAAGAGTATCCCCAAGCCTAATGTCGTGTAATGTAATGTGATTCCTATCATGTGTGATATGAGGTACAAGATAATGTCTTTCCTAGATGACAAGATTATATTCACACAAGTCAATGAAGTAGAAAAATCTTCTCAAATGCAAAAGTATTGAGAAGACAATAAAATCTACTCTCTTTTTTTTCAAGTTTCAAGACAATTTCTTCCCTTATTTGTTTCTTTCTAAATATTTTTATTCATAATTGATGTGTGGGGTTAAAGTCATTGTCAAGTACATTGCCAAGAACTATACAACCAACTTTACAATGCCTTTGTCATGTTATGCTATGTCAACTTCACAACTTATCTAACATTTGTATTAGAGAAGGACTTTTTTCAATAAAAACTTCGTTTATTTCTATCAAAATTGGGTTGGAGATGCCCTCCTGAAACAAGAAGGTGCAAGGAAAAAAAAAACCTAAGATCGATCCCTGGAATTCCCAATGATTGATCCGACCTCATTTATTTTCGAACGCAGCATCACATGCATTCCTCGATCGGGTCGACATGATGAGCACCAACCCACGTGTGGACCGTCCGTGCGCACCGCTGTCTTCCTCGCCAATCCACGAAGGCTCCACATGCACATGCACGTAGCTCCTTCAAGGAATATTGCACCACCCGAGTAAATTAAGCTTCTAATCATTTCATACACCAATACCATACGTTGATATTATTCAAACTAATTTAAGTGCTACTTAGGCTCGACAAACCCAGCGAAACCCGGGGACATCGAGGCAAGGAAAGATGCACGTGTCGGGTACGGTCGCGACACTCAGGTTGGATACAGGTAGCAATCACATGCAGGAGCAGTAGCCAGTACTCGAGACTTTGGGGAGCTCGCTAATCTTGACTGATGATGGAGTAATAATCAAGTGGGTTCATAATGATTGTGATCAAGTTGCAGAGAAGAGGAGGGTTATGATTAATATGGGCATGTGGGACAACTATGCAGTGCTCGTGCGGATCACTTAATCATGATTGACATGTTAATTAATTTATTAGCCAACATCTGAAAGTAGTTAGCTTCCTTCCATGTGGGATGATCCTTAATTTTTATGTATTGGAGTGGGACGTCCCATTGCATTGTCTAAGTCTCACCAGGGCCGGCCCTGTGGTAAATTAGACAAGTCATCGGATTTAGACAACCTCCGGTTAGGATAACCCCCAGATTCCTAAGTCTCCAGTTCTTCGTCAATAGAGCCTTTGCGGTACCGAATATGGTACCCTCTCTTTTGGGGTCAAGGACAAAGAGCAACCAAAATTAACTCCGACCAGGGCCGGCCCTAGGATAAGTCAGACAAGACTTGGGATTTGGACAAACCCCCTCTACTAGGACAACCTTCCAGGTTCAACATGATCCCACCAAAGGTCATGGTCACAGATGACCGTCAGGACCAGCTGACAATAAAGGTCATGAGACAACCAAAATTAGCTTCATAATAGGACAATCTAACCCTCCAGGCCGACCCTGACTCCGACTAGGACAATCCAACTCCTGGGCCGGCCCTGAGTATGGATGGATCATAACCCCTAAGTTTCGGCTAATCGACATGGCTGTTGAAGCAAAATCAAAAACTACCTACTTAGCCTTGCTTGCATGCACCATGATCTTTAAGGGCCAATTTGGTCCAGGTTCCTGCAACCTTTCTTTTGCAAATTGGTCAGGTCTTTATGCGTAGTCAACCAAGTTAGTATTTTGGCATGGATCCTCTTTACAATATATACACATATACCACAACTAAAGTATAACATAGTTTAACCTACTGCAAAGTGTACCTCGACCAATTGCCATTTAACTATGCAGGGACCTAAATGAAATTTATCCTAGATTAATTAGTAGTAGTACCCAGATCTTGAAACGTGGATTGAGATATTGTTTGGTTTAGGAATGAGAGTTTATATTGAAATTGGATTTTGAAAGAGGACCTTAAAGTTTCAAAGTACACTTTTAAGGGTTTACACTTTGCTGGATTAAGGCTTACCAAAAACACTTTCAATGAACCAAATGATGTCTTTGGAAACAAGAACAGAGTCAGAATTTTAGTTTATTTCGGAGTGAACTTAAAATGTTATGAAAAAAAAAAATTACATGAAAGATTATTTATTTACTAATAAGATAAAGTAAACATGCTACAATTAATTTTTTTTAGAACCGGAGACAAATGGCTTCTTAGCATTTGTCAGAAATTATTGATCTTATTTTCTTTGGCTACAACATTTATAGCTTTCAGCTTGTTGTAATTTTTTGATATTTTTTCTAGAGTTAAGAGGCAAGGGACAACCAAAATTAGTTCCGACTAAGACAACCCAACCCAATGGGCCGCGCCCTGCCCATCTCTTTCATTTGTCCATTTGGCAATGTAATTAGCTTCTTAATGCAATTTTCATCATCCCACAAATTCCAGAAGCATCCCTCTCCCATGTGATCAATTACCTAATACTTAAGGAGTTAATTAGACAACAATCATTGTCATAATATAATTATAGACAGAGAGTCCCTAACATCAAACTTCTATTTAAACCCACATCGTTCCTGATTCATTCCTCACATCTTCTTCTGATTCCTGATTCTTCACTCACAAACCAAACAAAGAAAACTCTAAAGATCATGATGCCGGCGGAGAACGAAGATCTCGGCCTCAGCCTCAGCCTTAGCACCTCCGTGAGCCGCTTCCCATTGAAGCTGACGCTCTTCCCCTCCCTGGGCGCCCCTTCCACCTCGAAGGCCCAATGCGTCTACAGCGACGAGGAGGAGGCCGGCGCGTGGTCACCTGTCAGCACGCTGTCGGGTCCGAGCGGGAAAAGGAGCGACAGGGAGGAGAACGAGGGCGAAGAGGACGGATACAGCTCCTCGAAGAAGCTCCGGCTGTCCAAGGACCAGACTTTCGTACTGGAAGAAAGCTTCAAGGAGAACAGCACTCTCAATCCTGTATGTATATATTTTTCATTGTTCTTTGAGTATATTCGCGACCGCGGATCTTGAGTTGCTTCATTTACTGATCTCGGCGACGGATTGATGTGCAGAAACAGAAGCAGGCCTTGGCGAAGCAGCTGAATCTGCGGCCTAGACAAGTCGAGGTCTGGTTCCAGAACCGAAGAGCTAGGTATGAATCGAGAAATTTTGCTATAACAGTACTGAAACAATGATGATGATTTTCTTATTCTCAAGTGAATTGATGAAGACTTTAATTTATTTATTTTCCTTGCTTGCATTTACAGAACAAAGCTAAAGCAGACGGAGGTCGAGTGCGAGTACTTGAAGAGGTGGTGCCAGAACCTGGCCGAAGAGAACAAGAGGCTCCAGAAGGAGGTTATGGAGCTAAGAGCAGTGAACAAAGTCTCCTACATTCCCGCTGCTAACTGTAACAGCAACCTGTCGTCGTCGTCGTTGTCGCCGTTGCAGCTGTTGCATGGCCACAATCTCAGCCAACACTACCATCTAAACTCATCGCCGGCAGCCGCCAGTTCGAATCCATGGGCATTGTACTTTTCTCAGGACTCCTGATCATATATACTGTTCCTAGCTAGAATCCTAATCGAACCACACAAAAAACCTAAATTCTTTGCATAAAAAGCAAAGGAATTAGGCTGAACGTGTATGTCTTCCAGAATGATATATGGACGCCTTCTTTTTTTCTGAATTTAAGGACAACTCTTTCACTTTGACAGGTTTGCATTTTTTATTTTTTACATCATAGGAACCGTGACTCGACAACCAGCCACTCAACCATCCCTCAGCCTTATGCCTCTCCTTGTTGACCACTAAGGTTCGCATATGTGAATCAAATTGTTTATATGCAGAATATAGCAAAAAATAATATTGGGTTAAATGGCTCTATACATAAATATCCAGTGATTCCCATTTAAACAATATTGACAGAGTAACGGAGAGATTGGGGATAGATAGCGTTGTTCTGTGGAAGGAAGAAATCCTATGAATCTCGATTTTAAAGTCTCTTTAACGTTACTATATAGATTTTTTTTTTCAACAAACGTATGCTCCGTCCTTCATTTGTAAGCAACTACAGTAACAGGCTTTGTTGTTGGAATTTCATGAAATATCAAAATGTATTCAACTTCCAGTAACCAATCAAGAAAGTCATCCATATTCATGGTCCATGGTACGTGACCGAGAAGTTGGGAAGATCTTACTATGGTAGTGGGCCTCAAAGCTCCAAGTAAGGGTAGGGGTGAACATTATTCAGTTTTGGACCGAAAATCGAACCGAAGAGATTCGGTTCGATTTAGAAAAAATTCGGTTTAGTTTCGATTTTAAAAATAATAAATTTTTTTATTCGGTTTCTGTCACGCCCCGCTCCCGTAGGAGCGATCGTCCTCGCTAAGGCGTGATGCCGCACGGGCCTAGATTGCGCCCGTGCAAGGCCAAGTCCAGAAACGGCCGATTTGATTACTAGGCCACAGAGTCGCACAGAGTGTCCCTATTTGCAGCGGAAAGTAAATGAACACAAGTTGAATACGAAATCAAACTCTTTATTGATATTCAAGAAGTTACAAGCGACGCTAGGCCGATATTACAGATCGCTCAAGCTCTCTCTCTCTGAAACATAAAAGGCGTGCCAAATGGCTTACAACATGGAAGGATACATGGCGATGTTCCGATACATTATGTCCTGTATAGGGTGCTTCAGCTTCTTGCAACGTCCCAAGGCCCCAGAGTTGGCTCCGCGCCTTGACACGTTCGATGGAAGCTCCGCACCCGCCGGCGTCTCCTGCTATCCTGCAAGCATACTGTGGGGTTATCAGTACATTGTTATGCACTGGTGGGGAGGCTAGCTCGCCCACAATGCCATCATTACCAAACACGTTCTATAATCTTTTGTGCATCTCTATCATTCATTGTCTTTCTAATCATTCCTTAGGATCAATTTCATGGCATATTGCATAGCCTATCTCGTGTTACCGAACTCGAGTGTCGCATGGAAATACATATACGACTTACCCATACTTACCGTCCGGCCTTCCCTGTTCAAGGTAAACCAAGTTAAACCACAATTCATGAATAATAACATAACACGATTCATGTACGCATTCAATATCAAGTGTGTGTCCATGTCTCGGGATTCTAGCACGTCGTGGGCATGTTCTAGTGTTACGTTTCGAGCATGTTCAAGAGGCACATTTCAAGCATGTTCGGGGTGGTGTATTTCAAGCATGTTCAGGCATGTTACATTTCGAGCATGTGTTCAGGATGTTACTTTGCAAGCATGTTCAGGCATGTTATATTTCGGGCATGTTCAGGAAACACTTCATTTAGTTAACTTAGACTACTTTGATTTCAATGCAAGAACTTGCACGTGGATTGCCACCAGCATAGTCCACTTAATCTACATGCACGGGTCGCTGGCTTTACAAGCCATTTAGGACATTCCCCTGTGGCAATTCTCAACTTAGCGTAGGGTGATGGCTGGTACACCCCGTTAAGTCTCTTGAATATACCCTCCTACTTACGTCTCTTGGTGCCCAAGCCCGCACCCAAGCAGCCCGTAAGCGCCGTTGATTCTGCCTAGGCCGGCCACGGTTTACCCCCCCAACGCCCGTGCCGCAGAATCCTTCCACACGACGGCCACGGTATTCCCCCCCATCGCCCGTGCCGTTTGTCCACGACCATTTCGTATTGTCTTGTCATTTTAACTTAGCGGCTAACTCCGAGCCGTAGGCTAACCCTTAGCCATAATGCGTTAACGACCAGGTTGGCGTCCGTGCAGCGCGGGTAGCGAGCCCCGTTGCACGTGTCCGTCACACCTGTCGCTAGCGTCTTCCATGTCTTATCTTTCATGCCATAATGCGTTAACGACCAGGTTGGCGTCCGTACAGCGAGGGTAGTGAGCCCCGTTGCACGTGTCCGTCATACCTGTCGCTAGCGTCTTCCATGTCTTATCTTTCATGTATTCTTTCTTTCATTTCATTCTTTAACTTGTTCGTTCGTTCATAGAGTCATTCATGTATTTATTAATTCGTTCGTGGATTCATTCTTTCACGCATTATGCAACTCCCAGTGTGGGAGTCGCCTTGGCGACCCATCGGTCCCATAGCCTTCTAATGTTGCTAAACTCTACTCGGAGCGACTATGTTGATAGCCTTCCCGTTTCATTGTTGTAAACCATTCATTGTTTCATTGTTTGAACGTATAAGGGACATGAACGTGAGCTCGTGCCTTAGCACGAGCGTAGAGCGCGGTGGGAGCATTTCTATAATTGTCGAGTTCTTTTCCATGTTCTAAACAAGCATGCAAGATGGGATTATTCCCTTAGCTAGGTGCGTTGAGTCATTTATTAGCATGCAGGGTGTTATCGCCTAGCGATTCTCGTGATAGTGTCCGCATTGTTATGTGTCTAGGCTAAGCACAGACGGGTTCATCGGAGCCACCCACCTTAGCGATGTTCGCATCGGCCGAGCGATACTCCGAGCGCGCCTTTGAAGGTCTAAGCCTGGATCCATCTTGTCGGGCCAATACAAGTCTTTCATCGATTCGCATCGATACTTCATCGGGTCGAAGCAACTCTTCGGGTCGACGGCTCGTTTTGAGTCGTTGCACACGCCATTTGGAATCGGCGTTCCGCTAGGGCGGAGCGGGTCACTACATAATACACCACTCAAAATAAGTCTCGTCCTCGAGACTTTCTGAGTGCAGGTCATCCTACCATTTCTTAACTCGTGTTTTCGTGTTTCTTAGACAATTTCATCGAACAGCCCTATCGTTCGACGGCATCGAACCATATTTGATATCTTTCTAAGTTCCGTGTCGCACGCGTTGTGTCGATTTATCGAATTGCCTTTCATTCATTTTAGAGTTGATTGTACTTATTCAATTCAAGTATTTCTTCATCTTGGTTGCCATTTCTACATGTCATGGAACTGGAATGGCTGCACGAGGCACGTTGTAAGTCATCAAATGCGAGGGTCGCAGGCTAAGGCAAATTCACTTTTCGCTCATCTCGGTCATCGAGATGACCCGACTCGCTTCTCAAGCGTTCTCGTTCATGAAATCAGTATGATTTCTTCTTAGCGGGGTCGACCAAGTCAAGTAAATTTTTGTCCAATTCAAGACCAAGTATTGCACTATCGTCGAGCATAACTTCCTATCAATGGTTCAATTCGTTGTACCAACTTTTACTAGCACGATTTCACGCTCACGACACTTGTTTACTCCCCAAGTCGTGCTAGAACTCATCGTATCACTTGGCCGGATCGTGCACGCATTTCAGGCGTCCCCAAAATACCTGCATTCAGCCTAGCCGCATGATAGAGAATTTGTCATTCTCACTCGAGTCGCATCGTGCACATACCCAGGCGTCCCTGAAATATATGCATGTCAGCCGAGTCTCGTGAGTGGGGTTTCCTACGTTCGTGGTTCATGCTATCCATCCATGCCAATCCTCAAGATCAATCTTTTGATTGCTAACACATGAAACAGGGGCGTCTCGCCTAACCGCTAGGCCATCTTTTCGAGGCTAAGTCAATGTCAGGATTGGAATCATAGTTCCCCAACAATAATGCCAACACTGACCCCAATCCTAGGGTCAAACCAAAGTCGATAGTACGGGATTTTCTACCCAAGCTCGCGTCACTCAGATTTCTAAACATCGAGCACGATCACCTATTCTCGTCAAGGCATTCGCCGCGTATATCCGAATTCATTCTGATCACATACTTCACATATCCATTCTTTCCAATTCATGTATTCGATCACGAGTTCATCTAGCTTGACAATACGTTGTGCCCCAATCTCACGCGAGTCCGATTATCCACGGTGGTTCATGAATCACCATGCAACGCTCTCGCGGAATAATCATTCTCATCGGGGCGTAACTCTTGCTTACGTCTAGACTGATTCATTCTCGATACGCGGATTGGACCTACTCAATCCTCAAACTTCATCATTCAAGCACACCGAATCATTCTTAAGTCATCTTCGCGTCAAACCACAAGTCGAAGCAATCGTATTGCCACGCCGTGCAAGTTTGATCACCCCCGCTGGATGAATCACCATACCAGCGCTCACGCGGAGTGATCGCCCTAATCGGCGCGACGCATGTGCGAGGCTGGAGTTGCGCTCGCATAAGACAAGAATGTCGACGTTGGGGTTATCGTCGAAGTAAATCCAAGCATTTCATTTCATCCAAGTCAAGATTTCAATTCGACAGTCCGACCGTCATTCATTCAACCAGAAATCCTCGAGTCACGTCTATATTTTCCTTGACACGTTTTAATACCCCGAGTATAGCATCCAACGGAACAATGACATTTGCACGATCGTCATTCGCCGAGTCAGAGTACCTCCGAGTTATCGCATATCGATCTTTGATACGCCTCAATACCATCGACGATATGCGTAACCTGACGATCTTCCTTTGCAACCAATTTCGAGTCATGCGACGATGCCGTTGTCCGAGTTGGATATTCCACCATTTCATTTTATATTCAAGATCAAGTTCATCTGCTATTCCTCGAGCTCGTTTCAAGATCGTTGTTCAAAATTCAAGTCACATTTCATTTGTATCAATCCGAAATCGTACGTGCGATCCTCTAAGTTTCTTCGATCAAGACCATTTATTTCCATTCATCGTTCCGAGTCATTTTCTAACATGCGTTACCCATTCACAAGTTGTCCAGCGACATCTCGTTCGGGACTTTTAAAGTCACGGCCAACTAAGCGTGACACGTTCTAGAGCTTTGCGCGATTGCATCGCTTCGCCGACATACTCGTTCTATCCGTTAATCCTTTAGTCTCGCTCGAACAATTTCTATAACGTCCATACACCACTCAGGGTTCGAGCCACTCGACTAGTCCTCAATCACATTCTTTTTCTTCTTCGAACCTATCACATACACCACTCGGGTTTAAGCCATACGGTCTAATCCTCAATCACGTTCGCGCCATGCACTAAGATATCCTTCAGATTCGTTCGACGAATCTCTAGCGTACTCGCTTACGTCATCTCGACGTACTAAGTCGTTCACACGAGTCCTCAAAATCCAAGTCAATCATTCGCGTACGCCTAAGCGTTAACTCGATAGCGTTCCTATCGATATACACTCAAAGTGTATCTCCGTTCTCGATCGAGCGATACTTGATATCGCTCGCAACCCGATTGCACCCAAGAGTCGAGGTGCGCGACACGCGGACTAAGTTGTACCGCTTAACCATCCCGCATGGACTATATTCATGTTTTGCACGCTCAGTTGCTAGGGTCAACGCAAGACTAGTTAGGCACGTACGAGACATGTTAACTTTGCATGTGTTCTCAATCGAGTCATGTTTAACGTCGTTCGGCACAAAGGCCTTCGCCTATCGATCCCGTGCAACCGAGTACTTGTACGAGCTTTTGAAAGTATTAGACTTATTGTATGGAACATCCCAAGGCACAACGAGAGAGAGCGTATACTTCTTTTCTTCCAACCGAGCTTTCAAAACTGAGATAATCGAAATGAAGTCCAAGGACGTAAAGCCGTGCTCTGATACCAATCTGTCACGCCCCGCTCCCGTAGGAGCGATCGTCCTCGCTAAGGCGTGATGCCGTACGGGCCTAGATTGCGCCCGTGCAAGGCCAAGTCCAGAAACGGCCGATTTGATTACTAGGCCACAGAGTCGCACAGAGTGTCCCTATTTGCAGCGGAAAGTAAATGAACACAAGTTGAATACGAAATCAAACTCTTTATTAATATTCAAGAAGTTACAAGCGACGCTAGGCCGATATTACAGATCGCTCAAGCTCTCTCTCTCTGAAACATAAAAGGCGTGCCAAATGGCTTACAACATGGAAGGATACATGGCGATGTTCCGATACATTATGTCCTGTATAGGGTGCTTCAGCTTCTTGCAACGTCCCAAGGCCCCAGAGTTGGCTCCGCGCCTTGACACGTTCGATGGAAGCTCCGCACCCGCCGGCGTCTCCTGCTATCCTGCAAGCATACTGTGGGGTTATCAGTACATTGTTATGCACTGGTGGGGAGGCTAGCTCGCCATAATGCCATCATTACCAAACACGTTCTATAATCTTTTGTGCATCTCTATCATTCATTGTCTTTCTAATCTTTCCTTAGGATCAATTTCATGGCATATTGCATAGCCTATCTCGTGTTACCGAACTCGAGTGTCGCATGGAAATACATATACGACTTACCCATACTTACCGTCCGGCCTTCCCTGTTCAAGGTAAACCAAGTTAAACCACAATTCATGAATAATAACATAACACGATTCATGTACGCATTCAATATCAAGTGTGTGTCCATGTCTCGGGATTCTAGCACGTCGTGGGCATGTTCTAGTGTTACGTTTCGAGCATGTTCAAGAGGCACATTTCAAGCATGTTCGGGGTGGTGTATTTCAAGCATGTTCAGGCATGTTACATTTCGAGCATGTGTTCAGGATGTTACTTTGCAAGCATGTTCAGGCATGTTATATTTCGGGCATGTTCAGGAAACACTTCATTTAGTTAACTTAGACTACTTTGATTTCAATGCAAGAACTTGCACGTGGATTGCCACCAGCATAGTCCACTTAATCTACATGCACGGGTCGCTGGCTTTACAAGCCATTTAGGACATTCCCCTGTGGCAATTCTCAACTTAGCGTAGGGTGATGGCTGGTACACCCCGTTAAGTCTCTTGAATATACCCTCCTACTTACGTCTCTTGGTGCCCAAGCCCGCACCCAAGCAGCCCGTAAGCGCCGTTGATTCTGCCTAGGCCGGCCACGGTTTACCCCCCCAACGCCCGTGCCGCAGAATCCTTCCACACGACGGCCACGGTATTCCCCCCCATCGCCCGTGCCGTTTGTCCACGACCATTTCGTATTGTCTTGTCATTTTAACTTAGCGGCTAACTCCGAGCCGTAGGCTAACCCTTAGCCATAATGCGTTAACGACCAGGTTGGCGTCCGTGCAGCGCGGGTAGCGAGCCCCGTTGCACGTGTCCGTCACACCTGTCGCTAGCGTCTTCCATGTCTTATCTTTCATGCCATAATACGTTAACGACCAGGTTGGCGTCCGTACAGCGCGGGTAGTGAGCCCCGTTGCACGTGTCCGTCATACCTGTCGCTAGCGTCTTCCATGTCTTATCTTTCATGTATTCTTTCTTTCATTTCATTCTTTAACTTGTTCATTCGTTCATAGAGTCATTCATGTATTTATTAATTCGTTCGTGGATTCATTCTTTCACGCATTATGCAACTCCCAGTGTGGGAGTCGCCTTGGCGACCCATCGGTCCCATAGCCTTCTAATGTTGCTAAACTCTACTCGGAGCGACTATGTTGATAGCCTTCCCGTTTCATTGTTGTAAACCATTCATTGTTTCATTGTTTGAACGTATAAGGGACATGAACGTGAGCTCGTGCCTTAGCACGAGCGTAGAGCGCGGTGGGAGCATTTCTATAATTGTCGAGTTCTTTTCCATGTTCTAAACAAGCATGCAAGATGGGATTATTCCCTTAGCTAGGTGCGTTGAGTCATTTATTAGCATGCAGGGTGTTATCGCCTAGCGATTCTCGTGATAGTGTCCGCATTGTTATGTGTCTAGGCTAAGCACAGACGGGTTCATCGGAGCCACCCACCTTAGCGATGTTCGCATCGGCCGAGCGATACTCCGAGCGCGCCTTTGAAGGTCTAAGCCTGGATCCATCTTGTCGGGCCAATACAAGTCTTGCATCGATTCGCATCGATACTTCATCGGGTCGAAGCAACTCTTCGGGTCGACGGCTCGTTTTGAGTCGTTGCACACGCCATTTGGAATCGGCGTTCCGCTAGGGCGGAGCGGGTCACTACAGTTTCGGTCCGAAACAAAAAACCGAATAAGAAAATTATATATATATATATATATATATATATATATATATATATATATATATATATATATATATATATATATATAGGTGCAAATGATCTCTAGTCTAGTGGTTAAGAGAGGTGCATGCGGTCCGAATGGTCAGGAGATTGATTCCCGGAAGGGAGCCTTCGCCACAATTACCTTCTTTCAATATATATATATATATATATATATATTGAAAATATAGGTTTATTTAGCTACTACATGTTTTAAAAAAACGCAAGTAAACCGAAAATCGAACTGATTTAATTCGGTTCGGATTGATTCGGTTATGGACTAATTCGGTTTGGTTTCTGTTTTGCTTATTCGGTTTTCGGTCCAATTCGATTTTTGGTTATTTGGTTCGTTTGAACCAAATTAACCGAATGCAAGCTAGTCACCCCTAGGCCCAGGCCCCCGGTGAGTTTTTTTTTATAGAGAAAATAAGTCATTTGATTTTTCTTTATTTAATTTTCAATTGATGCTAAGTATATTGGAGATTACAAAAGAGTTGTCATTGAAGTTGCGAAGAAAATATAAAGACGTTTTGATTGTTATATCACTTGTCAAAGTGGCTAAGAGGTGATTGCAAGCGGTAAGAGATGATGGATGAGAATCTCTCCTAAGTAAGATCATCTTATTTTTTCTATACCAAAAGCAAGTGTGAAAATATGCTTCTCTACAATAAATATTGTCAAGATGAATTTACAAAACCGAATTTGTGATCAGTTTTTAAATAATTGTCTTGTATGCTTCATAAAAAAAGAGTTGTTTAGTAGTATTAAAAATGATGTTCTAATTAAATGCTTTCAAAGTATGAAAAACTCGCAAAGAACGATTGTGAAATGTAAAGTTTTATTGTATAAAAATAAACTAGTTAATATTATATTATATTATTTGAACCCTCTTATGTGTCCCCGGTAAATTATAATCATAGATCCGCCACTGAATGAATCTGTCCCTCTCCTGCAAGGACGAGAGCCAGCCATGGTCAGGCCAAGGAGAGGAGCAGACCCGCGAGTACTGCCACTTCCACAGCAGTCCCTAACAACTTCACGTGCAGTCGTGGGCTCTTTTGCCACCCAAAGGAGAAGAATAAATGAAGAAAATAACAGGAAGATTGACATATGTCAGGAACAAGCACTACTCGAGATTCTGTAAGATTTTCAAAGTCATGTACACTTTATTTCGCTCATGGCATGATCAGACTCTCCATTTGATTGAAGTGGCTGGTTCAATTCATAAGACTAGCTAGCTAGCTAGCATAACTTTGTTCTAACAGGATATTATTGGTGGTACAACCAACAAGTTAGGGAATGTAGCCGTGTCCCTTGAGAGATTGGACGCAGTCATCAAACATCTCTTCGATACCTTTGAACTTGAAGCCCATTTCTGCCAGCTTCGACGTGTTGAAGTTGTACCGGGGAGTCTCAGTACCGTAGTAGTTCTCGAACCTGGACACGAAATTATCGGAGTCAGTCCAATAATATATATATATATATATATACACACACACACACGGAAGTGCTACGTTGTCCGTGGACTTGGATCACAGTCCTGATCCGCGGACCACTTGTCGCCTCCTGATTGGCCAGGGGACTGGTGGGCACGGAAGTTTGCAGGGGGGAAGGCCAATCAAGTGGTGACACGTGGCCCGTGGGTCAGAACTGCGGTCCAAGTCCACGGACAACGTAGCATATTCGATATATATATTGGTTTTGTTTATGTACAGAATATTTCATAGAATCATTATATGTTCTCTTCAGTGCATTCACATTTCATGTGCCAACTCGCTCATAAGAAAATGTCGGAACCAAGGTTTCCGATATCGATACCGTTCCATGCCGGTATAATAACTCACTTCATCATATATGACGTGAATAATTAAAGCACATAATATAGATCTAGTGAGTATCTATAAACAATTCTATAATAAAAGAAATCAGAAGTCAAGTAAATTGTTGTAACAAATTATGAGAAGAGGGAAGCAATGGCACCACCATAGCCGACTCGCCACAAAGGGAACTACCACTTCTTCTTTTTCTGTAGGGGATTTATTATAATGGGATTATATTAGCCTGACCCAAACCAAATGTAATCTCGATAACTGTGTTCCGTAGAAGACCTTCGATGTGTTAAGGACAATTTCGAGTTCAAATGTCAGTTGACCAATTGCCCTTAAAAGGATTTACAGAATTGAAATTAAGCTGATGCCTCTCTGACCGTCCCACAAAACACAATGGGAAAAATAACTGTCAACTGCAGGGGTTTGGAGTTTTAACTTTGTGGTTAAATAGATGCAATACCTTTTATTTGATGGGAAAGAGTTAAATTATTAGCTCAAACGCAGTATTCCAATGTATTGCATAACAGCTAAGTAAGATTTTTTTTTTTTTTACTTACCGAGTGATTCAATGCTAATGATGAAAGACTAGGGGTGAGCATTATTCGGTTTTGGACCGAAAACTAAACCGAATAAGTGATTCGGTTCAGTTTTACAAAAATTCGGTTCGGTTTCGGTTTTGATAATACTAAATTTTCTTATTCGGTTTCGGTCCAAAACCGAAAACCGAATAAATTTATAAACTTTTTTAGTTTATATATATATATATATATATATATATATATATATATATATAGTAACTATACATATTAAAAAAAAAAAAAAAAAAATTTCCTCAAAACAAAAAAAAACAAAAAAAAATTGCAAATAAACCAAAAAAATTGAATAAATCGAATAAACCGAAAATCGAACTGATTTAATTCGGTTCAGTTTGATTCGGTTATGGGCCAATTCGGTTCGATTTTGCTTATTCGATTTTTGATCCAATTCGATTTTCGATTATTCGGATCGGCTGGAACCGAATTAACTAAGTTACTCAAGTAGGTATATAGGTAATTGGGGCTGGGGATAGCTTCTAGGGTTGTTAAAGTACAAACCTGTGGGAAATATTCATCGAGGGGTAACGCTTTGCAAGGAGGGCTGCTAGTTCGTCATTATCCAAGACGTCGGAGCTGCAAAGGTACCTTCCATGAGCAGTAACATCTTCATAGACTAGAATGTGGCAACGAGCAACATCATCAATGTGAACATAACCCATTCTCCCATGCCATGAGAACCTCTCTGAGTTGCCTAGAAGATATAAATATATAGCTAGGTTCTTAATTATTGTATATAAAAGGAATAAAGAAAAAAATGGAAGTTTATATTAAGCATACGTACAATCGTTCAAAATATTGAAACTAGCATGTACCTCCATTTTTTTTTTTTATAAAACTACCAAATGCCACTGTTCATTTGTATGGAACAAATAACATTTTAAGATATGCTCCCAATATTTAATTAAAATTTTGGCTGATTTACTAAGGAATAAGATTATTTGTTAACTTTTTTTTTTAAAGTGGAGGTATATATTAGTTCCTATATTTTGAATGTGAACATTTACTAAAATATTCATTATTATTATTATAACAATCAAGACTTTACGTTTCTATGGGTCATTAAAAGTGTGACACAAGATTAACTGGGATCTGGATCATACCTTTGAGTAAACCAAGGACGTCCGAAGCAGTTAAACACAAGTCCCTGGGCAAACTAGGACCTATGACGAAGGAAGGAAGGACGGTCACAAGGTTGATGTTGTTTTCTTTTGCAAATTCCCATGCTGCCTTCTCCGCCGAGACTTTTGCCATGACATACCATAACTTGACAATCAAAGAAAAATATATTATAAGACTGTAGTTCTAAAAGAAAACACATCGTCAGCTTCGACTATGCTATTCATAAAACCTAGAAGCAGAGCAACAAATTAGAAGTCAGAGAACATAAGGTAGATAAGTATCGAGTTAATTAGTTGTACCTTCCTATGATTTGTACGTATTTTGGTAATTGTTTTCGTTATTTTAAAAACAAAGAATACCCTCCTAGTTTATAGGCATAAAAGAAAGTGAGTAAAAAATTAAGCACCCAGAAAAATATTTTTTGTTTTTAAAACAACGGAGACAGTCACCAAAATGTACTGGAAATAACCCATAAGTATCACCACATATATAAATGCATGCACACAAAACAAAACTATGTAGCAAATGACCTCTAGCCTAGTGGTTAAGGGAGATGCATGTGGCCCAAGTGGTCAGGAGTTCAAGCCCCAGTGGAGGCGAGTTCGCCACAATTACCCATTGCTTCAAAAAAAAAAAAAAAAAAAAAAAAAAAAAAAAAAAAAAAAAAAAAACTATGTATTTAGTATTGCTATGTCGCAATAAAGGAAAGCGCATACTAATTTTTTGAGAGAGCTGCATATTTCGATATGGGCTAATCCAAAAAAAGAAACATCTCACCTTGAGCCTTTCACAAAGTTCCACAGAGCTCCATGATGATTCATCCAATGGCAATGTTGGGTCGATATCCTCTCTTGCCCTTATTGTTGATGACGACGATGTTAGAACAACTCTTCTAAGTTCAGGATTCTTCTTGCAAGATCGTAACACATTTAGTGTACCAATAACTGCAGGATCCAGGATTTGAGTCTGCAATTATATTAAGTTGCAATCACGAAACTGCATGGGCAAGTTGGATCTTTATAGAAGGCCATTGTGTAGAGTGTTAGACTTGCCAACCATTTACTAAATCGTATCAGAAGCTTATAAATATTTTGTATCAATTGAAATAAGTAACCAATCGAATACCAATAACTTCAAGGGTGCAGCTATCCGTACCCCATCACCTACTGAATATATCCCACCAAAAAAAAAATTGAAATGCCTATCCCCCCCCCCCCCTCCGCTGCTCCCTCCTCCTCCGACCCCCCCTCCCTCTCCTCGACCCTCCTCCCGACCCTCTTCTTCCTCCTCCTCCCGACCCCTCCTCCTCCCTCTCAGAGGAGGAGGGAGGGGAGCAGGGGGTCGGGGTCGGGGTCGGGGTCGGGGGGGGGGGGGGGGGGGGGGGTGAGCACGGGGGTCGGGGTCGGAGGAGCATGGGAGGGGGAGGGTAGAATATACATTTTGAATATTTTTTATTTTTTGGGTGGGATGTGTTCAGTGGGTGATGAGGTGCGGATAGCCGCACCATAACTTCAATTGGCACAGTAACGATGATATCCAGAATATAACTGATGCAGGTCATGTAGAGAGAGAGAGAGAGAGAGATGCCTTGGGATCGGAGTTTGCTTTAACAACAGGAGAAGCTGTATGGAAGACACCCTCACATCCCATTACAGCACCATCAAAGCTACCCTCTTCCATGAGATCAGCCTTCACCAACTGTAGCCTCTCCTTCGCTCCTTTCAACTGCCAGAGGTGTTCCAATTTCTTGTAGTTTCCTATAAAAATCAATGGATGTTATTTTCTTCTTGTCAGCCTATCATGGTACAAGGAATGTGGCAGACACAACTAGTACAAACAAGTTTTAACTCCTACACTAAGAAGCACGGAGTGTCTGTGTCTGTGTCTGTGTTTGTGTCATATTGGACACGTCAAGGATATTCTGAAATACACTAGGACACACCAAAATAGGTGTCTGAAATATGTCGTGCCGAATCGGAGTCCGAGCAACACGGCTCCTATAACAAGGCCAGTTTTGTACACCCAAAATGATCAAATGGTGATAACTGGAAATGAATCGACATGTCAAAGAGAATATATATATTAAAAGGAGAATTTGGGACCTGGATCTCTGACTGTTCCTTTCACATAGTATCCTAACTCGAGGAGTAGCTTAACAAGCCAAGAAGCAATGAAGCCAGAGGCACCTGTCACACATACTTTACCTCTGATATCATTCCTCTCACCCATTGCTCTCACACAAAAGGAAGGAAAAATATATATTGGTGGATTTCATTGTTACGAAGATCCATATGCCTATTTATACATACATAAACAATCAAGTAAAATTCAAGTTGGATGGGTCATTCTATATTTGTGATTGACTACTTCTGATGAGAGCTTGGTTAAAAGTAGATAAGAGCTTGGCACATTGTAAGGTTGGGAAATTGAAAAGAAAATATCCGGAAAAAAAAAAAAGTGCTACTAACAGTAGAACCTTTAATATACTATGTACCTTAAGGAAAAGTACGATACGTGTGTCCTACCTTTACCTTCTAAAAAGGTGATCACAACATTTCCATGTCACGATGTAGTTACGGCATTGCATGAATGTGATTGATGATTCTTCTAACATAATTAATGTGCAACTAGTTTTATACGCATTATAAGCCAAACTTGGTTCCATTTTAGCGTATTAGGCTCGATCAGAAGTGCAGACTGCAGAGTATAGATAATTAAACAATAGAAGCCATTGTATTAATGATAAAACACCTTCTTTATTTGCTGAACTGGTGAGCTGAGGACACTGAAATGCAATGGATGAAACCCAAAAGTCTTAACTAGAAGCACATCAATAACTGCCTTTTATTGCGTACATGTGTGCGTATACAACATTAACACAATCATTTTATGTAGAATTAATTTTCAAACAGAGAAAATGTTCATCTATTTGACCTTCTGATCCGGATGTGACTCATAAAAAGCTTTCCATTGGGTGCATGGGCCATTGCAATTGTCGATGAATTTACTGCAGTAGTTAAAAATATTCCACAAATCCTTCTGATAGGATCCCATCCGTGACTGATCTGAAACTGGACTGTATCTAGAGTAATCTGACATTTTCTGGTTTGATTTGAAGAAGAAATTTGGAAATAGAAGAGGAATTTGAGGAAGAACAACAACTAAAATTCAAATTAGAAAATAGGCGGAAATATTACAACTAGAATTGAAATTGACAATGTAAGGAAAATAGTCTTAAGGAAATTGAAAACTGAAACAATGAAAATACTCAAATCTCTCGTGGTGCTCTCTCTGCTCTGCTACCCTCTATTTATAAAGACCAAACCATAAAAGGAAAATGGTGACTTGGCAATTGATGTGGCAATGATGATGTGGAGGCCATCTATTGGAGACTAATTGTAGAATGAGCTGGAGGCCATTTATTGGAGATCAATTGCTGTATGAGCTACTGAATGATATCAGAAACAACTCTGATACTAAGCTACTGACACTGAGTCCAAATGGGGTACGTATCAATGCCCTCCCCTTAATTTGACCTTGTCCCAAGGTCAAAGAAGGAAATTTTTGATCCCTGGATCCCACACCTTCACCATGTACCAAATTTTGTCATTCAAACTAGAATTCTTGCCTAAGTATTCCCTATTTTGTTCTGGATGGCAATCCATGTCCATTTGAACAAAAAATCCATACGAGTTTCCAGCAGTACGAGGACTAAAACATGATAAAAAATCTTGATGTGAAGAACTGGGATCTGATAGGAACATTGTGTGGTTAGGCTTCTTCTTAGTGTCAAAGGGATCAAATGGAGCCACCTTTGAGACAAAGTGAACAGCCTTGTACTCAAGCTGACCCTCCACAGAGAAGTGCTTGACATTCAGGTAATCCTCCCAGTCATTGGTCAAGTTCTTGTAGGAAGCAACATACTCCTCTTCATATGTTAATTTCCAGATATGTGGTACTGAAGTAGCATGCTCAAAAAGTCTGATTGCGGCACTCGAGTCTTTCCCAATGTTCATATTTTCAGAAACCATAGCTCCTTGAAGCTTCTTATAAACTATCTGGATAACCTCATCAGTTTTCAATGCTTTAGCTTGTTTTCCGGAAAGAGAGGCAACCTCATGAACTTCCTTGAGATTTAATGTTGCATCACTAGTAGCAATAACATAAAGAGCACGGACTACAAGAGCAGAAGCAACTGCTACTGATGAGGAGTTGTTATTTGAAAGATCATCCAAATGGCTATGGTATAATCTGTTGGTGAAAGAAGTATCAAAATCCTCCAAAACCTGCTCTTTCAGTTCACCAAATCCCAAACAGGCTGTCAAAAGTCCTACTGCAGTTTCAACTGATGAAGCAATTTGAGGGACAACATTCTCCTTGTAGGCCGAAGCAGTGGAAGATCCATCTCCTTTTACTAAAGTAACAGGGAACAAATTGTTCGAATCTTCCTTTGCTTCAACATCTTTTTCCTCGTACACTGCCTCTGGAAGCGAGGTGTCAGCCTTGCCAGCTTCTTCAGGACCCTCTTTGTTAACTTCCTTAGTTTTTGCAACAGAATCTTCAGGATGAGTTTCTGCAATACAATCTTCATGACATTCATTACTTTCCTTGTCATTCTCCTTTTCTTCATATGACCATATCATTCCAGAATCTTCCGACTTCTTCATAGCATTTCCATCTTCCTTGAACGCCATGTTGGTGATCGATCCAGAGATTAATGATTCTTCAGCAATATGTAGTTCCTCTGCTGTAGTCTCCACTGATTCCACCTCTTCTGCCCTCTTTATTCCCCTCATAGGCATTCCATCAAACACCTCTCGCTTGCTGTAAGGCCGAAGAAGGCCCGGTTGATACTGCCACTGCGGTTGTTGCAGAGACGCCGTCGGGGAGCTCTGCGACGATGGAGGGATCTGTGACGTTGATTGGGTCACGTATTGCGGGTAATTCCACATCGGCAATGACGGTTGGGCCACACACTCCTGCTGATACTGCGGAGGCATCATCAACCATTGGTTTTGGCATTGCTGAAGCATCATCGACCCTTGTT